>VXAB01012693.1:20397-41842 GCA_013399175.1 Odontophorus gujanensis | reverse complement strand
AAAAAAAAAAAAAAAAGCAATCACATCTCTAAAGTAGTAAAATATTACTAGTTTTTCTTCTGGCTGCACAAGACTTCAGAGCCTGTGGGACTTCTATTTACTGACGAGCTTTCTACAAAAGCTCACTGCAGGGTTGACATGAGAATGTACAAACCCATCCTTAGCCTATAGAGTGAGGCCCCACACTGCTGCCAAATTCATCCAGGACTAAAAATAAGCCTGGTGCGGGAATCCAGAAGTGGCCAGAGGAGACACTACCCACTTCATTCCTTATGCGTTGTTTGTTAACAGGAACCGTAACCACGCTTCTCTGAAGCTCAGAAGGAGCCTTTGATCTTTATCTACAGTGGGGAAAATTTCACTTTTGGAATTAGCCCCCAGGTTGATTCAGTAAAAATAGGCCAGAAACCTGAAGAGTCTACACTGCAACTTAATGATGGCTTAATGACTTTCTATTGGAAGTTTATGAGTTTAATTCACAGTACGGAAAGCTGTAACTTCATATTAAAGAGGATCACTTTTTTTTATTTTTTTCCTTTTCTTTTTTTAATAAAAAAAGAGCCACTCTAGACCTTGGGGACTTAAGTTTTTGAACTGTAATGTTGAATGTACAGCACAAACTAACTTTTCCCTTCCTGATGCATCTAACATGCAGAAAAGAGCCAGGTACCCTTGGAAGAGGTAGCTGAGGCCACCCTGTTTCCACATGACATCTAGGCTCAAACACGAGGGAGAGACTCCCAGGGCCCTTGAGCACAATGGCACTGTAGGAGGAATTCTAGGGAGTATTTTAACTTCTTACATGCAGTGTTTAAGTACTTGTGATAATTATACATCTTGTGATTCTTGCAACATGGGGCTTTTTCAACATTTCTTACCCCAAAAGCCTTTCCTGTCCCCACAATTTAAATACACAAATAACATCAACAGTGTAAAGTCTGTTTTCAGTTGCTTGTAGCTTTCAAAAAATTCCCCTTAGGGGCTGAAACATTCTAAATTTGATCTCAACCCAGAGGTGGCTTTCCCCACCCCCCTTCAACCAGCCAGCTTAGAAACATGTGCTCAGTCACCCTTCAGCAGTAAGAAAGTGAGGAAAAAAATCAGTTTGGAGGTTTAAGACTCTTCCTTTCATGCATGTTCAGAGATCACCTTGGGAATAGAAGGAAAGAGGGTACACGAGAGTGGCAGTTAGGAAAAGCAAAACATGGAGGGACTGAAAGAATAGCTCATTCATTTGATTGCAATCAGTTAAGCATCAATTAGCTAACTTCCTAGACAATGTGAAACAACTCTATGAGATATGTCGTTAGAAAAAATTCCATTAGCAAATCTCAAGAGAAGAAAATATTGTTTCAGGCTGCAAAGAATACACAATACTCTTGTACACAATATTTTGTCAAGTAGCAGACAAAGAGATCTTGATGTATATACCTATAAAATTTGGTATCTCTGATCTCTGTCATACTGTTACCAAAAAAGAAGTGTGACTAAGAAAGCTTGAATGCTGCATCAGTATGGCTCTCCAGCCCTCTCAGGCTCAAGTCTCTTAGGGTTATTTCCTTTCACAGGTCTTCTTTTATTTCATGCCCATCATAGGTGGTTATTTTTAGGAGCGATAGAGAGGTGCTGAATGCTGATAAGGAAAATCCTGTATCCCTTAATCCACTGCTAAAATGCTCTGCCAGCCCTTCAAGGGTACCAGGCAGATGGAGTGCACTACAAAACTACCCAGAGGCTGACTACTTCAACCCCAGCTCATCTCTAAGCCAGAAAGGTTTTGTTCTGGTGTTTCAATCATTGATTGACTGGGAACTTTCTTCCATGCTGGGTTAGGCAAAATATCCATATGTCAGAGGTACTGGGGAATTTGTGTGGCTATAGATCATAGGAGTGGTGTGAGACAAGATGCGTCTCAAGGGAACCAAGGAAGCTATAAGGAATGTAAAAAGTCACAGGGTTAAAGCCACATTAAGACAGCTGTTATGTTAATGAGAGTTCTGCTTTTCTTCTAGCTGTGGGTCATTGATTTAGAAAAACATGAACAAGGTCTTTTTTATTTTATCATATCTTTCCACTGAAGCTAACTTAAACCATCATATCCTGCATCCAGTTCATCTTGCTAACGGGACGTATGTAGGAAGCTATCTTTATTATGCTTGAGCGTGGATGACTTCCAGGGTTTGATCTGGTCTTACCTGGCCCAAGTTTAGATACAAAGCTGTTTTGCAAGCATTATACCTAGTAAACATTTTAAGAAGAGAATCATGCACCACTGAGTTTGCCCTCCAGACAAATTTGTCCATACATCTGATTTTCTCTCACAGTCATAACAAACACTTGCAAGAAGTTTGGTCTGAAGTCTTCTGCAAAAACATTTAGCAGGTAAAACTGACAAAGTCAGGATTCTTCAGGAGAGATACTCAGTAAATACAGGCTGGCTACAATAGACATACTTGTCTTATAAAGTCAGAGGGATATTCTGAACCGCCTATTTCAGTTTGCAGAATCTGAATGCCTCAGGCTGAGCTTCAAAAGGTCAAACCATAAGAACAGCTTCACCAAAGCAGCCAAATTCACCTGGATCCTTGGTCTGAGCACAAGTTACTGCTCACTTCTCTTGTCAGCCAACCACATGTTTGCTTACAAACACTTGCATCTCAGATTGCTTTCATTGCTAAACTGGACACTCTTTCAAATCACTCATGGATGTCAAGAGCATCAGAGGATTCTTCCTGCAGTATTAAACATCTCACAGGACACAATGTTCTGTGTTGTAAATATAGCAAGTCTTAACCTGAACCTGAACTCCTAGATCCAGTTTATTCCAGAATTATTTGAATGCTAGTTGCCAGTTTTGGACATCTGAAAATCCAGGTTCACGCTTCTTTTTTTTCTTACAACTTAAATCAACTCCATGATTTACTCCTCCAGCACTTGTTTTAGGCAATCCAGATTGACATGAAGCTGTGAAGACCTAACAGTTATTTGAGGATTTATTTTGTTTTGAATTAAACAAACAGTGGGTATAAGAGTTGTTACAAGATTTAAATCAAGTCAACTTCAAAAGTTAACCTAATAGTAAATTGTAGATACTGCACCAGTTACCATGCTCTCCTGCATGGCTCTATAAACACAACCTTTTTAAAATGTTTTTCTCCTTTCTCTGAAGGACCCAAACAACAACAGATGAAATCAGTTAAATAACCATAAACTGGCACAACAGCTGAACTGATTATATGCAGAGTGCTGTCAGATGCATAAAATAAACAAACTGGGATAACAGACCTTCTTCTGTGAAGGCTGACTACTTTATTTATGCTTAATATGGAATGATTACTGCAGAAGGCATAAAAAAAAAAGTTTTTCAAAGCTGTTGTTTTAAAAAGTTGGAAAATCAATGTCCATGTAGAGATGTAAAAACCCCTAAGGCTGTACATGTTGTAGCTTCATGTTTTCCTTCTGACCTAGAGCACGATCAAGCGAGAATATTAAAGGACTATCACTTTAATATGAAAGGAATTTCCCTTTGTTAGGCAGCTGTTAAATTCATACCTGAACTCGAGCTTCCGTGAGTTTGGCTCTTTGTGCGAGTTCTTCCCGAGTATAAATGTCAGGGTAGTGTGTCCTCTCGAAAGCTCTTTCCAGCTCTTCCAGTTGCTCTGCTGTGAAGGTTGTCCTGCTGCGACGCTGCTTTCTTTTTAAAGGTAAGTCTGGTTCCGAATCGATATCAGAGCCTTCATCAGACTGGGGTGCTGATGCTCAAAATAAAAAATAAAAATAAAACATTAGCTTTACTTGAGGGAGGAAAAAAAAAAGAAAAAGATGTATTGTTGATATGTGGAAAAAAAGTACTTCTATCTCCACGACTCAGAGCTGAATTGGCAAACTTCAAAACAGCAAATAAATGGAGAAACAAATCAGAGCTAAACGTTACACCGTGCAAATGTGCTCAAACCAAAAGGATTAGCAATTCAGTGATGAGTTCAGCACCTTTTCCTGACCCAAAAATATATAAGGATCACTAGAAATCTTTTTGAGTGATTGAATTATTCGGTTTCTTCATTTGAACTCCAATAGTTTTCCAGTTTAAAAACCTGGAGCAGTTCTTAGATCCAAACAATCAGACATCAATGCACCATTCTTCCCTTATCTGCTGCACAGATGCAAGCATCCGTCACACCATGTGCACTCTGCAGCTTAAGCATTCTGACTCTATAGATGCATGTGCATGGCACTTTCCCTACAGATCTATGAGTAAAACCTCACTGCTGAAATGGTTATGGAAGTGACGACAAAGGTATGGGGAACAGCAATGAAGAAATTAATTCTCCTACATATTCAAATATTTTCTTATGTCTTGCTCAGTATTTGTCCTACACTCTGAATGGCACTGGTGTATCTTGGCATCTGCAACTTACTTGCCTGCCTTAGGACCACCTAATAACCTTAGGACACTCAGAGAAGTGTTAACTCAAATAAATAAATAAATAAATAAATAAAAAGGACATGTTGTACAGAGAAGTCCTGTAAAAATAGCTCAAAGTAATATTTTTTTTTCTTGATTCTTCTAGTAACTAAAGTAAGGAGATACATTAGACAGCCAAAACTGAAACACACAGACGACTTCACTTCCTTTGCCTTACATTTCTTCATTACTCCTTCCAGGCTTGGGAGGCTTCCCAGCACAGGCAATGGCTGTAGGCAGATGCAGGTGTGTGCCAATGACTCAGGTCCCAGAAACCACTCCAGGATGTGAGCACAGACCAGCCCAGGTGTTGGAACAGAGGCCTCTCTCACTGTGCCCTGACCTGGTGCTTAAAGGAGGTCATCAAGAAACAGACCATACAGTAAGTACATCCACTCCCAAGACAAGGCCTCCTGCAATCAGCCATTTAGAGAGAAATCAGAACCAGTGATCAGCTCTGGTCACTGTACTTCACATAAAAGGATATGTTTGGCCCAGAAAGCTGTATCTTATCAGATCCATTGATCTTTCTCCCAGTTCCTTGTTGCCTGCCCCAAGGCACCACTTGCAGATCTCCAGACTCTACCTTCAAGTCTCCTAGGAAACTGAGCGATTCAGCTTCAAAGGTATTATTTTAGCACTTTGTGTGGTTTACTTAATCTTTCGGAAATGAAGGAGCACGTGGAAACACATGAGTGAGTGTGAGCTCACACACACACAGAAAGCAAGCCCCTGGCATCAGTGGAGGCTGATAAAGGATCATGGAGGAAGTGGCATACCAGGTTTTGAGCACTCTCCCCACATTCAGTTGCCCTTATACCAAAGCCCCGTGGTGCTGGCCTAACCTTGCTGACAATGGAGTGAACACTATCCACAGCCCAGTTGGGCTGAGCCCACAGCTACGCTATGATGAGAGCAGCAAAGCCACTTTTAGTACCCAGCCACATTCTCTTTCTCCAACAAACTATATCAAACCACACACACAAACCAAAACAAAACCAAAACAAAACAAAATAAATGAACAAAAAAGACTTCCAAAACCAGTCTTCACTTGCATCTGCTGCTGTCCCAGGCAACAAGCACTTCTTCCTCCCCAAGCCTTCAAGGGAAACCACCTAAAGAGGGCAGACACTCCCCAGTGATGATGAAACTGCTTGTTCTGTGGAAATGCAAGCATTGCTTCTACTGCTTCAATAGTTTCAAATAAATTATTTGTAGACATTGATTTAGAATAATCTTAATGTGATTTATTTGAAAGTAACTGAGTGCACAAAGCCAGAACAGAAACCACTGTTCCTCAAGCTCCAGCTCAAACCCTTCACCTTGCTCAGTTATAGTTATCTTCCATTTCCAATTTCACTCAAGCTGTTTGAAGTAATAAATATACCTAATCTGTTTATTTATTCTTACAGTGTAGGAAAGAAAGAGTGCTTTTATAGACAACTCCACTGAAGAGTTTATGCATTTCTGCATATGAAAAAAAATAATAAATACTCTAGCCAAGATGCTTTTATGTGAAAGCTATCTTCACTGTCCAGACACGGTGAACATTTTGGACCCAGCATACACAAGGCATCAGCAGAAACCCTCACAGAGCTCAACATAAATACACTGTAGGAACATCCAACTCTGAGACTTCTACTTGTGTGGAAGCTTTGTCTCAATTACGGCTGAATTTAGCTGTTCCAAAGAATACTGTACTTCATGATAAAGGGGGATGAGCTCAAACATACTATCCCAAGTAGTTCAAGCACATTCCTTCTAGAAGTGGCAAATCTAGGGCATCCCAGGATAAACAACAGAATGAGATAGTGACAAATCCCAAATCTTCAGTTGGAGACCCACCCCAAGTGAGTCAGTGACACCTGCCTTCCTGGTTCAGAAACAAAGAAAACACAGGACTTTTAAAGAGATCATTTCCCTGTGTTGCCTCAGACACCTACATGGCACCTACACGTGCCTGAGTGAGGCAAGCTAACTTAAATGGTGCAACTTAGAGGGGATATTTATCACTCTGTGTCTGGCCTGAACACCCTCAACTGACTGTGTGGGGGTACCAGGAGGACTATAATGATCTTTCTAAAAATGTTTCAGAAAGATTTAGTAAATACTTGTGATGTTTCCCTGCACCCTCTGTTCACACAGCAGTGAGAGGCAAGAAGCTGACTTGATTTCATTTTAGCTTTACAATAACCACTATACAAAATGCACGAAGATATACAAAGAAAAAAAAATTGAACAAAGCATCCAAGAGTCCAGATAATATGTCTAATACAAATGCTAACATTTAGAGATAAAGTAACAAAGCTCAAGTAGGGAGAAAATACGTATCCAATTAAACAGCTTTCATACCCATCTGATTTCATCAGTATGACCTCTGCCAGGCCTGGCTACCATGAGCAGCCTTACTGAAAACGGACTTCCTTTGTCCTGGCTGATCTGCTATATTAAAAATCAGACAAATGTAATCTCAAAATAATAACTATATGTCTGCACAACAGACTGCGCTATTTTTATTTCCCGTGAAGAGAATAATAGCATTTTAAATAGCATTAGTTTTAAGGAAGATTCTATCCTTATTTTTTTTCATTATTAAAGTACTATTTTTAAATCTTTCTATAGCTGAGAAGCCTACTAGAGCACTGGCTAAGCACACAAATTGGACAAATCTCAACCTTTGCAGTATTTGTTTGCCATCAGTTCTGTAGCCACAGCCTATGGCCCTTTTACTGAGCTAACAGAGGCACTAACTTCCACAACGTAACACCGCTCAGCATGGGAAGAGGTGGCTGTTTTTAGCTGAGTTATTTCCACCCCCACAGACCCACTCTTCATGCTATAACCTTCACAGCTGACCTAACCATCTCAACACTCCAACCCTGCAGGCTGTAAGCACAGCTCCTGGCCTCCCTCCTCCCCACACGGAGCACCACAGGGGTGGCAACCCAAAGCACCACCAGTAGCTGAGCCGTGACGTTTAATTAAGGAAGAAATTACACATTAAAGGGCAGTCATTTGTCCCACAGCCCCTCTCGACCTGCCTGGTGGCCTGAGGAGAGGCTGCATCCTGGTTAGCGCAACGGCAGGAGGAAGGCCCCGCTCAGCTTCACAAGTCACGTGGAACTCTGCAATTATCAGCTTTCCAAACGCTGTAAATAGACGTGTCGGGGCAAAAACCAAATGACAAAATAATGCACAAGAGGTCACTCCATGGATTGTTTCTGCTCTCAGCAAGACATTTCATTTGAATAATTAAATAACAAAAACATGACAACCATTTAAGAACCATACATGATGGATGCAGCACACCGCGCTCCGCAGAGGCGGCCAGCAGCCTGCCATGGCACAGCTCCTCTGGCAGCCGCCGAATAAACTATCTCACAGCCCTTTCTTCCAAGCCCTAGACAGGTTGCCTGGCCACGGGGCTGGCTGAACACGGCACGAGCTGCACAGGCTGTGCTCCCAGCACCACAACCACGGCCCCAGCACCTCCGTGTGCCGGCCGCGCTGCCGGGTGCCACCGGGCAGGAGGGGACGCGGGTGACCCCCGGCATGTCGGCTCGGGTGCAGGCGAGGAGGAGCACGGCAGGGCCGCCACCCCCACACAGACCCGCGGCAAATGACAAATGACACTTTCTCTTTGTGATCTTTGGGATTTTTGTTGACTTATTTGGAGGCTTTTGTTGGGTCCTAAGAAATGGCCTGTGGCTGAGGCCCATTCTGCCGATTTCCACGCTCCATCTGTGGTATCCATCAGCAAGGCCCTCGCCCGCATTCAGGGCTCTGACACCTGCCTGGCAGGATGCGGGCGGCACAAAGGAGGCGGCCAGGCCGGCGGGCGGGGGGCTGGGGGAAGGGGACGTGCAGCAGGGGTTAATCCACACTCCCCGGCCTGAAACCGGCACCTGGAGGCAGCCCCGCGAGACCTCTGCCCACGCCGGGGCCCAGCGCTGTTGCAGAGGGACTGAAAAGAGAGGAAGAAGAGGAAGCCATGGCAGGGTCTGGGCCGCAAGGCTCAGCCCAGCACTCCCTACAGAAAGCCCTGTGCTCACGGTCAGGAAGGACTCTCCCCCTGGGACCCCCACTTGTGCTGGGGCAGGCCCTCAGCAGCAGGCAAGGGAGCAGTTGACAGACCAGAGACACTCTATGAGTCCTTTCTTTCCTCAAAATAAAATCCACAGAAAAACAAATCAACGATGTTACTTCCGACCAGCGTCTCCCTACCATCCTTCCCTCTCCTCCTGCTACGGGCCAGCATTTGCATACAAAATATAATTAAAGCTCTGGAGTCAAGCAAGCATCTCACTGCCAGCCGCCTGCTTTCCTGCATTTTCCGGGTGAAATGCGAGGCCAGGTCCCTCTCCCCCTCCCCAGACCTCGCCACCACAGCAAGAGGCCATCAAGAAGGGCACGGCCTGCCAGCTCTGTGCCTGTCAAACCTGGGCAAATGAGGTCTGACACTCGACAAATCCCCCAGTGCCGCAGCCCCCGTGCAGGCTGAGCAGCGGCCGTGAGCATGGCCGGCGGTGGTGGGGACAGGTGCTGGAGCTCTGTGGTTACCACCTGTGAACTGTTTTGGACCCTCAGCAGCCGGATGGCACCGTTAGCTGAGATCAAGCCCAAAGTTTAGAAAAGCACCCCAAAACTGAGGGTTGCGGTGGTCCCGACAAAGCACTTTTAGCAAGTGTAGCAGGATCCCAAGCTGCAGTGTTAACCAGTTCACAGGGAGATTTGGCACCCCAAATTTCACCCCACTAGACCACAGCCCAGGGCTTGTTAATAGTCAGGCTCCTCTGCTCTGATGGAAAAGCAAATTTTGAAAAACAAAGAACAAGAAGCCACAAAAGACTCCAGTGGGGTTAAGATAAAATATGCTAATGCTACCGCATGTTTCTGTTAAAAAAGTGAAAAATTAAGACCAGGAGGACCATGAAAAACAATTCTCAATCTTGCTAGAAAACTTAGTACCACGAGAAATGCAAACAGGTTGTAAAATTGATTTTTACTGGCATTTTGACCATGGTATATTTAAAAACAAGAAACAAAACGCAAAAGCAGCCCTGTGCTCTAGACGTGAATATCGCTCATCTAACAAGGATTAAGTCACACTTCAATTCCCCCTTTGAAAACCACTGCTGTTTGCAAAGGGCATACTTACAAACACATTGTAAATGTTTTTTTTGTTGTTGTTGTTGTTTTTTTTTTTTTTTAACTCCGCAGGCACTTTAGAAAAGTCTTAACTGAGAGAATGAGAAAAATGGGAAGAAAATTTGTTGCTGTTTAACTAAACTGATTAATCAGAGTAATGAACTGGTTAATGGAATTGGCAAATAGCAATCGCATCTCCTCTGAGCTACAAGATGGAAATTCAACGCAGAAAGGGAAAAACAGCTGCAGCAGCGATACAAGTGAGGTGCTGGAAAGGAGTGGATGGTATTTTTATTTTGGTTGGACTGATTCACACTGAGAAATGTGCTTTTCGCCAAAGCGAAAAGGAAAACAGTGGCTGCAGTAAAAGGAAATGGCCAACAGTGACTTTTATTTACAATTACCAAGAGACAGGCTATTATTGACCATATGTGCCACAATCGCCCTCCTTATCATGGGGCTGGCCATCATGTCCATTGGGAGCTGTTAATGAACTGGGTAATTGAGCTGCTGACATGTGTTACCAAAACAAAACAATAGGAAGAAGAGACAAATGAACATTTTATTTGCCAATCAGAGTAGGTTCCGCTTTTCAGGGAGCTGTGCCTAAGTAAGTGCCTGAATACATAAAACAGTGCATTGAAGGCAAGCAGATGCATGCACAATAATGGTTAACTGACAGCCTATGGCCCATCTGTGCTTAACATTTTGTTAAAGAAATTACTTGACTTGCTAAAGAGACAAATCATACAGCTGCCCCAAGTGCTGCATTATAAGAGATAAATCATTAGCTAAACTGTTTCATGCTTAAAATGACAATGCATATTAACAGTTATGCAGGAACATTTTGTCAGCACAGCTTGATGCAGTTATAACTTACAAAAAATGTGACAGCTCATAGCTATTCAACGATTTCAGCTTAGAAGAGAATAACAGTACTGTGAAAACAATTCACCGCGCAAACAATAGATAATTTACAGTCTCTTTTTACAAAATTATTTTGCTTAGAAATGATGAAATAATATGGAAAGGAAAAAAAAAAACATGGCCAGTATCTAACTGTTCTGCGCCATTAACCTGCTAGCATGTACTTCATTCAGAATCACAGAGCATCAAAAAGGAACACATTCCATTTTAAATATCAAAGACTGCATCGCCAGCACTAAGAATAAATGGCTAATTCTCAACAGTGCATGAAAGGATAAGGAATTTCTAGAGTGAAAGGAAGGGAAGAGGAAACGGCAAATACAACAGCTACAAAAAAATCTTCTTATTCCCCACCTCTTCTAAAAAGAGATTTGTTTTGTTGGTACAAGTAACGTTAAAGTGCTTGGCAGCTTTGCACGTGGACCTGATCCCACTCTGAAGTTTCACTGCTATATATGTGTGCTGGGAATTATTATTATTTTATGATGCAAACTGAATATAAAGGAACTGCAGTTAGCAATCCCACACTCTTGTGCAGACACAGTGCATATGTGTATGCCCACCACCTAACACTCACAGAAGCTGCCAAGGGAGGGCACAAAACTTGGTCCTCTCCTCCTGGCTTGCATCAGTGAAGGCAGATCCCGCAGCCAGACCTGCATGGGCACCTGCACTACTGGAAACAAGAAGTAATGCCTTTTGGTAAAACCTGTGCAACCTGGGGGCCCACCCCTGTTGCTATAGACTCTGGTGCCCACATCAGGGAGGGTTCAGGTTTCACAACTAAGGAAGTGTTCAACTGCAGCAACATTCCTCATGAAGACCAGATCTCCTTGCTGACTTAGCACAGTTTCTGTTCACCAACCTTAAAGGACTACTTTGATATTTCCACTGGCAGAAGGACAAAGTTGGATGAAGATGATTTGCCCTTGCTCAGTCTTAGCAGACCCAGGAGAAGAAGTTCACACAGAGCCATCACGATGCCTGCTCTGAGCATAACAAAATGCCCAGGACAAACTCTGCCGTTCACACTGTCACTGGATTCTGAGTCGCTCCAGACCATCCCTGAATATCCTCTATTGACAGAGAGGAGAAACCTCTGAAAAGCACGGAGTCATCACAAACACATCCCGCTGACTTTTTCCAGGAGCTCATGAGTTCCTATAGCTGGGGGCTTTTCCAGCTCTTCCCACAGGGAGCATCCATGGTAACACTGAAAGCACGAGCCCCATATTTAAGTATTGCAACATCCTGTCTTCTTTCAAATATCACTATCAGTTTTCAAGGAAAAAATTCCAGAGGGCTCATTACAAAAGAACACAACTGCCTCCTACATTTACCAAAAAAAAAAAACCCTGAAAGAAACAGAATACTCAAATCCAAATGAGGTTTGCTTTTAACAAGCTTTGAGAAAAACTGGTACTTTAGGCAATACATAAATATAAAATACAGAAAGATTTAAGAAGAAGGCTGCATCTCTCTTGCACAATTCACAGAACAAACCAAGAAAGGACTGGCAGCATGTCTTCAAGCTGGTACCAGCTGATGGAAGAGCTGACTGGTAATCAATTAAGGATGAAAACATTGAGTATCCTGGGAGACCAAACTTGTCAGCTGAGAAGTGAAATAAAGCAAATGAAAGACTTTCTATGTAAATAATGAGACTGTACTACTGAGTTACAGCACTGAAAATAATTGAGCTGTCAGCAATCTCACACTGCATAGGAAGTGTGGATTCTTAGAAGGAAAAAAAGTCTATACACTATATTTGGCCCAGTCCTTTGCATCAGCATCATATGATCAAGATCTCTTCAGTTACAGAAGGTTTTAACCAACTTTAGTATGGCTAAAACATTTTGGAATAAAATAATGAAAAAGTACAAATATTTGCAGCAAAAAAAAGTATTGAGATTGCTTTACTACATTCTCTGTGCCTTTCAAATAGCTCTAGCACCTGTATTAAAACCATTCTTAATTCCAAACAGCACTGACTGAGCAAGTTGTAGATAGTTTCAGTTCCATGTCAATGCTACAGTCCTCTCAAGTGAGAAATGTGAACAAATGAACCTCACAGCAGCTACTGGAGCTCACAGGTTCCACCTGGCCTTACTGGTCCCATATGTACACTGAATGGACAAGAGAAATCAGAGCAAGACATTTCCTACAGCAGACATTGAGAAAACTGAAATTTGGGAGATAAAAAGAAAACTTCCTTGCACATGCATAGTGCCATGAAGAGATTAACACTTCAATTTGCTAATACTGAAGGAAGGCATACAGCTTGTTATCTATTTAAAAGAAACACAGAGAGCTTAATTTCCAAAGCAAACCCACAATTCTTCTGTCCAGTCTATAGGGAAAGGGAGCCATCCTCTACCACAGCCATATTTAACTGCCATACATTTGGCTCATTTACTACTTGTTGACAGATGCTCTTGAAAACCTACAAGAACAATGGCTGCTGATGAATGCCTAACAGTAAAGATGTCAAGAGTTATTTAACTAAATATATTCACACTTACATCATCTGCTTTGAAACCCCTAAAGATATTAACAATACCTTGATCACTGCCTCTCCAAATTATTAGCAGCCCCCAAAACAGTAAAGATAACTTTTGCACCAAATTCTGCAAGATATATGCACTGGCTTTTTATTAATTGCTTCCCCATTGACATGAACAGAAGCAGCAGGATGCCTGCAGGGATACCACTGTGCCTGGACACTAAAATTATGATTCTTCCATCACTTTTTTCCCCTGCACCCTAGATTATTTATTTTAGAGAAATATTTGTTCAGAAATCACAATGAGAAAGCTTTTATTGATATCAAGCCAAGGGGCTGATATTAACAGAGATTTAAAACAGTGAGAACATGTGCTCAGGGATAAGCACACGTTCCACAGTGTGCATGGAGCACTGCTCACTTGTGTTCTCAAGCCAATTTAAATTGACCAACTGTTGCTGTCACTGTATCATTTTAGAAGGCTCCACCATGGCACTTCGTTTAAAAAGAAGTATGATTTTAAGAACAGGCTAATGAACTTTTCCCAGAATGGTGCAAATTAAATTAATCATGGCAAATAAAGTAACACATAAGACAGCTCCCATTTTTGGGATGTGCCTTCCATGTATTTCCAGATATAACTCCCAAGGTGCTCCCAAACACCCACTGCCCTCAGCTGCTGCTGCACCCCCCAGCAGCTGCAAAGTTGCTGTTAAGGTCTGCCAGGAGGGCTTTGTAGGTTTTTTTTGTTGTTGTCGTTTTTGTTTTCATTATCAGTCATTAAAATTATTATCAGTAATTAAAATTACAGAGCTTGAGTTGCTGTAAGTACATTGCCCATTTTCTAGCTTTTTTCTTCCTCAGTGCAAAAAAGTGGATTACAAGATCCAGAGATTTTCCTCAAAAGTTTTCAGTAAGCTTGTTGTTGTTGTAAAAAATATAAGAAGCCTGAATATAGGGATAAAATATTAGGCTGGGGCTTAGCTATTGGCTCCACTTCTAAATCTTATGGATTCAAAGCTGCTTTGGGCCATTTAGCTAACTTGTTCTGTATTTATCAACTCCGAAGCAGTACAGATGCAGTACTACACTCGTACTACCTGTCCAGCCTGTGGGACAGCTCCTGGACCTCACCTGCAGTCACAGCTTCCCTTGTCCAGCACCAAGCATGTACAAGCCCAGCGACCAGATCCCCAGCTCTCATTAACTTCTCCTCCCAGTTGCATTCCATGGTTTCCTGTTCTCACACCATCTGACCCTTCAGTCAGCCTGTAGAGACCTAATCAGCACCTATGTGCCACGCACCTTATCCTTGACATTCAGAGTATACTAATGGGATATCTTGCATACAAAGCACATGTGCACAAGCACACAGCAGTGCGTAATCCACAAATAAATGGACAAAACACAACATATACCCATTAGGACAGATAGCAGCAATCACCTAGCACAAAAACAAGGAGAGGAAAAAAAAGCGGTTTTAATTTCACAGAGGCAGGCGTGTGCTGTAGGATCATTCACAACTCAAGCACGCAGATCCAGCCCTCAGTCACCTACTCATACCAGGAATTTCCATGCACAGAAGTCACAGGGTACATGGCTTTAATCTAGTTATTTTTTTCCAGCTGGGAACTCAGTGAAATGGCTTTTTCTGGATCAAGAAGAGGAGT
Organism: Odontophorus gujanensis; assembly: GCA_013399175.1. Lineage (NCBI taxonomy): Eukaryota > Metazoa > Chordata > Aves > Galliformes > Odontophoridae > Odontophorus > Odontophorus gujanensis. The sequence continues at coordinate 27,129 of VXAB01012693.1, read as the reverse complement.
TCACTGCTAGGTGGTCTCCCATGTGCTGAAAAAGTAATAGTTTAATTACAGCTGGTGGTTTTAACCTCCAGAAAGAGGGCAAATCCTCTAACACAACAGTGAAAATGGCCCCAAACAGATTCCCTACATTTAAAACTGGAAAAAAAGTTGCCAAGATGCAAGCACATGCATTCAGAAAAGTCATTATAATGCCCAGTTTCTTAGCTACAATCTTTGATCTCTGTGAAACTATCTTAAATTGCTAAGCTGTAGGATTAATTGATAGCATCTATCCAAAGGTTCCCTCAATTTCCCACAGGTCCTCAGCATTACAAGGGGAGGGGAAGAGATGAAAAAAGATCTGAGAAAAGCTTTGTGTTAACTATCTAGTAAAAATTCTGGTTCCTGCTTCATCTTGCTTTCCTGTGTTATAGCACCACAAACTCAGTCCCTGCTTGTTCCACTTGCACATTTGCAAGCACTACTGCTCACAAAGAGTTATATATGTGATGCTGGGCATCAAGTAACACCAACAAGGAGAAATATGTGACAAGAAAGTTTTTTCAATCCTACGCTGCACGGAATTCTTCCTATGTTGTTCTGTATAGGACACAAAACCCATATGAATACCACTGTGATTTTTGATCAGTGTCTAAAACAAGAACATTGACTAAAACCACAACCTGCTCAAGGCAGGACCTAGACCATCTTCTGAGATAGTATGTAATGAGTGGGACACCACTGCTTATCTCTGAGTAGTCACACATTTAGCTGAATGAAATTGAGCATCTTTTCCTCCAGGAATAATATTACATTTAAGACTAGAATTTTCATTACAACCTGGGACCATCGAGGTTCAGCAGAAGGTTTGTGATCTTTCTAAGCAAGCCTGGACTTTGTTTTGTATTTTAAAAATGGGTCTATTTATGGTTTTGCATCAGAGTCATGTGAAATGTGTGGTTTTGTATGGCTTCAATTAGAGCCGAGCCCGAGGCACTAAAAGTTCAGATTCTGATCTGGATCCAGACCCACCCAAAGCTAAGGGATGTTTGGACAAAGGCACTTGGTTCTTGTTCACCTCTGATTCCAGCACGAAAACCAGGTGGGACCCAGCGTCAGCAGAACCCTGCTCCTCCTCAGGCTTTTCCAGCTTTTCCAACCTGACCTATTGCCATCAGTAGGAGAGTCCCTACTACTTCTGCTGGGATCTGAAACCCCTAAGACACTGAGTTCCTGCGAACCAAAACTATGGCATCTTCCCAACTCTTACAATGATGCTTGAAGCCATGAGGAAAAAAGAAATCCGGAATTAACAGCCATACTGACAGCTTTATAGAGCCCCGAGGGCACTGCCTACATCCAAAGAAGACAGTGGGGCTTTTTGAAATTAAAGTGTATTAGCAATCAAGTTCCTAAGAAGGATTCATTTAATAAGCTAAAGAGCAGAATTCAAAACAATTTCAAAAGTAATCCTTTGGCCATAAATTATTCTCTGTACAGTGGAAAAACTGTCATTCTGATGCTTGTCTTAATTGGCATTTTTTTCCTCTTTTAAAGTAATTGTTTACGACAATAGTGGGCATCATCTTGCAGTAAACTAACGATGCCATTGGCTTCATTAAGAGCAAGACAGGATCCTAATTATTTTCTTATAAATCCCCAGAACTTATTTTCTTATTTTCTGCAACAGGTATGGAGATTGAATCAGAAGCACATCCAGTACTGCTCAGCACCTGAAGCACCCAAGTTCCCCATCCTCCTCCTCCTCAGTCTCCATGCCCATCAACGTGCTGAAGGAGCTGTCACACCAACGTGGCTGCTCGAGCTCCACACACACCAGCAGCAGTTTCAGGAGCCCATTCCACAGAGTGGGTGAGCTCCCAGCCAGCACCAACCAGCACCCAGCTCCTGTGTGAGCTATTCTACAGGGCTTAAGCTCACAGTTTAGCAACACGGATACATACTCACAAGCAAAGTTAACGTCAATTCTGTAAGCTCTTTTCAATGTTTATATCTAACTCAATGCTGCTACCATTAAAACTGAAGACTTACAGACTCCTAAAATGCCATTCCCTTTAATAAGATTTCCTATGGTAACACGCAATTCATTGGAAGGCCTTTGCACCTATTTAGGAACAGACAGACTTTCAAATTAACTTCAGTGGAGCCATGACAGATTATACCAGCAAGGTTCGGCTGCTCTGTCATTTGGGCATGTTTCTAATTCACGTCATTTCATGCTTTCAGACCATGGCTGCAGCTTGGTGAGGACAGGAATATTTCCCCTTCTCCTCATTTCACTTTCTCATTCCAGGCTTTCTCCCCCTTTCCTCCCCACCCTGTTCTGTGCTAGTGGAAAAATAAAATCTTGTTAAAGCCGTTCCCAAAAAAATGGAAAGAGAGGGGAGTGTCTTTCTGCAGGGAGACCGGCACATGGTCACAGCACTCACTCAGGATGCCCTGGAGCAGAGACCAACTGCCTGAGGGCAGAGCTGAGCTCACGCCCACCCTGCAGCATCTCCTCCATTCCTACTCCTGGAAAGGTTCAGCGAGTGCTTAGAAACAAACAGAACAAAAACCCAACACCCCAAAAACCAACAACTCTCCACTCTTCTCCCAAAACCTGAATGTGAGCCTGGCATGGGCACATGTACCTTCCCAGTTTCCAGCTGGGAATCCCAGACGAAGGCAGGAAACTTCTAGCAAACATCATGTGATCCCAAGAAAAGTCTGCTCTGTCCAGCTGCCAAGGCCAGGCAGGAAATGTATTTCACCTAAAAGAAAACTGAAGCTTGTCTGCTGCAGCTCGAGTTTTTTTTTCTTGAACCTTTCTTCCTACACTTTAATGACACAAACTTCAGAATACAAGAAGCACCGAAGATTTGATTAATGGGCTGGAACCACCATGCCCCAAAGAGCAGCAGACACGTCGCTGTTCCATGAGTTCATCAGGGCTCCCCATTATACTAATCAATATCTCATGCTTATTTCATTCAGGACTTTCCAGTGCACAACATACAGTAACAATTCAAGAGTATAATATTCATGCTACAAAAGGGAAACCTAACAGAGAATCTGTTGCTTCTTGTCACACTGTTCTCAGAAGCTCCCAATTATAACTGCACATTGTATTTTTATCACTATTCACCGTGTGCATAATGAGCTTTAGCAAACAGTCAAGGTTATTATTCATATAGCTAGGCTTTGCTCTTCCCCCTCAAAGCATAACCAAGTTGCAAACTTCAAACCAACCTCTTCAACAAGTCAGGCAAAGTGCCTCCTCCAGGCAGCAGAACAACAGCATTTAAAAGAACCCTAGTCCACATTTTTCCCCCACTTGGTTCAATGGGGGAGCATCTTAGCGTGGAACTAAAACGAGTCAACACCACCAAGCACAAAGGATCGGCAGGATTTTCTGCAGCATGGACTTGTCAAAGCAAGCAGGCAGCCTTTGTGTGTGCCGACACAGCAGGAGCATTCCTGCAGGGCTGCACTGCGTCCCAGCCACCGTGCCCGGGGCGCCGGGGTTCCCACAGCTGAGGCGGTGGGAAGACGAGAAAGTGGGGCCGTGGTGGTGATGTTGTAAATGGGATGAACTGGTCAGCATGCTCCTTCAGAGAGGCATGACATCCAGAAGGAACTGCATGGAGGATTTACAATACCCCTGCATCAAAGGGGATGGCAATGGGCTATGCCAGTTCTTTGCTAAGAAAGCCACACCTGTCCCTGATAGTACCAGCTCTGGTTTAGGACAGAGTGCAGACACTGCAAAGAGTCTTCTATGTCCATAAAAAAGAATGTTCCAGCTTTTGGTTTGAAAAGATAGAAACAAAAATAATTTTAAATCAATCCCAGTTTTCCTTTTTTCCATTAAGGATGCCTCAGTTCAAGTCTCAAAATGTTCCAAGAAATCATGCAGTTTCCCTGGTTCAATCTTCATATTTCTATTTTCCCTACACACCTTGCAGCACAGCAGCAGTAAGGACACGGCCCACGGCCAGCGCTGAATGGATGACCCTCCAGAACACACTGACCCAAAGATAAACTTTGACCTGATGTTTGCTAATAACACTTCTTCTTAAGATGCCTTGTTTCTTTTATGAACTACCGCTTGACTCTAGGATCTAGGAGCTGACATGCATTAATATACATCTCTGAGTGCCCTTTGACTTGGCCATCAAGACCCTTTGACCCCAGACTTGATTCCTAAACCCCGTCAATTGTTTGCAAGTGGAAAAAACTTATTTTCTAGTAATAATTAATTTCAGTCGTGTTTTATTAAGCATTTCTCTTGTCCTTTTAACTTGTCCTCATTTGAGTTTGGGTATAAAGGATGCTTATTTCATTCAGTCGTTTTCCAGTCTACAGAAAATACCTCTGAGTTTAGTTCTTTGTTTTCAAGCTTTGTAAGCTTCCAGTGGTATCCCAGTGCCTCGACACTGCAAAACAACTGCCCCAAGAACAACAATACATCTTGAAAAGCTTCCTTATATGCACTGCTTTTCAGATTTATCTTTGAATTTCTCCAGCCCACCATTTTTTTCAGATAACTTCACAGCACTGGGACCCCCAAAAGCCACTGGCAAAACAACCCCACAGCAGTAGGGTCAGCCCCTCTACTCAGGCAGTCAGTGCCTGTTTCCAGCCAACACTTGAAATTTTTACACTTACTTCTTGAAAGAAGAAATGCAATTTGTCTACACAAAGAAGTGTATATTTATTTTTGTTGTTACGTATATATATACACACAAATTTGTACCTTCTGTCCCTGCACTTTTAGCAGACGTCTACACACATCGTGTGCTCAGAGAGGGGCAGAGCCCGCTGCCAGTCCAGCCCAGCCCTGCTGCCACTTCCCAGTGCATTCCAGGATGGAAATTTCTAATTCCTGGAATCGTGTTACATTATGGCAGGAACTGCTGCACTTCTGCCTGGTTTACATCAGGACTGAGGGATCGCACAGAGAGCGAACGCGTTCCAGCGCTTAGATGATGTATCAAGTGTACGTCGCACACATCGCATTACAGCAATCAGCGGCTGGTAAGGGACACCAGCAAATGAGAGGCCTCCAGTCTTGGAAGGAGCCCTGGGACACAGCAAATAAGGGGTTTTAGCAAAATGAAGCAGCTAGCCTTTATTTTTGTTTATAAAACTCAGCATATCCTCAGCAATTACAACGTTATATTCTTAGAGCTGCTCTGTTTTTTTTGCTAGGCAACAGTATTTCCCAAAAGCACCAACAAAATGCAGTTAAAATATAAGGTTTGCTTAAAAAAAAATTGACACACATAACCAACCAATAGACCTTCAGTGAAGACAGCTAAGGGTAGGGTACATCATCCAACTGCACACAGGGAAATGAAGGAGCCCATGTGGGAGAGAACACTTGGGTCCTACTTCTTGGTGCAGGGGGCAAAGGAGACCCCAGTTTGGGGCAGGGGTGCTGGGAAAGCTGGCTGAGAAATGCCATGCCTCCCAACATCAAGCAAGACCCTGGGACAGGTGCTGGGGGGCAAGCAGGACTTCAGGGCCAGCTCCTCCACTGGCACTTTCAAATTGCAGTTTTTTGGACTAACCTCTATAGACTTCAGAGAAAAATGGACAAAACCTGCTTCAGGAAGCACAACCCACAGATCATTCAGTATATTGCCTGGGTTTAGGTCTAACACACAACTCTGAGCAAGGAAGCAACCTTCTCACCAAGTTCAGGCATGTTCCCCACAACTGGGTGACCTGCCCTGGAGCTCAGCAGGATCTATGTTGGTGTGGACCTGACACAGGCTGCCATCCACATGCAGCTTCCAAAAAATGGCTTTTAGGCTTTGGATAATGAGATAATTCCCTTACAGCGCAGCTCAAATGACTCCATCCAGCCTTCTTTTATTTGCCCCATTCACTGCATGAAAAGTATTACTTCCTTTCTCAATCCCCCACTACAAATTTTAAATCAGTGCCTACTGAACTGCCCCTGCTACATGCACCAACATTTCCTGCAAACAGCTCCTGCCAGGGATTTAGGATAGAGCACCTCTCACCTGCAGCAGCAGCAAGTGGCTTAAACTCTATCTGAAAACAGCTTAAAATCAAAGGTGTGAGATACTGAGGGCAGAGCAGGCAGCAAATGACACCAGGCAGGGCAGTCACAGCCATGTGCCCAGTGCCAAGCCTTGCTTGGCATGTGAGACAAGGCAGTTTGCCTCAGCTAAGGTTTTATGCCCTTTCAAGGTATCTCCTCTATTTTCAGATGATTTACTGATGCTTCATCAGCCATTATACACTTAAGAAGGGATCCTCAAAAAGACTTATCCTCATCAGGCTCTAATAATAACAACTTCCTCTTCTAAGGGTTTTCATCCAAACTCTTTCAAAACCAACCAAAATCAATGGGTTTAGCTTCAATGGACTATATATATAAAACCATACAGAAACCAGGAGGGACCCATGCAAAAAAAAAAAGGAAGAGTTCACTGGTTCTGTACAGTTATTCCAGCTGGAATTCTTAGACAGTGAAGTGTTCATATAGTGCTATTTTTTCTATTATTATATAGCTTTGAAACTATGCTATGTCTGATATATATATAGGAATTCTTCTCCTTTTCCCCTCCTTTAATAAAAATAAAGTGGCCACCATAAAAGAAAAGCTGACATTTCTGCTTGTATGATGGGAGAGCCCTTCAGACAAGCACAACCACACTAAATAGTCTTTTAGATTATTTGTTAGACTGAAGTTCAAAGGAGGTTGCAATGTAGCCA
>VXAB01012693.1:17500-20347 GCA_013399175.1 Odontophorus gujanensis | reverse complement strand
GGGGGAGGGAAAAGAAATCCCTCTGGTTAAAATTTAGCATGCAAGATCTTAACAAAAGTGATTTTTAATTGACTGTGCCAATGCTTTTGTCTTCTCAACAACAGCGACAAAAAACAATTTCTTCTTTCTCCGCCGTAGTAAACCATTTCCAGCTGTTGATGAAGTTTTCTTTTTAACATGAGTTCAGTCATATTGTATGTTGCCCATTTCATGTGCCCAGCACTTTTTTTGCAACCAATTCTTTACCATGTTATGCCCAATGAATCGAAGAGCACCACCCAAACTCGTAAGACATCTTAGGGCTTATTGATGCAAGAGGGATTTCACAGAACAGGACTGTGCCAGAGACCAAAGTTACTTTTATGCAGAAGCGACTGCAGCAGCATGCCCAGTCCCCAGCGCAGCCTTCCAGCAGGCTTTTCCTATACAGCTCAACAGCCACCCTTTCCAACTAAGATCCATTATGCGTTACAAAAGATACAGGTAGTTAAGTAATGCTGCGAAATGCTTTTCAAGATGGTTCTCAGCACACACTTCTTTCCATGTTTCTGTTATTACACAATTCTCTGCGTCAGCTGGATCAAGACCGGAGCACTCCTCTCACATTGCAAAGTCGGTGTTAGTTCCTTGTTTCGCTAATGACAATAGTTCAGTGCAACTATGAAGATAAACTCAGGATTCTCTTCTCGTGCCAGGACCTCAAAATTTGCCTGTTTATGGGCACAACCATTTGTGCAAATAAAACTGTGTATTTGTTTTGTATGCATAAATCCAGGCCAGTGGAAAATTAAGCCCCATGGGGATAATTTAACCAACAATACAAAGAAAATTGTAAGGAAAATCTGAAACTTTGTCCTTAATTTACCCTGTTAGGGCAAAATGAGGCAGGAATCTCATACCATGTGTGCCACAATGCTTAGGTACAAGAGCATATGTTAAGTAGACAGAGCTGCAGCCTCAGCTCTTAATCTCATTGTTTACTGTGGTTTAAAGTCTGACCCTTAACATTATATGTGGTTTAAAACTGCATTTGAGGGAAAGAGAAAGAGGCTCTCCTAGGCTCGTAAATGTGTTTGTCTTTAAGGTTTGTTCCAGAGGAAACCATGCATGCCTTCACTCACTGCATATGCAAACCCTTACAAGATTTTGAAACATGCTAATGCGCGCATTCTGCACCCCAGGTTAATCGCGAAGGGTATTTTGTTGGTTTTCCAGGAGCAGCTTGCCTCCAGTCCACCAACCCACCACTCTTTATGCATATACGCTGAATAATTATGAAGCAGTGAGTATTTATCACCTTTTCTGAGCAGTAAGCAGAAAGAAATACAATACCATTACTTCCAGCTACTGGCTTTCCCAAGATAATTAGATAACACAGTGGACTGAAGCCTTGGTTAGCCCAATGCTGTTCAAGTTAAGTGATTGACATGCCTCTGTCTGGCTGCTCTATTAACTGTTTCATTTTGTTGCTATTTGCAGTTTGCTTGGCTAATACTTCGAACAAATACAGACTGTTTCTTTAGCCCCTTTTTTCTCTTTGACCTTCTCCTGCCCATTTTCTTTGAGTCACTTCAAACTGCCTTGAAAGGGCCTGTTGAATGCGCACAGTCCATCAGAGTCCCAGGTTCATCCCATTCCTTGCCCTGAATGCTTTACTTCAAAGATGGGCCGCATTCTTTAATTGCCCTTTGAATTAATATCAAAGGGTCACAATGCGAGTGCCAAAAGAGAAAGAGGCTTTAATGAAGCAAAGAGCTGCCATTCATTTGCAGATAAGCACGTTTTTATGCCTGACTGGTCACCGCGGCTAAATGCCTGCTGAAGGAGGCAGGGCAGGCGCAGACTTTCACCGAGTGGCGATTAGTTCAAACAAACACGGGTAAACAAATAACACCACCGCCATCCCGAAATAAGTTCGTACGGCCCAACGTGTCACCCCACGCAGCTCCCGCAGTGCCGGAGCGCCGTCGTCGCGGCGCCCCATCCTTCCCTCCCACAGCAGAGAAATACATCTCCTCGCTCAAGCTTTCCCTCTTCCTCCCGTCCCAAACACACAAACCGTTGCAGCGGTGTCGTTTCCGGAAGCACTGAAAAAATCCCTCGATCTGCCTTTGTGAGAGAGAGTCCGCAATCGGGAGCTGACTTGGCCGCTTTGATTCTGTTTGTTTCCTGCAGCCCGGCACATCCAGCACCGCAGTGCCCATGGAACAATAAACTCCGTACCGACATTATTTAGTGACATACATTTCGCTGTGCATTCAGTGTGGTGTTCAGATGCGGTGTTCAGTGCATTCACCGCCCACGTTATACTTTGTCTTAGAACTCCAGCGCTGGGGATTCCGTTTGCTTGACTGCCTGGTTTTGCCCATTTGAAGCCTATGAAGCTGCACTAAGAAAACTTACTCAGCTTCTTAATCCTACCTATGGAGTCTTCAATTTTCTCTTTAAAACGCCGAGATATAAAATTAAAATGAGGAGCTTTAGCGTACATTGTAATGCAATTACAGCCACAATGCCAGTATACAGAAACAAGAAGTTCACAGGTGTCCTCTTTATAAATTCTGACTTATTATTTATAGACTCAGGCTTCTCTTTGCACAGAAATAATAACTTACTTAACAAATACAAGGTCGTTTTATTGCAGCAGAGTTATCCCCCCATGAAAGAGGATTAGCTATACACAGCGCAGTGTAGGAGTGCCTATGAGCACATTCACAGCAGGAATTGGGCTGCCATCTCCCATGAGTAAGAAGGCTGCAGGGGTGCAGGCACCCAGAGAAGCTCACAGTGCACTTCAGCCCCCATCCTTCAGAGAAGGGTCTCTCATTAATACTACACACCCTTGAG
>VXAB01012693.1:0-12500 GCA_013399175.1 Odontophorus gujanensis | reverse complement strand
ACGACCTCTCCTTAAAATATGCATGCAGCCCTCCATTTGCATCTTTTTGCTAACTAATAAAAGCAGCTACAGCTTTCCTTAACAGCTGTAAATACACCCATCATCCAAGCAGGTATGTGGCTTACCCTCTGGCTGCCACTCACGGTGCCCCGTGGGACCCAGCTCTGCCCGGGCTCCAGTTCACATCGGTGTACATCTGCAAGGTGTGACACCCCAGGCAGGAGGCAGAGCATCACCCCGAGCCCTGTCAGAGCTAGCCAGTGCTACACAGCTCCAGATCATGAGTGCTGTACACTGGTGCTGAGCACTTCCCTCCCTCAATTTCTAGGCTTAAACTAGGAGAAGGAACAGGACAAAAATGCACACATTTGTCTAGCATTTTCCTACCAGGGATGTCAAATGCCGTTTTATAAAAAATAAATGCTCCAAGGATAACAATACAGAGATAATCATGTTCAGAAACATTATACTCAAATACCAAGAGCTGGAAAAGAACTTAGTTCCCAGTTACACAGACCATTTTTAAAGGTTTCCCGAGCCTGCAGGGTTCTGAGCTCTGTGCAGCTGATGCAAAAAGCAACAAACAAAGCTGCTGCACGGGGAGGCTGTCAGCCCAGAACAGGACCAGAACCCAGAGCGCTCCTTTTTCCTTCACTTTTGAAAAACTAAAATCCCACTGACAACGCCATACCAAATCCAAACCCAACACCCAATTTTTAATCTCTAATTCCCATTTCTTCTTCTTCTTTTTTTTTTTTTTTCCAAAATGGAAGATATATTAATTGTAATGGATTGCTCACAGATGTGATTTTTGGAGATTTAGATGGCATTACACCATTCTTTCAACACAGTCAAAACAAAAACAAAAAAACATTTTAGGCTATAAAACAACAGCCATTCAGATGAGTATGTTCTACAGTTGCATCCATGTCCACTCTGCAGTCCCTGCTGAATACAGGCACTGTGCTTCTCTGCTGACCTAACCTCTCTCAGTAATGAATCTGAACTCACCTGCAATCCTCAGTGCAGTACTTACCCACCTTCTCATAGAAACTTTCCTTAGAAATCTGAGTTGCCTAGCTTAATTTTGCTGCTTTTCACCAGGAGGCTGTTACCTCGGGCTATCACCTCAGAGCAGCCCATAGATGTGCCCATGCACATTGCAGCTGTAGCAGTGCTCAGCAGGTCATCTGCTTCCAACCCAAACATCACATTAGCCATCTCCTTCCAGTAGCGTGGCTAATGTCAAGGACACCCAATCATGTCTGATGGGCTTGAGCTAAACAAATGCATGTAAAAAGGACTTCCACCTCACCTTGAAGTTTTGTTCTCCGGTTTTGGAGCCATCAATGCAAACTACTGAAAACCAAGGTGTTCTGTTTCCACACCAAACAGAGCTAACTGGGTGAGCAATGGGATGAAGCTGTCCTGTCTCAGCAAGATGCCCCAGACAGGAGCACAGAGCAGGAGCACAGCCCAGCAGCACCTCCAGCACCCGTCCTCTTGCAGGGCTGAAACCAAACCAGCACCCAGTGCACTCCACAAGGACAGCATATTGCAGCCTCCTCCGATGCTGCCTGCCTCTGCCGTCCACTTCCTTGCCACCTCACACAGCTTCCCACCCCACACCGCTCCCAGCAACGGGGAGGTGAGACTGCCTTCAGGAACAAGCAGCACAGGTTGTGAGATGGGACAGCCCAGCAGGTGTGCGAGCCCCGTGGGACGGAGCGGCTCAGCTGGTGCCCCAAGCACACCGCCCATTGCCTCCTGTGCTGCTGCCCAGCATCAGCTCTCCCCTCACCTCAGGGAAACCTACAGGGAACAGGGCAGCTTGATGGCTTTTCCTTTGGCTTTTTGAAGCTCTTCCGTGGCTGACTGATGCTCGCTCATACAGAACTGGAAGAAAAGCCCTCCATTGTGCCGTGCTTTCCACTAAGTGTATTATTCTCCAGACAAAAGCTCCTGAGTCTAACTTTTAAACACACCTCTCTCAGGGTGAGAGAGGTGTACTGGTCCTAAACCATAAAATCATTTGCTCATTACAAAAAAAAAAACAAATTTAAAAAAGACAGCTTTTTCCCCAAGGCACCTACTCTGCCATTAGCTCTTGGTATTACTTCTGCAAACAGACAGCAGCAAGCAGCAGAACTGCCATTCCCACCCTGGGAACGCTGTGCTTTCCCCAGCTTGGCTGGGCACGAAGCTCCCTCCTGCTTTCAGATCACTGCTGCTTCAAGAGTTTGAAATCACACCAAAGCAGCCTGTCTCTAACCCCTGTACCAAATGCCACCACAGAAGTGTGTTTCCCTCTGCAGGAAGATTTTGAAAGCAGCAGTTTCAATGTAGAAATACTATCAATTTACGTGTTTTAAATGCTTATATTGATTTTTGTCTCCTCTGCCACACTCATATTTCTATCTTTATGAGGGCTTTAGTAAAACATTCAATTAGAAAAAAATAATAATAGAAATAAAGTGCTTTAAGCAGCTCTGCAGAAGTTTTATGTCTTTACTGACTGCAACCCCACGCTAGAAGTGAACATTCTGTACCCAGTTGTAACCACACAGATTTCAAGCACCAAACACTTGCTCGGACCAAAGACCATTTGCATATATCATTCAGTACATTTTCCACAGCACATGTTTGAAAACAACTGCAGCTATCCACGGGCAGCCCAGCAACAGGTTCATCTTAGTAATTGCTGTGCTCCGCTGATCACACCACGGCTCAGCTCTCACATGAGGTCAGTGCTTCTCCATGGAAGAGAACATCATTCACTGAGCTCGCAGTTTCAGCAGATGATCCTGCACAACTCTTGACTTCTGCATCCCAGACACTTGGAAATACTGTTCAGGGCAGAAATTACATCGTTCTCATCTCAAACGAGCAAAGATGCACAGAGACAGGATTTGCCCAAACGAGAGCAGCTGACACAGCCACCACACATCCTACACTCCAGCCCTTCCCCACTGCACACACTGCCTGGATGGATGCACAGCAAAAGAAGGAAAAAAAGAGAAATTAGTAACATCCCAGCAAGAAGCAGCATTCCCTTCCTGCTGGGGGGGGCTGGGACGGAGCAGGCGGAGCAACCCCACCCCAGGGGTCCGTGCAGGCACTGCAGAGCAGCTCTCAGGCAGCCTCTTTCCCATTGCTGTGGGCACTGCAGCACCCACCACAGCAACAGCGTGAGCAGGGGGACATGAAGCACTGCACAGAGCGGAGCATCTCCAGGTGCAACCACCGCCTTTGCAGCATGCTGCCAACCACAGTGCCTCCTACAGAGCGTGGAGAGAGCATGGAGCATCCAGAGAGCCCCACCCCGGATCACTGTCTGTTCTGTGTGGCTGCAGTGCCAGCTGGACACTGGGTGCATTTGGGATTTCAACATCTGCTCTACGCTTTTACGTCTGTTATACTCTCCCAGGGCTGGCACAGCTGTTCTGATGTCAGTTTGAGAGACATGCCATCAGCCATCACCCCATCTTCTGCACTGCCAGTGCAGTGTGGTGACTTTGAGCCCCGTTTCACATTAAGCTCTCTCCAGCTGAGGAATCTCTGAGAGTCTGGAGCACGGCCCCAATGTGCTGGTTGCACCCATTGGTGGTGCTGCCCCAGGGGAACCCGCAGGGCATTTCCCATCTGCGGCATTCACCACACAAACCCTTAACAGAGGAACAGATTGCACTGATTCCCAGCTGTTTCCTGCTAGCATTTTCCTGTTCCACAGGTTGTGGCAAAGAGTGGGGGTAAGCCATACACCACGTGCATAACTGCTACCACAAACACGCAGACCGGGAGCATGCCCTGCCCTTCTCTGCACCACACGTGCTACAAAAACCTGCAGACCTTCTTCCCGAGCAACACGCTGAGGAGGCTCAGTGCCCACCCACACGAGCAGCTGGCTGCTTGTGTGGGCAGCCCTCCCTCAAACAGCTCAGCACCCACCAAAGCTATCCAGGGGACGCTGCTGTGGCTCTGCTCGCACGCCAGCTGCAGCCCTCCAGCTGCAGGAGTTCCCTGTCCCACAGCAGGGGAGGGGACAACTGCATCACAGCCACCACCAAGAGGGAACCTCTGCAGCACTGCTCATTAAATAAGGTATGTGAGGTCTGCCAGGCAAGAGCCGGCTCAGGGCCACAATCTGTGTGGTACAGGCAATTTTGGAGCCGCATCCAACATGAGCACATCATGAATGTAAGCATCATTAAGGTGGGTCCATATATGGACACATGCATGACAAATGCTGGTCACACTTGGCAGAAAGTTTACATCCAGGCACAAATCCATACCAGCAAAACATCAGAAAGTAGAACAGAGCACACATCACTGCCCTCCCCACAGCTCCCACTGAAACCAGCAAGCTGTGTCTGCACACTGTGTGGAAAACTGAACCTGTGCTGCTTCCAAAGAACAGTAACTGCTGTTCTGGGGCTACGTGCCTTCTTAAGGAGCTGGGCACTCACAAAGCACACACAGGCTGACACCTCGTTCAGACAAAATGAAAAGAGAGCATTTAAGAAAGAATGAGAAATGGATGACTAAAAGTAATCTTTTGCAACTCTCACTCCACTGATTCTCTCCACAGCACCTGAAACTCGGGCATGCACACCAGATGCCAGCCAGGAGGGGCTCACCAGCACTGCCTGGCTCTCAGCCACCGTGTGCAGAGCTCCACTCGAGCCGGGGCAGCAGCAGCATCACCTCCCACTCACAGACCTTCACCCAGCTGAGATCCCACAGCAGCAGCACAGGCTGACACGATGCATCCAAGCTGCACAGCCTGCTCTGCTGCAGGGCTGCTGGGACACTTTTTGTTATCTGAAGCAAGTACAGATTTTGGTAGAGAGAGAAGGAGCCGATCCCATGTGCTCCTGCTCACCCTGCAGCACGGATTTGGTTCTCTCCACAGTCTGGGGAGTGACAGTACAACTATTGCTGCTGCAGCTGAACTCTGAAATCAACAGCAAAGGAAGCACAGAGACTCTGGCTTGCTGAGACACTCTGTGCAGTGCGCCCAGCCCCCTCCAAGCCAAAATCCCTTCCTTTCAGCAGCAGCCCCTGGTCATTTATCTTTCCAATTTAGTTCAGAAAAAAACAGTTTTCTTCCAACAACACCCATCCAAAAAATTACATGCAGCCAAATCATTAAGATTCAGTGAGATACCATGTGTTTTACCCACTGTTCTAGCAACATTTCTGCACACTCCATACTAAAAACAGTGATTCACACAAATGCAAACCCAGAAGTCCCCTGCAAGATTGCATACAGTGCACACACATTCAGCAGACCATGCAGAATAAGGACTCCATCCACATTTCACATCTCATTAAAGACAATTTGGCCATTAATCCATATGGGTTTAGGAGCAAAGAAGGATTTTCCAGGACAGATAAACTGCAGCGATCCCTTTGATCCCAGAGGTTAAGCATCGATTACAATGGGAGATGAACCACGCGGGGCAGAACGGTGCCCTTTCTATCTGCAACAATGGCATCGCAAACACCACTTAATCAATATTTGGCCAGCGACACCGCAGACCGCCTTTTCAGATTTTAATTCCTGGTTGTAAAACAACTGCAGGGCAACCAGCGAGATAAGACACTGCACTGACTGCTTAATTGCCTTTTACTGTCCCACTCGTTATATATGCACATCGGTAATCACTCCAAACCGTTATTTCCCAGCGAACAAGCGACCTGTCGGCAGCACATCAAACCCCACCACCCAAACTATCTCAGTGCACGACACACAGTGCCACTAATGTGCCCACGGTGAGTTTTAATTACATTACGTTTCACTCCGTTTTCATTTCCTAGGGGTCTGATTCGAGGTGAATTAGTGCAGCAGCACAGGGCGGGAACACTGCAGGGAAGGAGAGCAGTGTGAGCTTTGTGGTGAGCTCCGTTCCCGTACGCTAGGCAGAGCATGGGGTTTGGGGAACGCTGGGACAGATCCTGCATTTTTATTTGTACATGCTCTTCTCTCTGTAGCCACACACGTGTGTTACATAGGATTTAAAGTGACATTTACATGGAGAAATCCGCACTGAGTGGAGCGCTGTGATTTACTGCTTTGCGTTTCACTCAATTTCTCCTTAAATTAACCAGAGAGCACTTTGTAGTTCTGCTCCATTTCCCAACGCAGTTTTATTACACAGCCCCAGGGACCTGCGATGATTTATCACTATCAACTTTACAGGCTCCTCTCACCTCAGCCCCATTCCAGCCCTTATTAATAAAAGAACTTAACACAGAAGTCATCAGAACTGAACTCTCCTCGTGTCAGAGTTAGATAAAAGCATCAGCTTGAACTGATACAACAGAAAAGTACCACTTGGAACCAGACCCAAAAAAAGGATCCGTTGTAAGGATTTCATCAGCATTGACTTTTAATTTCAGCGTTAATCTCCAGTTAATTTTGTATCTAATTAAAATCTCTGGCTGTCTGCTGATGCCATCACCACCAGTGCACAAGCAGCTGCTGACATCCCTGTCCCAGTGAGCCCGGCCAGCACGGCACTCACACCCTGAGCCCAGCACGATGGCTCTGAGCAGAACGTGGATTTGGGCCCCAGTCCTGCCCTGTCCTTTGGAATGATGCACATGTGAATAGGCGTCCTCACATCCCATGGGGCACACACAGCCACCCCAAAACCCACCTCACAGCCTGAGCTCTGCTGGGGTGCCTTCCTGCTGATGGTAACAATTTGGCAATCACAAGACCAGGGACAAAAACCACAGTTTAGAAGCAAGCTCCTCAGCCTCTTGCCCTAGTCCTCTCAGAATTATACAGTCTAAGTTTAACCAATTATTAATTAAGAGTTTCAGAGCAATCCAGTCAGATGCAAGCTTGGGTACACACTCAGGTAAATGCATGAGGGGCAATTCTGGTATTTCCTGAAGTAAGGTTTGCCCTTGCTCTCGGTGCCTGAGCTCAGAGAAACGGGGCAAGGTGTGCCCAGCAGTTTTGCTGCAGTTTTGGGAACTACTCCTGAGTTGGTCATGCGCCCTAACACAGGTGAGATCCCCACATCAGGGGGGGCTGGTGCAGCTGGGTGTCACTTCAGGGGCTGCAGCCAGGACGAGGAGAACCTGGGTCTGTGGGGAGCTCCCCACAGGGCAGAGATGGCACTCCTCCCCTCCAACAGCTGCCGCAGCAGTTTGGCAGCGTTAATAACCCCAAAGGGCTGCAGGCACTGAGCAGCCCCCCTCGCAGCACGCGCCAGCCCTGTGCCCTCCGGAGCGCGTGGCACTGCCTCACAGCCCATCAAGTTGTGATTGTAACGCCACGTCTAAATATTTAAGCTGGGGCCGGTGGTCGCGTGTCCCACGCACAGGCAGCATCTGTCCTCTAATTCCATTACAGCACACAGCAGAAATGCTTTTCTCCCCAAACTCACGACCAGGAACAGCATCGCTCAGCGGAGCAGAGCAGCGGCTGAGCTGCTGAGCAGCGCTTTGTGCTGAGGCCCTTTTTTCTACACCCCCTCCAAGCTCCCCACATGCACACAAAAATAGGGATGGTGCCGAAATTGTATTAATGTGAGCCTCGGGCACAGAGAGAAAGAAAGAAAAAAAAGAAAGAAAAGAGGAAGGGGAGGGGGAGGGGGGAGGGCTTGGTGCGAGATGAAAGTGGAAGGAAAGAAAGGAGGCAATTTAGCCTGCTGCAGCCTGAATCGCTCCCGGAGCAGCGCTGGGGATGAGTAGGGCCCTTTCTGCGGGCGCATGACTGGGGGAGGATCCGCGGGACGGGGCCCGGGGGCCAATTCCGGCCGCGAACAGAGCCCCTTTGAGGCCGGGCCCAGCGCGGCGCTCCCAGCAGCGGGCACACAGCGGCCGTGGGATGCGAGCTCCGAGGGCTCCCTCCCCGCAGCCCTCGTTCTAAAAATAGGTCCCCCGTGCCATATAAAGGCGCAGAGGTTTCTCCTTCATGCGCTCTCTTTACGGTTTGGGCAGTTAAGAAAAATGTATCGTGCCCACAGAAAAACAGATGGGCTGTGAAAGAGCCATGATCGTTGGGGGGATAAGGTGCCGCGACAGCCAGGTCGTGTTCTAAACCCATGCCCCAGATCGGGGCAGAGGACAGCACCAGTAGAGCAGTAGTGCAGCACATGTGGCATCTGCCAGGAGAGCAAGAGAGCAAGGTTAAGTGCCTGTAAAGAGCAGCAGCAGAGGAAGAAGCCCCAAGCCAGGTGCGGTGCCGCCTGCCACGTGGTTTTCAAAATGCTGTTTCTTTCTTAATCTATGATCCCACTGCTGCAGTAATGCCCCAAATCCCATTTGGGGAAACAGCTGCATTTAAAGTCAGCAGAACTGCTTCATTTAATTCCAGACAAGCCAAAACCTGCATCATCCACATGCTTGGGGAGTAGGGTACACTGCCCCCCATCACCCCACAGCCCCTGTACCACCCCAGGCACAAGCACAGCTCAGGCCACAGAGCAAAACATCACACCACACTCCCCTCACCCCACAGCACTGCACACTGCTGCCAAGGGCACACAGCGCTGATCACTGTGCTGGGTTCACCTTGTTCCATCCCTTGAAAGCAGTGCTGTCACCCAGCCCCACACACAGCCACCACCACCGCAGCACCCACAGCCCAACACAGTGAGAAGCACCGGGCTGGGCACCTGTGTGGACAGAGTGGAGCCTTCACTCTTCTGTTGGCAATGGGAGTTGAACTTTTTTGCCAGGAGAGGCAAACCCATTTTAGGGCTGTTTTGCTCCTGCAATGAGCTCTCTGCCTGTGATGCTCCTATAGTATCCCATAAAAGCAAGGTACATACAGTTAACAAATTCTCTCTAACAGCAGCACTCTCACTGTAGCACACTGGCCACCCTATAACAAAAAGTAGCAACAGGATAATGGGAATAAGCGGGAGTAGCTACAGGGAGAGCTGACCCTCCCCTCCCACTGCCAAACTCTACTGAGCTGGTACAGAGCAGCGTTACAGGCACACGGAACGTCCCGCATGCTCACCCAGCCCACAAGCACAGGATGGTATGGCCCCATCCATTCAAGGGAATCTTGCCATTAATTGAACGTAAAGGAAGAAAAACCAGGCACTCATACCAGCAGAAGGCCAAGGAGGAGGCACACAGGGGGAGAAAGCAGCCCAGGCACAGGTCCCCCCTTCCCCATGGGGCAGCTCCAGCTCAGGTGCAGGGGATCCCCAGGGCCCAGACCCAGCCATAGGGTCAGAGACCCCCAAAGAGCAGAGTCACAGCCTGAGGTGTTATCACGGTTTCCTCTCTGCTGTTTTTAATCTCTACTGAGAAGTTCAGGAAGGCTGAACAGCTCGCTGTTAGATAATAACTGAGGCACCAAGCTCAGCGTTTTCCCCTCAGCACACAGCCCTCAGAACAGTTCTCCATCACAGGAGGCACCGGGAGAATAGCCGTGTGCACATGGGGGCACAGAGAGATGCTCACACTGCACCCTGTGGATGATGGAGCCCCCATCAGCATCTCCTCAGTGTGCCTTACACGCATCCACACACACACACACGAAGATGGGGTTTTAAAGTGGAGCCTCAGAGTAACTTTGGGGAGTGCTCTCAGGTTTGTTGCTACAATACAAGGGAACAACCTGCTTTAAAGAAAGGCTTTTTGCTGTCCTTCCAGCACCCACAGATGTCTGGAATTACCACAAACATTCTGTAGGTACGAACAGCACTTTTTTTTCCACGGTGGAGAGTCCATAAAACTGTGTGGAGCATCAGCTATTAGGGGCTCATTGAATAATTCATCCCTCATTGCAAGCCCATAATGTCTTTTCTCGGCCTTTTGTGGGGCTGTTTTCTCTTCTTTTCTCCTTGAATTATAAAAAGGTTGCCTTCCTTTGTTCACATCAAGCTGCTGCTAGCTGGAGCTTTGTCTACGCAAAGCCAAAGTGTGAGTTTCAATGGACTCTCCCTTCTTTGTTTTCCAAGTTCATCTCCAAGTGTAGATTGTGTATAGAAGGCCTTCTTTGTAAAAGCTGGAGAAGTTGTACAAATGTTTGACCAGCTCATTTGGTACTTTTGTCTCGCCTTCCCCAGCGCTGTGCCTGTGCCGGGCCACCACTTCCAGCCCCAGCCCGGCCCGGCCCGGCCGCCTCTCCGCTGCCCCGACAGAGCCATCACGGCCGTGTGGTGCAGCCCCCGACCCGGCCCAGCACACACCAACACAGCACAGACTTTTCACAGCCTTTACAGAGAAGCACCGTAATGTGTGACCGCGGTAGCAGGCAGAAGGTAGCCCCCCCCACCAGCAGAGGCCCCTCAGCACAGAGCCTGCCCCCACCGCTCCCCACACATCTCCCGGCTCGGATCGGGCCTGGTCAGACCAGACGCCCCGCCAGAACTCCCCACTTCCCAGCGCAGCTTCCGGGTGCGGGCATTACCTCTCTCGCTGAGGATGCCGTCGATGCTGTGCTTCGCCTTCTTGTCTCCTTCCTCCACCTCCTTCCTCTCCAGCTCGGCCTCCTCCTCCTCGCCTTTCCCGAACTTGCTCCGCAGGATGCGGCTGATGGAGCTCACTTCGGGGGGAGTGCGAAGCTGTGACCGTCGCTCCCCCGCGCCGAGCCCTGCTTCCGGCCGCTGCCGTCGGGGCCGCGCTGCCCTCCCGCGGGGTTGGCACCGCCCCGCACCCCCCGTGTATTTTCCCCCGACTCGATGAGAGACCCCCGACACCGCCCGAGCGCGGCCCCTCCGCCCCCTCCTGCCGGTACCCCTCAACCCGCTGTGTAACCGAGCCCCCCGCGGAGCGTCCCCGACTCCCGGCACGGCCACCACCGGCCCCGTTCCCCCGGGCACGGAGCGGCCCGCGGTGCCCCTACCTGAGGGCACGGTGTTGCGGTCGCAAACGCCGTCCTTGAGCAGCCTGTCGCGGATCTCCCAGCTGAACATCCCCGCGTTCTCCCGCTTGTATTCCTCGATTTTCTTCTCCACGTCCGGCGTAGTCACCTGCTTCAGAGCACACGGGACGAGGGGGGCTGTGCGGTGGCGGACCCCGGACTTCCCCGGCCCCGCACGAACCTCCTGGGGCGGCCTCACGGCCCCGGGAGTAGCGCCCAAGGGTATGGAGGTGGCGGCGTTACCCCGGGGAGGCAGAACGGCCCGAACCCTCGAGGGGGGACGGAGCCCCGGGAGGACAGCACCGAGTTGTGCGGGGACAGCTCAGGGTGCGAGCGGAGCTGTGCATCGGGAGAGTTTCAGAGGAACGAAGTCCGCAGCTCCGAACGGAGAGCGGAGTGGGGGCGTTGGGGGGGAACCGGGCACCGGCACGGACCTGGAAAGGTCTCTTCGGTGGCCTCGGGGCTCTGAAATGAGGCCGAACTGAAATAAAACGCAGGCTGACCCGGCGGGGAGCGGCCCGCGCTCGGTCACACTCCTGTACAAAAATCTGTCGTTTTCACACGAAAACAGAAAGTTTGAACGCCGCTACTTCGGTAACAACAAAGGGAAAAATCCAGCGAACGACACTCAACGAAAACTCAAAAAGTTTCCTTCGCCTTTTGAGGAAAACATAAGGAAAGGAGAGGCAAAACTCGAGAGCGGGATCCGTACCGCCCTCCATTACTGTGAGTGCGAACTTTTTAGCGGTGCGGCCGTAAATACGCGCGGCTTTGGAAAAAGCACACAACGAGCCGACGTGCCGCTCCCGGAGCCGCCCCTTCTCCCTCGCTCCGCTTCGGATTATTCCTTTTTAAAGCACGATCATCTTTCCATAGAAATAATAAATCCCCCCACAATTGTTTTAAGTGCAGGACCGTGCCCGCGAGCGGCCCCTCGCCCCGTCCCGCGCTCCGGGGCTCACCTTGGGCTTGCTGCCGCCGATGGCTCCCGGGCGGATGGAGCCCGTCTCCTGGTAGCGGCAGAGGATTTTGGAGACGCAGCCGTGGGACACGCGCAGCTGCCGGGAGATGACACAGGGCCGGATGCCGTGGTGCGCCATCTCCACGATCTTGTGGCGGATATGGTTGGGCAGCGGCCGCCCGTTGATGAACACTCCTCCGAGCTGATTGACTCTGCCCTGGCCGAGAGGGGTAGAGACTGGACAAGAGGAGGAGAAAACGGCGTTAACGTCTCCTTCGGACCCCGCAGCCCCACGGCGTTGCCGACACCTGTTGCGCGCAACCGGGGAGGACATCCAGGACGGGACCAGAGGCCGAAGTTCCCGAAGTCCCCGCGTCCTCTTCCGACCTCCCCACGCGTTCCGCACCCCAACTTCTCCCCGCTCTCCGTCCGCCGCCCCTCTTCTCGCCCTCACCTTCCAACGGGAAGCCGCCGCGCGGGTAGCTCTGCCCGGCTCCGGGCCGCATCATCCTGGGCACGGCCCCGGCCAACGTGGTCATCGCGGCGGCACGGCGCGCTCCTGCCCAGGTGCCGCTGCGGGAGAGAGCGCCGTCAGAGCCGCCCCGCGGGGAGGGGACGCCGCCGGGGGCGGGGAAGGGCCGCTCCCCGCTGCCCCTTTGTCGGTGACCCTCGCTGCCCCGCGCCGGGAGGGCCGGA
>VXAB01012692.1:825186-858327 GCA_013399175.1 Odontophorus gujanensis | reverse complement strand
AAATGCTTTAACCTCCATGGAAGATGCTGAAATTGTGTTCTTCAGACTATGTCCCTATGAAATTCTTTCTTTGAGTGTCAGTTCTGAGTATGTAATTACTCACTGTGAGCATTGGGGGACAGTGAATACTGTTTCTATGATAAGATGATGTTACTGACTGAAAACATTTCTGTGAATCAAACCTTGAATCCATCAGAGCACGATTAGTATAAAAACTAAGATTCGAGCTTTAGCTCTGCCTTTTCACCTGTAGGACAGTCAGGCACATGAATCCAGATGGGAAGACACAATGCAATTCTTCAGAGCACCAGCTCAGACAACGAGAATGAAAGATATGACACTTTCAGAGAGAAGATTTTGTACAAGTATCTTGAACACCAGTGATGCTGTGAAAATAAATTAAGAACAATATCAATAATGTCTTCCTTATGTATGTTCGGAGAGAAACCTGCTCCCAAGCAGAGTAGCAGGCCCTGCCGTGTCTGGTAGGCTTCAGTTGGACTTCGCGTTGTCTTGTCCACAAGGAGCACGATGAAGTCACAGACATCTCTTAACTTGAGAACTGACAGCGTATCCGTGGTCTGCCAACTCCACCAAATACAGATGCAAGAAGCGAGACAACGAAGCAAGCCTTCCCATCCTTGCACGGGGAGAAGCGGTGCCCTGCCGGGTGCTGCACGGGGAGGCGGAGGCTCGGACCTCGGGCTCAGCACCGCGGACAGCGCCCGCCCCGTGGCCGCGTCCGCGCGTGTGCGCGAAACATCGGGGGCTTCTTAAGTCTCCATTGCTCTTTCCAGACCTGCAGTTGTGTCTGGCAATCTGCTAGGAATATCGTTCTGCGTCAGTCAGTTAGGCTAGACTGTGCTCACCTAGGTTGGCAGTTGCATAGCCCCGGTTCTAGCACTTTGTCCATTTGTTTCCCCTGTATGTACTCCTCACGCTCTCTTTAATACTATTTGCAGGTACAAATTCTCTCCTGCTATGCATTTACATAATTAGGCCAGTCAGAAAGCACTGTTTTAATACGAATAACAACAATAAATAGCTTTTCTATACTGCAGCATACAGTAAATGCTGAAAACTATAGCTTGAATGTCAAACTCTTTAATGAACTGTAATGCTAGTTTACATTAAAACCAAGATAAATGATAATTTTCTACCTGTGGATGTCGCACCACTGTTAAATAGCATTGTTAACTTCCATGAGACTGTATTAATGAATAAGAGATTTAAGGAATTTAGTTGTTTGAGAGCTTCCAAGAAGTTAACTTCCTGGATATATTTATACATAAACATGCTTCTGCTAAGAGAATCCTTGAAACGGTCCCAACTTCATGACTAACTGGCATGCTTACGCAGATAACAAAGAAGGCAAGATGGAAAATTTCAGTGATGAATAAGATTGGCCGTGTTTGCTGTTGTTAGCCAAAGCAGTGAGATTTCCAACAGCAGAACAAAGCCAGGACAGGCAGGTAATAGTTAAGGAATAAGAGCATAAAGCAGTTTATCTCCTGTAAACTGCACCAACATGGAGGGGTCCTTGAGGATGTATTTCTACCTCTTTATACTGCTTCCTAAATTTTGTAGATGGGAAGTACAATCTCTTTCAGTCAAGTTCCTGAAATGATTTTAGTGCACTATACTGGTGAAGAGCTTAGTATTTTTACCTTTGTTACTCTGAACTTCATTGCTTAAGATTCAAAGGTAGAGACAACAGAAGTTTCAGCTAGGACTTTCTTGACTTTTCGTGAAGAATTATTAGATGTCCTACTGTAATTTGTTGATGTGTGAAGATTCGTAACATTAGAGGTGAGAGGTCACAAATACCAGAAGAAAGAGAAAACATGATTCAACTTATGTAAGATAAATTGCTTATATATGATGTGCTTCCTATTTAACAGCTGCAGATTAAGAAGATGGTGACTTCTGTACTTGCAGTTTGATTTGGCAGGCAGTGGTAGTCGGCACAGCATGGGGATTACCCAACTGTGTATAGGTGAATATCAAATCTGTTAATTCCTGACAGCCTGTTTTTGAATACCAAACAAATGAATTAGTTCCTTTTAATACATCTTGCAATGACACTAGCAAGAAATATCTTTAGTCTCAATTAATGTAAGAGTTAACCTGCCGGAGGATTTCTAAAGTACTTTTCTAGAGCTGGTGCATTCTGCACAGCAAAGGGCTGTTGGAGTTGCATTCATCACTATTCCATAGTTTGAACTGTTTATTAAGAATGGACAAATTTTCCTGTGCATTCAGGATTCAAGCCCAGAATTCAATGGCAATCAGTATATATGAGGTGCTGTGATTTAGCCTATCTAACAATTTAAAGAGATGTCAAAGAAACTTTGCTTTTGGAGCAAAGTATTCTATAATTTACCAATGGTAGGTCGGCTGAAAAACTGGACGATGGCTAAGGTAGAATACTCACTAAATGACCACTAGTGATTAATATAATGCAGCCTATCGCTATGTAACAAACATACAGTTCCAAGCATAGCTAACACAGAGTGCATTGAGAAAGGGGGAAAAAAGAGAGTAGCACAGTCAGCACATCTATTTTCATTGATCATGCTAGGAAAGAAGAAGAGTAGTAAGATTTTCTAGAATTACATAGAAAGAAGAAATATTTTTACTAGCAGAAAATAATTTACCAACCTTAGTGGTTAGTTATTTTTCACAGGAGAACAACATTTTTTAAAATGCTTAGGAATTCTGCAGTTGAGAACTTCCAGCTTGTAACACAGAACTGCACTAGAGAAAGCTGAAGGGAAATCTTGGAGTAGAAGCTACCATTTTTCTGGGGCTAAATACTGGAGCATGATCTTGCAGTCCCATTTACAACAAATTCTGTCCGACTGTATTTGGCATTGTAAGGCCTAAGGGGTCAAGGTGCTCAGTTTCTAGTTTTGCCCTTTGGGTCTCAGAAGTGTGGAAGCATTTCAAACCTTGTGCTTCAAAAAGAATTTAGGAAATGCACAAGAGAGCCAACTTTTAAATGAACTGGAAAGATTTTATGAGGACAGAAGATCAACAAGTGACCAGGACTCCAACTGTGAAAGAAAATGTGAGAAACAGGCACCTCTTCTACTGTGAAATTGGTCTAATTCTTGGGGCCTTTAGAGTGGCAGTATCAAACAACTGGCCAATATCGTGTACACTTTCTGCCATCCACATGGCATCAACTCCATTACCACATTCTGTGAAGCACTCAAATTTGCCACAGGTTTGTTTAACCCTCCATTTGAAAGTGGAGATGGAAATTTCTTCCCTCGTGGAAGGCTGAATGTGCTTTTCCTAACACACCTGAGAAGCCAGTCTCAGCCCACAGCTCCATCCTACACAGAAATAACTCTAGAAAAAAACCAAAAAACTATACACCTAGGAACCATATGAAGTGGGGACGCAGAAGTATCTGATCCATAGGCTGTAGATGCAACCCCTTTTAAGGGACTACAGGGAAGGCATGTCATGTGTAACCCCCCAGAGTACAGCTGTATCTTGAAAGAAGCACCAGCTTGGACAAAGGTCCAAGCAAGCTAAATACAACTTGCTGATCACTATTATTGGTATATCAAAACAAGTGAAGGCTGGCACACTGCCTTATTTATTTAAACATGACAAGTATTTGCTGGGTTTCCTTTACAACATCTGATAACTTTGATAATTTGGGAGAATTCTGTGTATCATTAATGAAGCCAGCTAGAGCTTTGGTAAATGTAGCTGTGACCTATGCTTCACGGACCTGAAACATCTTTCCTTCCTGCCCTGCACTGTCACCTGGGGGAATGAGCATCACTGGGTCTTGTTGCTGGCTCTACCATAGTTTTCATTCTGTGCTTGCATCGCTAGGACTTCAAATCTACTACTGCAAGACTCTATGGTAGCAAGAAATGCGGCGTGAAAAATGCCTCTTCCTTGTGCCTTGGGAACAACTCTCGCTAGCCTAGCCACCCTTACTGTTTACTGAAAGCAGGCAGGAGTAGTCTTTTAATGAACATACGTGTTCTTGTGTGATCATGTCTTTTTCTGGAGGGTAAATCAGGTAAAACTACTTCTTAGTAAAAGTGCAAACACCAAGATCTGTAAGATTCCTTAAACCAGAGTTCTGATTCCCTTGATGACACAAATTCATATCAGATCCTGGCTCACAAAGCTGTATTGATCATCTTTCCAAAGGAAGGAATCTCCACGAGGATATTATTGAGGAAAGGAGGAACATTTTGTTGAGAAGCTGTATTTCAAGCAAAATAACCCTCCAAAGAGCATTCACTTTCAAATCAGTAACATGCAAGTATAGCTAACTCACAAAACAGCAGCCAGTTATATGCGCAGATTTCAATGAGGCTTTTACAAGAAACAATGGGTCTGTTTTTAAGGGCGGTTGCCCTGTTGAAGTGCATTTCTCTGAATGGATACAATGCTGTGGTGCTGAATGGATTCAATGGTTCTGTCTCAAACATGTCCAGGAGTGTCTAGAAGTGGGTGGAGGTAGAAAGAGCTGGTGAGACCCTTCTGATGGTTGACTCAGGCTGCCCCCTCCAATCCTTTCTTTGCTCTCTCCGGGGCCGAGGTTTCCTGTCCCTCTGCAACAAGCTTCCTTCTCTGCATGAATTTTCCCTGTCTGGAAACAATAGACTGACATTTTTAAAAGCGAACTTCAAAAATTCAGGCATAACTTTGCACAAATGAGACATCTGATTAGCAGAAGTATCTCATAAGAGAAGTCAGTAATGTCTCAGCGCCTTGGCTATTTGAAACCGGGAAGGAAAAACACATGCACAGATAGAATATAACGTAGAAATCAATCCTGCCTTGGCCTCTGTAAGGAAAACAAGTGACCTTAATGATCTATTCTCTCTCTAGAGCACTCACAGAGAAAGCAGTGCTCATTCCAATTCAGCTGTGTGCCCAGCACACAGCACAATGGATCTCACTCCTCGGGAAGCTCTAAGTGCCACTGCAATACAAATAAACAAGTTCTGCACAAGATGGTGAGGGCACCGGCAGCCTACAAAAAGCAGCTCTTGGGGCCACACAGAGACTGGGAGCAGGGGCTGTGCAGCAGCAGCGTTTACTTAAGGAAATTCACTTCCCTCATTGAAGACTACACTTCAGTTTAAAATGTATGCTTCCCATTTACCTTTATCAAATTTCAGATGGGCACTCCTCTGTGTGTCAAAATAGAAACACAATGACTGCAAGCTTACGGGTGACACCAGTGAACAATGCCATAAAAGACAAGAGATGAGGCAGAAATATATAAATAGCTGCAGGCCATGATCTGCTCTCACTGCTTGTGTGCAGCTCTATTAATACTAATAGGAGTTAAGTGTGCAGAATAAAGTGACAGCTATTGCCCCTCAGCTCTGCCAGCAGTTCTTAAGTACTGCAGTGTCCGGCCAGCACTCCTACATACTAAACAGGGCTGCCTCTGACACCATGCGGGAGCTGACATCAGACCTCAGGAATAATATGCTCCTCTGGTCCTGCCCTGTGTTGTAGGATGTTTTTTAAGGCTCCCACCTTCAGTCTCTTCCAGGCTGGGATGAAGCTGCTGAATATGGGCTGGGTAGGACAGACAGTTTCTTCAGCTTTGTGTGATCTTCCATAAGAAATCCCTGGTCTGTTCTCGTAATGGCATTAGAGGAGTGGAAGGGGTCCTGACTACTTCAGAAGATGGTGAAATCGTTTGATATTGGAAAGGATGATGAATGAAAAATGTATAACACAAAGATGGTGGCTACTTCTCTGCTCTTGGTCCCCATTTTCCAAACCACATTCCAATGTATTGTGAAATACATTTTAAGTGCAGCTCTCCTACACTCCAGTCCAGTTCCCGCGGTTAGCAGGTTTTTATGCACTGAACCAGACCTTCAGGGGAAGTTGCTGCGCAAATTTCTTGAAGCTTTTATTCATCCTAAGGCCTAAACAAGTACATGTGAGTTCACACACACATAAAAGACGTTTCCTGTTGGCTGTGTGCTCCCCTGTAGAGCAGGTTGCCCTTGGAGGTTCAGCACACTTGGACACCTGTGCTCTACTGCCAACATTCAGGGTACGGGTCGACTTACTCATCTCTGCTGCTGGCACGCCATCATAGCCCCAGCCCAACCCCACACAGCTACAGCCCTCACACCCTTACAGACCCCAAGTTCATGATTCACACATCACCCTCAGGAGGATTCTGGGGACCTGAAAGGAAGGAGATGCTAAGACAAGGCTGTTGCTGCAAAATTAAAGCTACAGGCAGAACTGCGAGGTGTATTTTCTTCTAATCCACAGTTTAAAGGGAGTGATTTCTCCCTCTTGCCCCTACTGTGATGCCCACTACGCAGGCAGGGTACTTAGACTTGGCTCCAGAAGCAGAACTTGAAGCTTACTGTGCCTTTTAAAAGAAAATGTTGAAGGGCCTGTTATATCTCTTTATTAATAGTTTTGACTAATCCTCTATTCATTGATGTC
The DNA here is from genome assembly GCA_013399175.1 of Odontophorus gujanensis. Taxonomy (NCBI): domain Eukaryota; kingdom Metazoa; phylum Chordata; class Aves; order Galliformes; family Odontophoridae; genus Odontophorus; species Odontophorus gujanensis. Next base: position 851,859 of record VXAB01012692.1, on the reverse strand, counting down.
CATTATGAGATTATACGGCTAAAATTAAGTTAGTACATACAGTATGTCTACAATGAATTCAATAATTGTGTGTTTCTAAAGGAAAAAATGGTTCAATAATTATGGCTGAGACCAGCAACTGGCATCACAGTCTGTTGGCTGAGGAATACTGCTAAAGTGGGGCAGCTTTTCTTTGCCTTTACAAGTTAAACCCCAAAATTGATATGGTTCTGCTTGCTTGGAAGAAATGTTAAGGAGTGATAGTAGTGTGAAAAGGGCACAAACATGCATTTTTAGGAGGAATCAAAAGCCCCAAGCTGGCATCAGTGAGACGACTGGTGGCAGGAGCTATTCTCAGATGAGAAGATTTATTAGCGGTTACATTTGCGGTTTATTTCTGTCAATAGGATTTGTATTATGGGAAAATATGTCATATGGTCTAAATCCTTTTTTGAAATGACTGTATAAGTGAAAAATTAAATAGCACTTTTTTTCCCACTAATTACATGTATTTTTAAGAGATCTTTTTAGTGCATATCGTGCATATATTTGCTTTTGACTCATGCTATTTCTCATAGATTGACAGGTCATTTTCTGCAGAACTTAAAATGATGCAACTCCATGACAAAATAAAAGGGAGGGGGAGGATGCAACTGACTACTCAACCCTTAGGTTTATAAAGTATTTAATTCCACGCAGTAGCTTGGAGGCGGACTTATGACCACAGCCCTGGACCTGAAGGCCAGGGAACTGGTACGAACCCAAGCTCTACAGCTGTCTGACAGCAATGACAGCAAGACCCTCTGCCCCCTCAGGGCACGACACTGTGAGCACCTTCTAGACATTGCTCTGCTCCTCAGAGAAGGACTTTCTCACAGCTGTGTCTGTGTAGTACCCCACCCTTGTCTATTCAGGTGAGCTCTTTGAGATGAGGGTTATGTGTCTGATAAGCATCTACTGCAGTTGTGCACAAATGTGGTATGTATAGTCACCAATAACGTCAACCTACATTACTTGGTCCTGGGAGGTTTCCTGTATTTGACACACAAAGCACTACATCATCTGGGGACCAAACTGTGTCACGATTTTTTGGAAGAGAAGATAAGGTTCGTTAGCTGCTTTGTATGAGGAAAGGGATTTCTGTGATGCTGAACTAGCTAAAGCATTGCTTTCTACTAATCATTTTTTGTTTTGTATCTGGTTCTTATTATGATCAGGCTTGGATGATATAGCAGTTTTCAGTGCTTTAGAAGACAAAAATAGCGTACCTAAAATATTGTTCCTGCCAGATCACAGCCTACATAGATACAATCTGGGCACAGGTGCCTATATGAGGAGCTTCCAACAGATGCAGAAGCTCAGTACAAAAATAAACAGCCCAGTACAAGAGGTAAGTTAATGCTTCCAAGAAAAGTCAATACTGTACGCTTCGAATGACTACCTGCTGTGCTAAGCAGATGAATTGTAAGACCTTTGTAGGACGCTTGCTCCTAACTGTAGCAGGTTCTGACTCTCCCAAAATCTCTGCCTTGTTGTTGGCCCTGCTCCTGGCAGTGCTGCCCGCAGGATGGCACACAGGAACCAGGCAGGGTGACCTCTGCAGTCCTTAGGCAGGCTGTTACTGACCTGTACAGGTGTTACTAGTACAGTCAGGGTAATGCCTTTGTTTCAAAGTGGAATCATCTAAAGGGCAGCTGCAAAGAATGAAACAAGGCAACATGAGTGCTCCCATCCTCACGCTGCATCTTGACAGTGGGTGAAACTCTGCCCTCATCAAAGTCAGTGAGATTATTGCCTCTGACTTGCAGAACCAGGAGCTTCACATTTTAAATAGATGTGATATGATCTCTGCAGACGCCTGAAAGAACTGCAAGACTGACCTGAATGATTTCCCTCTCCAAATATGATATATTGATCTGACTCATGCCACTCACATTAGCTGTGTTGCCTTTTAAACCCTAGCCTGCCATCTACTCTGGTCCCTGGTGTGTGCACCAGGCCCAAACTGATCTAGATTTCATTTTCTGCTGCTCCTCCTTTTGTCCTTACATTCAGTAATAGAAAGAAATTGGTCACTCTTTGAGCAAAAGATGACTGCTACTGTGTTTGGAGGGGACGCATAGTAACCCAGACTGACGAAAGAATCCCTCACAGAGAGATAGTGTCCACAGTAAAGTAGGCAATGATATTCACATCCAAATCCACACAGCAAAGAAGTGTCTGAGCGGGCAGCAGGCTCCCTACAGACCATGGAAGAGCAAGGAAAGAAGGAGATACGTGCAGCAGAGCAGGCAGCTGAAGGGTAATTGTTAGAGCTATAAAATTTCAGGCAGGGATTTGTAGTTCCTGAATCTTCCTAAATATTCTTTGTTCTTGTTTTATCAGTCTAAAATCAGGTGCAACTTAACATATCATGGATAGTTGGTGTTGCCAGTTCTCTTTCATGTGCTCACACTCATCCAGTGAGAGTTTGCACTATGTGTAACAGAAATGGCAAACATGAAATCCCTGCTGTATGCCATCTTTGGAGGGATGCTCATGCAAGGCATTCACCTGGCCATTCTGAACAGCAAATTGATTTGAAAGCAAACAAATAAATAAAAGAGCCCCAGCGAATTATTTCTCTCGTACTCATGAAAAGAAAAAGAGATAAAGTTCTTGAGTACATTACTAGCTATAAATCATGCCAGCCTTCAAAATCACATGCAGAGACAGAGCAGAGGAGAACAAATGCAAATGATGTATGTCTGTTTGCAGAAAAACTAACCTGGTGGGGTAGCAGGAAAACAACTAGGAAAAAACCCATTAGGAAAATATTTTACATTCTGTCAGGTTTTGCCTTTGTCAGACAAGAAGTAAAAAGGCAGGAGAGCATGATATTAAGATGCCACTACCTGATAATTTCTTGATAATTGCCCTTCAAGAGCAAATGACAATGAAATGAGTAAGGTAGAGCTTTCACCCACTCTATCCTGATTTAGGCAGTCTGCTTTGGTACACACTTCCTTTGAGTAAACAGTACCTATAGTTATATGGGATCTATTCACCCATTGATGTACCAGGGATTTATGTAGGTGAGTCCCATTAATGCTAATGGAAGTTATGTGTGTAATTCCCCTTTTTCAGCAATGAGAGAATAGACCTTTATGTTTCTAAAGTAATTACAGCCTTAGCTCTGGCGAGGCTGTTCTCCCCACCCTCCCCCCTTTGATAACTTCTTTGCTTCCCTCCCCAGCATTGACTCTGGGAGAAAAAAAAGGGATAAATTCCTCCATTCAGAAAGGAAAATTGGAGAAATAGCTGAAAGGTGAAACAAATGTAACTAGATCCACTCATTGTGTGGAGGAAATGCAAATACAGGAAGCCAAGCTACATCCCCTAGGTTTGCTGTGCTTTTAGGGACAGAAGTAGATTCATTTTCCTTAAATTGAGTATTCACTGCGTATTCAGTTTTCTGGGCATGTAGGTTATTTAGAGAGAACAAGTTGGGGTTTATTTTTGGCACTTTATCCTCAATCTGCTTTAGAAAAGCTTCACGTCTTAATAATGCCAGACTTCTGCAGAAAAAAGATAAAGAATAAACTGAATGGAAAGTTTTGAGAATGAATTAGTTGATTCACAGAATCCGCTGTTATCATCTGGGTCTGAGCTGGGGGACAGAGTACCCCATCTAGGAGCAAAAGCAGTCCAGAGTTTTTTGACACCTCCTCTTAATGGGGGTGCTCAGCCTGGGGCTCAATGCCAGCAAGTATCACAGGGTGTGCTGTAATACAATCAGGCACCCAAGCTGAAATGTTTCATTCTTGATTTTGTGACAGATTATCACCAGAAGTCATACGCTGGCCCCATCTCAAAAGTATATTTCTTTCTGAATACGAAGAGAGAGATTCAAATTCATTGATGATATAGGTTGTGCAGAACACAGGTGCGTTATTTACCTGTTTGGTCCCTGGAGGCTTATCTACCAAGAAAACCACAGGCACAATATTTAGCATCCTTTTGGAAAGCCTAGGTCAGTTTTGCAGCAGCTGGTATTGTATGTACTGTGAGCCCCACTCCCCGAAGACAGCACAACTGCCTGGTTTTGGGCTCACTGATACCTACAAGCAGGCAACAAGGACTGTTCTGCACCCTGCTGCCCACTCTGCCCATGTCTTAGGCCAGCCCCAGCGCCCTGGGAGCTGATCTGAGCAGATGTGAGTGTGGCTGTGGAAACCTCCCTTCCAGAAAAGCCGCAAATGTAAATTCAAAGGCGGAAAATGCATCTTTAGGAACTGACAGAGGCTGCATACAGCTCAAAGTTTTGGAATCCCACAGCACACTCTGCCCCCGCTGCATTCTTTCATTTAAATTCTTCATCTTTTTTGCATCTGCAATAGAGATCAGCAGGGACAGACAAGACCCAGCAGGATCAGGCCCTCATTTAGGAATCCTTCTATTTTGTTAATCTGCCATAAAAATGAGCTGTATACTCTTGTGGGTCTTTGCCACCTGGCAGGGCTAACAGCAAATACCCAATAGTTTCCTATAGGCTCACCCAGAGTTTAATACCCCTCCTGCCATGTCAAGAGAAGAAAGGAAGAGTGGGTGGAAACTTTTTTTTAAGTATCAAATCAGTCAGAATGCTGATTTATTTTCTTAAAAGCTTGGTAGAGATTAACCCCCGTGACATTTACAACACACATACATTAACTGGATTGAAATACCACTGGAGCTGTGACTGTGAGGGGGAGTGAAGGGAAATGATTGGAATGGGGAGGAAAAAAAGTTCAACATACACAGTATGCACTCACCTCCCCAAGGACACCAGAGTGGTGTTCAGAGGCCACTTCTCTCCCTGTTATTTTTTGGTGCAATAATAGGGGAAAGCACAGCTTTACATATACTGGACTGGTAGCAGACCACAAGCTTCATCAGAAAGCCCAAGGAAAACCAAGAACTGCTCGGTGCTTTGGAGCACTGACTTTTCCCTCACTCTGGAAATAAGTAATATTTGGATTTTCCATTTCCTAATTATGCAGACTGTTTCTCAGAGAAAGACTTCGCTTTGCATTAAACTTCATCTTATTCTCTGGATCCCATGTAACCCAAGAGCCCTGGAAGGTCTGTGGGAGACACAGGTGGGGTTACAGCAGCATTCCTTGGTCAGTGCATACCATCTGTTCTGCTGACTTCAGGCTTGGTTTGTAATGAGGACTTTCTTGTTGTTGTTGAAATGCTTCAAATACGCCCCTTTTTCCAGGGACAGATACCTTGTGCTTGTGGGCAGCTCCCCAGGTAGGTCTCAGGGCTGCACGTGGTAGCTGCACCTGTCAACATCCTGCTGCAGGGTCACTCTGAATTCCTTCTTCTTGCCTTTGTGCCGTGAAAAAGTAGATTAAAACAGAAATAATCCCATAAAACATCCAAAGTTATTGACATACATGCCTATGCCTCCCAATGAAAAATATGCTGAGTGCAAAGGAATGGTAACACTTCAACAATGGCAATTAGTTTTTGACATTTCCATTCACTTCATCGTTCAGCTTCTGAGGAAAAAAATTATTCTGCCTGATCATTCAATTTTCCCATCTTTTAAGATACCTTTGTGGTCCTGTGCTGTTCGCTATAAATATATCTTAGCTCAACATTTTAAGGTGGGTGGTACAGAGAGCTAAGCCAAAGATAATGACGATGATGAATCAGTCATTCATTTTGAAAACGCACCGTGAGATAACCAGAAACATTCAATCTCTAGTTTCTTTATTTGGCATTAAAAAACGTTCATTTTTCAAAATACAAGCACTAAAGATGCTGACAATCTCAATTCCAGACCTTCCAACATCAGGGATCTTCTTCGCTGCTACGCCCAAATGGGTACTCAACATTTCTTCAGCACACTGTATTATGAAGTGCTGATTGGTTGGTCTGACACAATAAGTGCAACCATTGTGCTTTTGTCTCACCTTCTATTTCTAACTGCAAGTCCTTGTTCTTTAAATAACAAGTTTGCTGGTTAAGGGATCTGTCATTTTATACGCCTCGAGTTTTTTCTTGTGTTGCAAACATACATGAAAAAGTACATCTGAGTAGTTGTTCTTTGGTGCAAGAATTGCTACTGTAGTTTTTTTTAATTCTGTGTACATCTATGTTCTATGGAAGCATTTATTACCGGGTTTTTACATTTAACACCTTGAAAGAATTCCATGAAAAGACTCTCCTAAGTGTTTTGCCCTTGCCTAGAGCAGTGTCTAATGAAAAAGATTCATTATGAACAAATGCACAGATGAAAATATACCAAATGAATTCCGTCTAAAAAACTCGCATTCAGCAAGATTATGATAATATGCACACTTCGTATCTTTCTACTTTATCAGGCTGTGGGAGGCAAACTCCTTTGACCTATGAAGTTGATCTGTGAACTGCGTCAAAAAATTCAAAACCTCGCGGTTGAGGTTGGTGCATTCTATTAGCATAATTTACCACCCAAGCTGTAAATGTACACTTTGTACAATGGCATGCTGAACAGATAGCATTTTACAGCGGCCTAAGGGGGATTGTTTACATCTAACATTTCTTCTGCAGATTTGATTATAAGATTGCCATAATAGCTGNCCCCCTCCAGCTGCTCTGGAAGTGCCTAATAACAATATCTTCTCTACTTCATACCCCGGGTGCTTATTTGTGGCCCAGAAAGGGCAAGTGGAATGCACAGAGAAGCATGCTTTGGCTAACTTGTGCCGCTCTGCTTGGGCGATGAAGAGGCCTTATCAGGCCTGTATTCATCCTGGGCTTGTGCAGCTCCCTCTGGGTGAAGGAGAGGCCATGTTGGGCCCTTATTCAGCCTCGCCTTGTGCAGCTCCCCCACAGGCGATGGGAGAGGCCACGCTGGGCCCTCACGATGCATTCAGTTTTCTCCTTCCACAACCCCAGGCCTTCCCAGTCTGTACACTGGCAATGCCAACGTGGAAGAGGAAAATCCAAACGTGGGGCTGACACACACGCAGCCGCGGCTTTTTGTGCGGAAGGGGTGTTTGCTGAGCTTACTTCACCGCTCCTCCTGCTTTGTACGCCCAGCTCAGAACCAGGAGGATGTTGTGTGCCGTCCCCCTGCTGCCACAGCCCTCCAGCTACACCCTCCCTTTTTTTTAATTCCTGAAATTAAAATGTGTTGGAATGCTCAGTGCCGCTTTTCACTCTCTTTTGAATGGGCCCTTTAGTTTTTCACACCAAGGTGTCCTTTGGGGTGCCAGGTCAGGCTACCAAAACAGCTTCTAGGAGGGGATTAGGACCAATTAACATCTTTGTACACAAAAGCCACTGGCAGCTGAACAGGCGGCCTGGTGGCCTGCTCGGGAGCTGCATTTTAAATAGGGGCCTTCTGTACTTGAGCTCAAGTGGGAAGAGGCGGAGAAAGTTTTTATTTATAATTGAAAATGCTGCTCCTGGATAAAGTCTAATGAAAGGCAGAGTGGTGTTCAAAAGTATCTAACAAATACCATTTGAATATTGGCCTTTATTGTATGATTTCCATCAAGGATAGCATAACAATATAGTCATTTCTCCTACATATTGAGATGGAGTGATTTTTCTTGTAGAGGAAAACAGCTAAATCCACACGTTGCTTAGGCCCTTCTAGTTTTCATTTCTTCTTTTTTTTTAAAATCAGCTATACATTAAAGGCAGTTGGCAGGGCGGCTGCTCAGGAGTGAGAGACATCTATACATCTTGGTGCCTTCTAGGGGAAATTCTGCTATTTATCCACTTGATCCACCAAAGCTCAAGCCTGCAGCAAAAAAAAAGGAAAGAAAAAAGGCAAATTTAAGTACATACATCAGCGTGGAGTGGGAAGGGGACCTACAAGGGAATCTCCGTGTTATACACAAGTAAATTTGCATTTCCTCCTCTTCAGTTTGTGCAAAGGAAAGAAAAAAAAAAAAAGGGGCTCAAGGTTTGAATTGTTGAATTCAGCCAAGCCAGATCCACAGCAGAGGTAATGGACTTCAGAGCTTGGCCCTGGGTATTTTGCACCTGACTTAATATCTATACTCATGCCCTGCTTTGTTTTCAGCACCTATCACTTCTAAATCATCACTCTTGCAATCTGATCAGGCATTAAAGCTGGGGAAAGGGAAGGAAATATATGGTGTGTGAATTACTATTGTACAAGACCCAGTAATTTCCAAAGGTTTGTAAGTAGGAGTTTTGTGAATTCTAAGCGACACTCTGTTACAAAGATTGTAATGAGACTGATTTCTGTTTGTTGAGGATGAGACTTCCTCAAATACAATATTTGTAGTCACCACATAAGCATCCCTCCTCCCCCTTTCATAACAGTAGCAGCAGAGCAGTTTCGCATATTTTTATATCTCGGAACAAAAAGCCATTTCTAGAAGTTTTCTAACCATGTGTTTGGTAGGGAAAAGATTCACGATAGGAAAAATTGCATGACTGTAACAAGTCATGCAGGCAACCTGGTACCAACATCCTGATTGATATGGCTAAAAGGAAGTAATTACACTCTGGAAAGATGGTGCACAAAGTTTCTGAGAGGCTTGCAACTGGGCGAATGAAAGCAAATAAGAGAGATACTAAGAGCCCAGTCTGCGTTGGCTTAGCTGCATCAATGTGTGAGAAGGATGGGGTATGTTAGAAGAGCACTGGATGTTATTTGCTACGGTGTTTATTCATTCATTTTTGATACGTAGCTAAAATATGGATTTTTTCCTCAGTTGACGTGAATAGAAAAACCCTAATCACGATCATTTTCAACCTCCTGGTTCATATAAATAACGAGAGATTCCACAGTGTGGTGTTCTGCAGCAAACATTAATACACTCTATGTGTGGCTTTGCCCCGTCCTACCCCCTCTTTAGTTTCAGATACTGTATTGTATTTCTTCCGACATGTTGATTCTACCTAATGTTAAATGGTAATTGGTAGTAGTATAGGTGGGGAGAGAAACATTGTTATATTTTGTTCATTTTTCACACTTGAGCAGTTATCCCTTTCTCTCTCTGGCTGTACGCTTATTAGTGTATGAAATGCAGGTGTGTGGGAAATGGCAAGCACACATTGACAGGTTATTTTGTTGGCCACTGCCTAATTAGTAGCATAGTGGATGCACCCTGCTAAGCTTTAGTGTGGTGCAGTAGAGCTGGTCTGTTCTAATTTCCTCACAGCTTTGATATTCAGCAAGAGATTGACGGTTAGCACAAAGAGCCAAAGCGCGACGGAGGCCTGCAGAAACAATGGCCCTTCTTGCTTGTAGACACCACAGATGTGAGAGAAAGCTGACTAAAAACAATTGGCCGACACTGTCTAATTGTCTCCAATGTCAGCATCATTAATGTTTTCCCATGTAAAAAGTAAAAGGCCAAGGTTGTATCCTCCCTTTATTTTGAGTCACATGATTATGTAACTTACTGAGATTCAGATTAGGTGTTAATTGTATTTGTGCAATAAAGAAACTGAAGCTACCTTGAATTTAATGAATATGTACTTAATTAATTTTGACAGGCTTTATCTTTATTACCTATTGAATAATCACAATCAGAATTAATAGCATTTATAGGCAATTAAAATTACAGCCTATTTAATGATAATATATGTTTACATCTTTTGCTGAGATACAAATTATGATTACTTATTAGCAAAGAAGTTGTTTCCCTGCCAGGAGGGTTTCTTGTCTGTGTTAACAGCAACAAACAACAATAATCAGTTCAATGTGTAATAGTGCTTTTCACATCAGACAATCTCCCAAAGCACTACACAAGGGCACACGAGAAAAGGCTTTGCAGAATTTAAAGGTAATCACTAAATGGCAAAAATTGTAGTGTGCCTGGAACAAATGCTTCAAAATTACACACAGTAAGACAAGTCCGACAATATTTTAGCAGTTCTAAAGCTTTATTTTTTTCAAAGAATAAACTAAAAATATAGAAGACCATCAAGGGTGCAATACCAAATTCTGTGGTGATATGGTAATAAATGACCAGAGCCACAACAGCCAGCATCCAGAATAGCTCCACCAATGTCACCGTGGTTTCCTTGGCTTGCAAGAACTAGCAAGTCTTTTGGACCCAAGGTTTTACACAGAAACCTCAGTTCCTTGGTATTACAGAGTTGGAATAAACACAGCTCTGGTTTAACCAGGTCCCACAGGAGGAGGCAGCATGATGGGAAAAGCATTAAATCTTACAAATATGTTTTGAAGCCATGAATCCTCTCTGCCACCACCAAAAAGCAGTGAGGCCATAGCAAATGTACAGAAAAGATCTGTAAGCAGCAAGGATACAAGCCAGCCTAAGCACTTTGTCTTTGGGAACACTGATCTCCCCTGGACATCTTTTGTACATTAATATAGATAAAGGCATTGTAACGCATTCCCCATTGGCAATCTTTAGAAACCACTAATAGTTGACAGAGTAACTATAGCCCCAATAAAACCAACCCTGTCCAGTATGTGGAGGGAACAGTAACAATCTAAAAAAAGGGAAAAAAGAAAAGGAGCAATTAATGTGACATAGGTGTGAATAACAGGAGCTCTAGAACTGGGGTGCTAGCAGCTGTTGCAAAGAGGCATGCAGGACCCCACTGCTCTCAGGTGGCTGTTTTCCTAGATGAATGGGCATGGGGCTCCTTGACTGGGAGCAGGGCTGTCCCAGCTGAGGCCACTTACCCATCCCTGGGGAAGAAAGAGCTTTCCCTGGCTCCTAACCACACCTGTGGCTACACTGCTGAGTGCTGGTATTTAAAGCAGCCCTGTGGGGGAGACTGTTTTCATTCAGTTCATATCAAATTGGTTTGAGCACTCTTCAGGTTTGTGACGTGTGTTTGACTGGTTTTTGTCTGACTTTGTGTTGACAGCGCGTGCACCTTAATCTTTTATCTTGACTATTGGGTTGGCTTGTGGCACCTTAGTTTATGCATGAATTTATTTCATATAAGCAATTTTTGTGTAAAAACCTTCAGGTTCTAAACGAGCAGTGACCTTCTAGAAGGTAAGTGTGGAGATAAAATCCTACACGTCATGCCACTGGGATCCTAACAGAACGTAGCTACTAGGTTTGCCAGTTATGGTGCCTGCGTAGAGTTCATGGGACAATATACCTGACCAACTGTTAAGGAAGCAATTGCCAATGTGCTGTGAAGGAGAAGGGAAGTGGGACAAGTGAGCCAAGGGCTAGAAGAGATTGGGAAACAGGGGACCTATCCTTTGGAGAGGTTAATGACTGCTTTGCTTGCTCAACTTTTCAAACTGAGATTGGAAGAGTAAAGCATGCATGGAAGAGTCTCAAGGGAGAAAAGCTGTTTAAGCCATAAGCTAAGGTTGGTGTAATTAACAAGTAGCTAGGTACCATCTAACCTTTAGTTTATCATCTGCACAGGCTGGTAGCTAGGCAAATGTGAGTGGTGTCTACCTGATCCCAAAAGGATGGTTGATAAGTGTGCGAGAAGTGTGGTATGAGATGATGTACAGGGCTGGACAGGGGATCCTGGGTGCTCTGTTGTAGCTCAAGTTTCCTGTGCGGTGGAGGATCTGGTCAGATTGGATGTATGTAGGCATCTTTTTGTGCGAGGGAACAGGAGTTTTCTGCCTGACCTCAGAATCTGTGCTGTTAAAGTGAAGTGGAGTAACAAACAGAATGACAGGAGCTAACTGAAGATTCAGATTTCTGAAAAAATGCATGCCAACATTCCTAAAACCCAAGTAGCACATTAGAGGGCTTTTTATTGACTATCTAAAAATTAGTAATATGACTGACTTCCAGATAAATCTTCTGCTAACTGGTCTCTTGTGCAGGGAGGTTGCAGTCAATATCCAGTAACTGCTGGGCATCGACAGAAGCAAAACGGTGAGTTGCTTTAGAATAGCTACAGTGTATGGAATCATTATGTTAACTTATAAAATCAATCAATGCCTATATATTACTATGTTACTCATTAAGCTGTGGAGGACATAAGCAGTAGCTTCATAAGCCTGAATGTCTGTTGCAGTCTCTTGTACTCAAACACAAGACCCAATTTGTTAATGTCTTAATATGTCAACTTTTTTATACTTAAGACTCTGGCTTTTCTCTTTGATCAAGCATAAGGAAGAGAATTATTCATCCATTCTGCAGCTGTGTGTCCTTACATTGGCTTCACTCACCTTAGAAATATGTACTTAGTTGTGCCTAAGATAATTGAGTGCTCAGAGACAGATTGCTTCAATTTAGGGCTGAATGTTACCCTTTTCTGCAGTGCAAGCAGGTGCACAGAGGCTGTGCTCCTTGCATACCTACTCAAGAAGTGTAAAACAGGAGCAGATGCTGCCTGTGTCAGAGTGTGACCTGGGAGGCCAGAGGCACGTTGGCCTTCTGATGGAATGACAGCCAAAGGTGAGACCTTGGGGGCTTTTTTAGGGCTGATTATTTCCAGGGATTTTATTTCCTATTGCAGAGGTCCTAGGGCTCTAGTCTTACCAAGTAGTTAATTTTTAGTTGTTGGGTGTGTAACTGCTTTTCTCAACTTGCCCAACTGTGCTGTAGGCTGTGCATGCCTGTAATTGTGTTTTACATTAAAAAGTGAATATTCAGCTTGGTTTTCCTCACTTGATCCTTTGGCAAAGGGTAAGCTACAAGGGTCTGCAACTTCTAGGGCATCTTCTTTTCCTTGTGGTGGTAGAGTAAGCAGTGCTGCTGGAAGGTTGTTCACATTGAAGCACTGCCCTTGTATTTCTCAGAGCTCTTCAGTGCCATACTTGACAACAAAATGACAGAAGATAAGCACTTGTCAAAAACACTGCAGCCATATAAAAACATCACAGGCTCTGTTTGGATTGTACATCTCTAGGGAAAATGCTCCCTTCTTTTCAAAGCACCTTGCAGAATTCTTTAAGGGACAGTGCCTTCACCATCTGTACTGGGAGACCTTGAACTCTAGATGCTGTAGGACACAGGGTCCCTTTTCCCAGCTAGGAGCTTCTGCACCTGTTAAGTACCAGTTTTCTCCTTTAAAATGATTGAAGTTTTGCCTCTACGGATTACGCTGCTTTTCCTGCCAGAAGTACAGACCATATCTAGGTTTCAAAATCTAATCCTCTGCAGGTACTCTCCTTACCTTTTTTCCTGTGTCTATTTTATATTTTCTTAGTGCTCTGAGGATTTACCTGTATGCATTCTATCTTAATAAAAGGCAATTTAAATAAATGGTCACGTTTCATCCATTACTACAGTACCCATCAGAGAGATCAACAAATGAAATGAATCTTCCTGAAAATAAGAAGGCCAAGGAAAAAAAAATGTAGGTGAGTTTTCTAGTATCATTCACTTGGATAATGGCAGTCTACAGTAATGTATGCAAGAACATCAGTATTGACATGTAATCCATTATGAACCAAGGTGTTAGCTTTGTTGCATGGTCTTGTTTTCATTTTCTAAGACTTCCCAGTGGCTTTTAATACTTTGCTTTTACAATCCTTAATGAAGATGTAAAGATCTTTGCTTACATTTAAAATACTTTCCTAGTGCTGTGGTGAAGCACAGTCACTTGCTAATGGATTTCTGAATGCCATTTTCATTATAATATTTTTTTGTAAGGCCCCTCTCTTCCTCTGTTATTACATTTGCTTTAGTAAAATGGTTGAGACTGCTCATCATGTACTTTAGACCCTTTAAACATTGTTCATATTTACCATTATGTGAAGAGTCAGTGTTTTATTTATAAAAGAATAAAAAAAGAATCCAGTTTGTATTTGGCATGTAAGTGTGTTTATGTAGCACGTACATTTGTTCCCAGGATGGATAATAGGCCATCCTCCTTCAGTACAAATCAGTCTCGTAGTTCACTTTGAATTATATGTATGGAACATTGGCTGAAGCATTAGTCCATGCAGTCCTATAAGTGTGTAGGGATTCCGTGATGCCATAAAACTAAACTCAGCTGCATTGGATAAATGGTGTTATTTAGGGGAGATGAAAACCTGACAGCTTGAGCATCTCAAGCCTGACTGTGTAGCCTGTATGGGAAAGGGAGGATCAAATACTATGAAGTCCTACTTATACATGAGTTGCTGCTGATAGAAGAGGATGCATAAAATTACCTTAGTTAAGGCACTTTGGAGTGGCTTAGCTAAGGAGGCTTTGGTACAGAGTCCACCCTTTATTTAATGAATTAGTACCCTAGTCTGGCAAGACTCTACAGGCCCAGCAGACTTTTCCTTGGCTGCTTTTCCCCAGCCTCTTCAGACAGCTCAGAAAAGCAGCTCATGGGATTGGGGCTGGGAGCCGAAACCTCCCCCCATTGCTCCATGCAGTGCCTGGGAGACAGACCGGCTCTTTCACTGCTGCTGGCCAGGCTGGCAGGTTGGTGAGGGGTTTGACTTGATGATAGTTCTCCCAAGATGTCTATTGCCTCTCTGCTTTAAGCAATCTCCCCCAAACTGTTTTAAAACAAGGAGGGAAAGAGATTGTTCTTATTATAAAACAAGTATTTCAATGGCAATCTCTCTATCATTGTCCTATATTGCAGTTATCTTGCTAATTTTAATTCAGTAAGAAGTAGACCTGATTTTATTTTGTTCCCTGGCTATAGTTTTCCAACTTTATGACCGTAGAGATGAACTTTTTTAGTTTATTCTTACACAAGATAATGTATATTGTTCCTGGATCCCCTGAATACTGAGTAAATCTATGGGGCAATTGTGAAGAATGACTGCTGTAATTACCAATAGTGTTGAGATGTATCACAAAAACTCTGCAGTAAAATTCTATATTTTTACTATTTTTTCAGTAATTCCTGTAGAATAGTATGTCAAGAAGCTGATTTAGCAGCTCAGGATTTGCTCCAGTGTGTAGAAGTCAAGGGAAAAACAAAAAGCAGTTATTGGACTTGATGAATGTTATACTCTACCTTAATGCATCTTTTAACTAATCTGTCAGAAACATTTCAGACCTATTAATCCTGAAAATCTTCTTTCAGTTCATCTGTGTTTCATGCTGATAGCTCTCCTCTCTTGGAGCAATGATAACAATGCTTTGTAGGATTCCTACACAGTAAAAAGCAGATGCTGCCCTTATGAGGGTGATGAATTCCACATGTTGAATGTGCCAAAGCGAGGACAAAAGCCCAGAGCCTTGAGCCTGAGGGCTGCTGATGGGCAATAGGAGACACAAAAAACGACAACACAGGTTGTCTAATGACAGTACTGGTAGTGTTTCCTTTCTGTGGATTTCCATCCTCATTATCTATTGAAGCTGCCTCTTTTTTGGAGGTAGATGGGGGTGGAGAGGTGTAATTGCTACATACTGTCTCCAGGCGTTTTTATGACAGCTAGGATGATGAGCATAGGGCTTAGTGAGAGCTGGGTGTGTGCCACTATAAAGCAAACATTAGATACTGAATACAGTCCTAAGCAATTCTGGACGGGGAATCCCTGCTGCGGCTCCAAAGGGTGAGCATCACAAACAGAGCAACCTTGGAGCCACCAGATCAGTGTCACGTTTTCAATCTGCTGAGCAGGTGAGAGAAATGAAGGGGGCAGGAAGGCAGGGGGAGACAAAGTACACACTAGAAGGCCGATTCTTATTACACTGTTCAGTATTGTCTGCCTTGTTGAACTCTCATTCCTGTGATCTGATCTGACCTTTTGTTTGATTTTTTTTCCCCTTGCATTGGTTCACTTCTAGCTTGCACTGTTCAACCATCTGTAGACACCTTGAACTTGATGTAGTGCTGATGGGGCAGGTGGCTTTTTTCTAGACAACAGGACAGGAGGGCACTGGGTGTCCTGAAGGTATTTTTCTCCTGCCCCCTCGATGAGAGGGTGATTTTTCTGATGTTTGACAATGCCAGATTGTTCTTAGCTTGGAACTCAGAAGACATGTTCTGAAAGCATTACTCAGATACTAACTGTGCAGCCTGGAAACAAAGACCATGGAGCATTAGAAGCAGGAGAACAAGAAAATCTATATTGAAAGTGCAGCTGGCTTTTAGTAGCTTGGTTGTGTGGTAATGTGTTCTGGTGTGATGAAGAGGAGATGGATATTCAAATAACAAACTGCTCATCTTTGGGCTGTCAGCTTAGATGGGGTCAAGGTTTGCTGTTGACATCAGCAAGTAAAATTCTAGAATGAGAAAGGCATTTGCATCTATCAGTATTGCTGAGTTTAGATGTGAGTTGTGTGCGAAATGGTCTGTAGTGACTTTTAACTGCACTGTCATTCTTTAGCAGGAAGAGTAAGAAAAGGGACTGTCTCACCGTCTGAGTATGCTAAGGGCTTTAGAAGATCTGGATGGGCTTTGGGCCTGCTGTGATGCTTACACCAGAGCCTGCAGGAAGGTAACTCTGGGTCCAGCAGCTCCAATCCTAGCAAGCTGCCTGTTTCCAGACACTTATTACCAGCAGGTTTGGTTGGAGGATCTGTCCTTATTTCCCTAAAATACATCTAGTTCATCTTTAAACGCCAAGTGCTGTTCTGATGGTGTAGAACATGCTGTTCAAACCAGCTAGTCAAGTTGGACCGTGTTCCACAGACTACACAAGCATCTAGTTTTTCAGTAACCATGCCAGAATGCTGCCTTTACCAGCTTAATAAGTGCATGCTAGTAAAACAGACTTTACTCTTGATGTGGTGTAGAAAGTAAAATATAAATATATATTTTTGCCAAGCATTTGTTCCAAAGAGATCCTTCTCTCACTGAAGGCTGCGTGTCCTTGGCTGTTTTGCCTCCAGGCAGGCTTGTGGCCGTGTGCGAGCGTGCATGTGTGCGTTTGTGTTTGCTGGGAGGAACAGCAGGGTTTTTCTGCTTTTTTTTTTTTTGGCAAAACTATTGTGGCTGTAGGTCAGCTCATCCAGCTTGGGACCCAGAGCCAGGATGTGTCAGTGTAATATTTGTATTAAATGTTTTTATTAACGGCTGCAAATCTCTAAGCTGGTCCCGGGTGCTGCTGTACAGAAGAATGTCCTGCCTCAGTAGTCTCTTGAAAGCAGTGCCATGAGAAGGGACAACCTGCCTGGCTTGTTTAGCATTTGGGCTTGTTTATCTTGGAGAAGAGAAGGCTCCAGAGAGACATCATTGAGGCCTTCCAGTACTTGAAGGGAGCTTACAGGCAAAAGTGGAGCTGACCTTTCGTATGGTCTGATAGTGGAAGGACAAGGAGGGAATGCCTTTAAACTAAAAGAGGGGAGATTTAGGTCAGATGTTAGGAAGAAATTTTTTATTCAGAGTGTGGTGAGGGCTGCCCGGAGGTACTGTGGTTGCCCCATCTCTGGAGGCATTCAAGGCCTGGTTGGTTGGGGCTCTGGGCACTTGATCTTGTGGCTGCCTACGGTAGAGGGATTGGAGCTAGACGATCTTAAAGGTCACCTCCAACCTAAGCCATTCTATAACTGCAATGAGAGCAGAGAATGAAGCAGCTTTGTGTCTCACTCTGCTCAACCTTGCAGCTGTAGGCAGGGATGCATACTGCACCAGCCCAGGCTAACAGGGGTCAGTGCCCCCTTGGTTGTACTCCCCTTTCACTTCCTTTCTCCCACACCTGCCACTGTAAATTCCTGCTCCCCTGAGGATTGCAAAGATTAGATCCTTTGTTTAGGACACTCTGACCCAAATATTTTATTTGCTATGCTAAGTGCCTAGCTTAAGCTCCTTGGAAGGGTGATAATTTTGTGTTTGTCTTAGAATACCACCTAGAGGCCTTAGCTGACTCTGGGTGGGCAAATGCTCAGCTTTTTCTGGAAATCACAATCCTTCAGGCTTTTCTCTAATTAGATGCTTCCTGGCAGAGACCAGAGCAGCTTCACTGGTGTTACTGAGCTATGCAAACTTCTTGTATCAGGGATTACTGCTTCGTACTGATAGCCTGGCAGATGTTCTGCTCCAGATGTGTATTACATCAAACAAGAGAGGGGGTGTGGCCATTACACTGTGCTCTCTTGCATGGTTTGGAGTCTATGGAAACGCAGTCTACCAGACTATTAAGTCTGAGGGCGCATCTAAAAATCCAAATGGAGAATGAAAATACGTGGAAGCTGTGGGTCACGATGTGCAGAAAAGCACTGAGCACTCCTCCAGGCAGCAGTCCTGCAGCATAGCCACCAGTGGGAGATGGGACTGCTGCCTACCATTGCCAGGGTACTATGCATTTAGAAAACATGGTGGTTTCAATGTTCAAATCTTCATGATCCTTTTTTTCTACACTGGGACCATATGGTACCACACCTGGGCTCAAGCAGGTCTTGTAGGGATGAGTTCCCTTCTGGTATTTCTTCCTAAGTGTGCTAGGCAGAAGGATGAGTTTCCTGTCAGCAGCCAGGTAGTGATTTCTTTTTATCTGGGATTGCTTGACCTGGCATGCTCCATTCTGAAGAGTGCTAGGATGAATTGTAACACCTGATACACTCAAAGTAGTTTTTAATTAATATGCACAACTGACGACTGCCATGAGGAAATTCTGTGCTATGAACTCAGGCTTTAAACAAGACCCCAGCTCTCTGTGTTCCTGAAAAACTTTACACTCAGTCTAGAAAATGCAACAATAAACAATATGAAGTCTCTCAGACAATGCAAGAAATAATCTTAGCTTGAAAAAGATTATGGTCTTTGATAGCATGTTGCCTAACTACCTCTTACAGGCTCTGGCATTCAACTGCCTACTTTCTAGTTCCTACAACAAGATGGGTAGGGATGCTACTAATTATGGCAGCAGAAGGAATATGGTATGTTCCATAGGGAAAACTGGTCACTTAACAAAGACTGCATCTTCGAGTGTACAGATAAGGTAAGATAAGCCAGATTTACTGTGGTAACAAACTCAAGATTTTCATAGTTGGTTAATGCTAGAGGTTATATCTCTGGATGATTCCTCTGAAGTTGTAGAATATTAACACATAGGGGAGGAGGAATAGACAAATGGGAATGTCCCTGGCCCTTCCCTTCTTGTCTTCTGCTTTGGCTAAATTGATCTGTGTGGCCAAGGTATCCCTGACTAGCTCTTAAGAATGATAGAAAGATGCTAGAGTTTCTCAAGTAGATGACAGTGTTTGTTTATTTCTCTTAAGGTATCCAAAATCAGTGGTAACATAAGGACCAAAATCACAAAATTTGGTATTAGGCCAGATCTTGCCCCCAAAATCAGTAGCTGAATTTCTTAGGGCGATGCTATAAACAATGGCATACCAGCCCTTGTAATGACATACACCTGGCACAGAGACCTGCTTTTCATTTAATCTGAAAGCAGTTACAGCGTGTACAGAAATGCTTTGATTCCAATACATTTTTACATAAACAGTGTTGTACCATTGCTGGGAGTGTCAAAAATTTAGTGCATTATGGAGATTTAAATAGTTCTGTGGCCCTCTGTGAAGTCTTGCTGCAGTACAACGCCCACCAACCAAACCCTTGTCAGCATCAGTAGCCTTTGGCATTACCTATGAGATCATTCACTGAATGGTGCAGAGACAGATTTTTTCTCAGTTTTTTCAGAGGCACTTAGCATCAGTACAGCCCATCAATATCTACACCTTTAGATCTAGGCCTTCCAACAACCAGGGAAAGAAATGCTGTCTCTTCAGTTCCTTTATTTGAAGCGTAACATTTTTCTTAAGATCAAAGCTAAGCTCTTTTGTGTGAACTCCTCTCTGGAGTTTCAGCACAGGAATGCAGAAGCAGGGTGATTATTTAGCATCTCAGCCAGATTTCTGCACATCATCTTTAATGGCTTGTATGACAGAACGGCCTGAACTCCAGCAACAGCATCCCTTCTTTAAAGCTTTGTCAAGTGCTTCTCTGTGCAGCTGGTGATGATTCAGAGTTTAACATTTGGCCCTCTGCCTACGAAGTAGCAGTGATGGAAGTGGCATCCTGCAGAAGGCACCGTGGGAATGGCCCAGCAGGCCCTGCAGCACGTCCCACAGCACGCTGCCCACATCACTTGGGTTGCATTTTGCACGTAGATTTCCCCAAAGCTTTTTCATCTTATTAGGAGTCACTTTGTATGGCCAATGTAAATTATATCCTTCCTTAAGCAGACAAAGGAGAAAATAGAGTCAGGGATGAGGGGATTGCTTGGTGTTTTAGCATGAGGTGTAAGTGGCTGCCATTGCAATGTGAAGCAAATTCTAGTATCTCCTATTTAGCAAATAATCAACAAAGGCAACTGTGGTGAGTCAATGAAAGTAGTTGTCTCCATCTCAGATGATGGTAGTGGGAATCTCTGCTGTAAATGGTGAACTAGAAGTAGCTCAAGCCCTACTTAGGTCACAGTTTTCCCATCCCTACAGACGAGGGATGTGGATCAGAGGACACAGCTGCACATCTGAATGAGACATTTAAGTGTCCAGTGCAGATCAGATCACAAGCATCTCATTCTGAATTTCTCAGCTGAGTGCTTTTTGGGGGAATAATACAAGACGGCTATGCTGAAGGCTGCAGGGACAGAGCTGCTTTATGCAGATGAACAGCTAGCACAGTTTCTCTGTTCCTTTCTACCTTTTATCCTTAGGAACCTTTTCCTGAGGAACCTTTTGATTTATTAATGCTTATCATCATCTAAATTGCTTTTTGCCTTTCTGTTGTTGCCACCTATTATTGTGGGTGGTGTTCACAGGAACTTCTAGAGAGAGAAAAATAATTATTAACCCCTTTTTTGTCCTTCCATCTTGATTTTAATAAGACATGAAAGGCAAAAATTTGAGACATCTGTTGTTTCTTTCAGCCATTTCCACTGAGACATTAGATTGCATTTCAAGCACTCAGCTGAAACAAAACAACTCACCTTGAGATAACACTGCTTTATTAGATTACTGCATTGCATTTGTTTGGTATGATGTAGTTTTTTCTGAGTCTTCCTCCATTTTTGCATTAAAACAGTGATTTTTGTGCAGTCCTATGGTATTTTATTATACACGAATAAGTATGTACTTGATGTGTAGAGCATGATAGAAGTTGGTTTAAAAAGTGCAACTAGTCCCCCAGATCTTCTGCTCAGATCTAGAGATGTGGCTAATACAGGATTTGCCATCCACCCCAGTAAGCTGTAGTGCAGAATCCATGTACCAAGTAAAAGCACTGACCGAGTGCAAAGATGATACACACTACTTCTAGTGATAGAAATAGGACATATTATGACCCAAGGAATATAGCAAACTTCAGTTTGCTAAAATTGAGTGAAATGAGTAGTTTTAAAGCGAAGTGGTTACTGAAAACTAATGTTAGCATGCTGAGTGAAGTTTTTACCCCAACTGTTCACTCTACAGCGCTGTTCTATTTGGATGGGGATGGTGCAGCTAGTGTCATGGTCTGCTGGCTAAAGTGCTCTGTTTAGTGCCAGCATTCCTCTGCATTTGGTTTGCAACTTCAGACTCCAAGTAAAAACTTGGAATAACCTCTTACTGCAGATCAGAAAAGGCCATGTGTGCCTGAGAAATCACAGGGTAAACCATTGACTCCTGCCAACCTGTGCAACAAGTTCATTTGAGTGGCTGAGGGCTTGCAGGAGTGAGTTGCTCTGTGTAGGTGCCAACAAATAGTTTGGGCGAGGCTCAATCCCAGAATGAACTTCTAGTGCAAGAAAACGGATTTGAGGATTTGATCCATTACACAAGCCTCTGTATATAGCACTGTATCACCAGAAACAGTGCTTGAAGAAGTAGGAGCTGCCCTGTGGTATGGCATGTCAGCAAAAATGAAGACTGTTGGAAATGATGTATGCTTTTTTTTTGCACATGATAATGAACAGTTGGGTAAGTGGGAGAAAGTATGTCTGATAGCTTTATGGAAGTTTGCTTGTTCCTTGGTCCCTTCTGTCTTGTTGAAGGACTTCCAGATGTGTTAGTTAACTTGGTGAGATCCCTCATGCCGACTTGGAGCATTGTCACTGACCAACTCTTATGAAGTACCTGATTTTCTACTGGTGTGAATTAATAGAGCTCTACAGTGTACATTAAACCCACGGTGATTTTTATCAGCAAAATACCTGGCATAATTATCTTAGCATAGCAAGTGAGGTCAAGTGGTGTAATGTAATCCTACATCATCTAAAGAAGGTATGTGACAGCTTTGTTTTGCAAGAAGGGAGTAGAAGGGCTTGTTGGAAGGAGAGCCCAAATGCTCTTTAATTCATGGAACTAGCATCTGACCCTAATTATGTAGTGAAAATGAAGGTAGTGCAGGCACCAGAAAATGGTCAAGTCTGCAGTGGGAACAAAAGCATCAACTACTGCTGAGGTCTATGCAAAGTTCAGCTGAGAGGAGGAGAGAGAGGCGCAAAGTGGCTCCAGTTGCACATAAATACTTGATGGAAAGTGCATTGAGGAAGCAGGGCATTGGGTTATTTCTCATAAGCTTCAAAATTGCTTACAAGTGAAATGAATTGTTCTTCCTGGAGAAATTAATTATGAAAGTAACTTTACAGAGCACTGTAATAAGGATGTAAGCAAAACAATAGTGGTATTGAATACAAAAGCTATGCATAATGAGAGGCTTATTAACACGTCTACGGTCAGTACCAAGAGACCTTGACTGTTGTACAGTAATGTAAGTTTCTAACTGATTTTATTTTGTCTGGTGTGATGTTAGTTGTTTAGCAAAGAACAAGGTCTAAAACAGTATTAACTCCTGAAGTAACTGGAATGGAATAACACTTATTCAGCAACACTTCATTGGCTTCTGGTGTGTTCTTTCCCTATGATTTCTGCCATGGTAAACATCGGTGCTTGCTCAAATTTGATTCTATCCTTGTTCAGCCATCAAATGATGGGCACGGAGATACTTGACTAAGATTATGTGGCTAAGATTTAGTTTTTTTCACCCAAGCTGATAGATCACGCCTTCTTCCTAGGATAGAAAGGTAACTTGTTTACTATTGTCATTTATCATCATTGCACAGCCTGTCAGGTAAAATACTGCAGTTGAGGTATCAGAATTTAGACTTCTGTACTTCACTCCTGATTCAGCCCAGGACACCATCAGTCTCCTTTGTGGTAAGAGCACACTGCTCAGTCATGTTTAACTTGGCATTCACTGTGATCTTCAGGTCTTTCTCTGGAGGTAGTAGTGCCAGCTACTCCCAGTAGATAGTAGTGCATGGGGCTGCTCCTCCTCAGGTGCAGGATGTCACACATTCCCTTGCTGAACTTCAGGAGATTCCTGTCAGCCCCTTAAACCCTAGTGGGTCCCTTCCAACCTGGGATATTCTACGCTTCTATGATATTCAAAGAGAGTATTTGCAACACTATAGAGCACAACAAAATTTTATCGCAACAATGCTCTCATGCAAACCTTAATCTCTTCTCTAATGGTCCATTTTATCTAAAGAGGTACAGAATACACCAGGGAAGTACTGCAGAGAAGCACACAAGAGACACTGCAATAACTGCTGGGGGTTATTACAGTCTCCCCAATGTGGTACTGGTGAAACCGTGTCCCTCAGGAGAGAGGTCTGGAGATTGAGTCACTTTCTTGCTTTACAACTGCGTGGTATTTGTCTCTGCCAGGTTAGGAGCAAATTAACCTCTTGTTTTGTGGGTAGGAACA
Organism: Odontophorus gujanensis; assembly: GCA_013399175.1. Lineage (NCBI taxonomy): Eukaryota > Metazoa > Chordata > Aves > Galliformes > Odontophoridae > Odontophorus > Odontophorus gujanensis. The sequence continues at coordinate 828,381 of VXAB01012692.1, read as the reverse complement.
TAGTGAATCACTTCCGAACTATTTGCTCTCTCTAAATATCTGACTTTCCAGTCATTGGCAGGTGCTCACATCTCAGTGCAAGAGCATCACCACCTGTCTGTCCTTGTAGATAAAGGGAGCACCTATTTCATCCAAATTACATGAAGTGAGCATCCATGAAGTAGGGTGTATTGCTATGAAAGGCATGTTGCTATAATTTGCCTAGTTATATTTTATAGCTATAAATTTAATTTTCAGCATTGTTAATTACAACACAATTAAAGTATTTCAAAATGCTATGCTAAATACTTAATCTTCTGATTTATCCTCCAGTCAGCTTGTGCCTTTTTATTTGTGTATAGACATGTTTGCCATTCTAGAAGGGAGGAACTAGGAAAGATCATGCCACTGTTTCTAATCAAATGGTTAAGTTTTTCAAATGAATCCGTATTATCTGGGGTTTTTATTTTTAATCATATTTACACTCTGGTTTGAATGTGTGCTGATTAGTTAGTTGTCATCTTAGGGGAACATGAAATGCTTATATTTATCCAGATATATTATGCCAGTCATTATTCAGCACTGATTGGTTTGATGAAAAAATATACATTATTTCAGCAGACAATCTGCTTAGTCTTATTCATCGTGTCAATTATATACTCAAAAAGCTATTCTGATCTCATTTTTACTGGAGTTTATTAATAATTGCTTATCCATGCAGTGATTGTGTAGTTTCTTCTTCCTTGTCGCTATTCTTTCCCTGTTCCTCTGAAATATGTTTGCTATAAAGTGGTAAACATATGGCTGCAGTCATGCCCTGAGGGGAACTTCAGCTTGTAGCCATGGTGGTATCCACAGGGCAGCTCTCCTCAACAGTACTGTGACCAAGAATTCATTTAGGCTTTGCAGGGATGGGTGGATGCCACTGTGCTAGAATAGATCGTCACGGTGTACTCTCAGTCACAGCAGATCCATGCACCCTTCTTTCTCATAGAATGAGAAGTTACAGACTCAAGTTGTACCAGAGGAGGTTCAGGTTTTATACTGGGAAATGTTTATTCTCAGAAAGAGTGGTAAAAACTTGGCGCAGGCTGCCCAGGAAGCTGGGGCAGTCACCAACCCTGGAGGCATTCAAGAACTGTGGAGGTGTGGCACTGAGGGATGTAGTGGGAGAATGGGTTGGGGTTGGACTGGATGATCTTTGTAGTCTTTTCCAACCTTAATGATTCCGTGACTTATTGTTGGAGATGCTAAAGTTTTATTTACATACGAGAGATGAAATTATCTTTGTGGTCATTATAAGTTCCAAGTAACTTGCATTCCAAATGAGGAATAGGAATATGCGCTATCTGGCACGGATAACAGCTACAGTAAATTTGACTGTAATGCTTATTTGGTAAGGTATCACACTTTTTCTGCAGGTACTGTTATGCATGCACAGTGCTCTGTTAAATAGTTAAGGTATGAGGAAAAAATATTTTGCAAGGATGAATAGATAGGTTTCAGAATCTGGTGTCTCTGGATCATTCCAGGTCAAAATTATTAATTCACAGGATAAGTGTTTGTGATGCCCTTCACTGAAAATGTATGGTTTTAGAAGACATTTCAAGTGAAAAATCACGACCATTTCTTTCAGTTTGCCATTCTGTGAGACTTCCAATGTGCCAAGTCTGCCTGTCTGAGTACTCAGACAGGACTAGAAGGGGAGAACAAGATTAAAACATACTTTTAACCATGGGGGGAAGAAAGAAAGTAAAATGTTAGGCATGCTAATTATTTGTAAGATTTTGCTCAGATACAACCGTTTCACTATACACGTGGGGGGAGCTGCTTGTTCTTATTAGCTTCCAAGAGTTAGTGAAAACAATTCCTATCCGTTGCAGTTCTGTGAGTGTTGATGCTTGTGTTTCTCTTTCACTTTGATGTGGCAGCACTCTCTTGTCTGGTTCTCTGGAGCTGTGGAGACATCTCTGTGTCCCCTCTGAAATGGGTGAGCCCACACGATCTGTGCATGGAGCAGAAGGCACAAAGAATACGTGCTGCATGGGGAACAACAGACAGGCTTTGAACAAATGTCAGTGTTATTTCCAATAAAGCTTATTGAACATCATCATCCGTGAATAACAGGGAGTGGGAGCAGAGATGTGAAGACTGAATCATCCCTTAAAACATAGACTTTGCAAACCCTTCCAGACACCTGGCTTGGCTTTCTGCATTTGGAAATTCAGCAGGGAGGAGGCATTGTCATTCAGCTCTCGTTATCTCTTCTATTCTTCTCGTAACTTAAGAGTCCATCACCAGTTCCTGCATATATGTAAACCTGCATGGAGATAGGAAATTGTGAAATGCTGGAAAGACTGCAGGGGGAAGATCTTTTCATGATGTTAGCTTTGATGTGGATGATGGGAAACAGAGGCAGAGGCATGAACCCCATGGATCATACAGATCTGTTAAAAATTCCTGGAGATTTCAGCTTCCCCCTTGCTTATGGCCTATTTCAGTGCTTTCACTTAAGAAAACTTTTTTAATACCCCTCCCCACTTATAACTTACTCTGCACTACTTCTTCAATCCAACTGAGAACAGTTTATTAACAATTTTATGGTAGTCTTTAATATTACTATATATTATTTTTCTTTCCCTCAGCTTCATCCACAGTAAATCTCCTCAAATGCGCCCTTACTTTTTCTCACCAAGTGTCCCCAGCTAGCCTGTGCTTCAATTTGAAGCGTGCCATTAGAAGCTGACATGCTGTTCTCTCTGATGTCCCAACAGAGCTAAGCATGAAGAAATCGCCGTATGTCGGACGTATGTATTTATATGGCAGTATTTGTCTTTTGTTTGCAGCTGCATATTGCCTTCATTAAGTCTAATTTCCAGAAATGATGCACTTATTGTTGCATACATAGGATAGTTTATGTGTAGAATAGTATAGAATTGTATATAATGATACCCAGCTTAAATCACTGCTCCACTTGAACAAGACCTGAATTTTAATCCAACTTTCAGAAGTTCTTCTAGCTTTTTCCTGCCGATTATCAGGTGTGGCTCACAAAATCATGCATAATCTGTGATAAAACTATTCCAGGTCTTGGAAGAAGAGATGCAAAAGGGTAGAACCTACAGATAATGGTGAATCAATCTGAATTTTCCTCTCCACAAGGATGTGGATAACAATGATGTCATTTGCTGACATGGATTTTCCAGCAGAAAGTGA
>VXAB01012692.1:785110-825133 GCA_013399175.1 Odontophorus gujanensis | reverse complement strand
TCCCCCCCCCCCCCCCATCCAAGTACTAGTGCTGCCTGGGAACTGAACAAGTTTTTGAACACATTCAGTCTTAGCTTACCAGTTTAACAAAGAAGAAGTGATATTATTGAAGTGATACGAGAAACTGGCTATTTATGTTCAAAGTACAATCTTGCTTCTCCTTCTCTGATAGAGGAAGTAATAACTACCTAATCTATGTAAACATTGTGAAATCCCACGCTGGACACTTTTATTGCCTGCACAAGCTTTTTATGATCTTAAAGGTTTACCGCATCTGCTGTCAAATCACAATATAGATATTACTACACAGCATAGTATGGGCATTACAGACTATCTCTTATTTTAAGTAACTTGGAAACAGTGAACTGAATTCATGATCCAAGGAAGCACTACTGGAGATGTTAAGCCCTTTTAAAGCACAGGGGTGTCTGTTAGCAAGAGTTAATTTTTCTGTTGTCTGCTAACTCAGAAAAAAAAAAAAAAGTAAGCCAGTCTGGCAATTAATGATTCATTAACACCTTTGGAGAACAATGTCAGCGTGGCTTCCATCCTACTTGCTACTGCAGCCAGAAGGGTCTGAGAGGATGACATCCTGCTTTAAGTGCTTACTTTTCAAGATACTATAACTTGAGTTAGTTATTAGTGAGTAAGAACAGTGCTGAAGCTGCAGTATTGAAGTTACGGAAGGGAAATGTTTTGACTCATAATACTTGAATTTGAATAAATAAAATAATGGAAGAATTGCCTTACTGTCTCTGTGGAAATCAGAGAGATTTTATGCTCTGTTCTGGCAGCACACAACAGACAGGACATTGTTGCAAGATGAAGATGTCCGGTGTCTTGGCATGGTGCAACTCTATACAATGGTTCTTTTGCAAATCCTACTATTGCACAGTAAGAAAGATTGGTTTGGGAATAGAGGGGGTGACATCAGCAAAGGGATGGGGAGTTTGGAATGAAACCTATGGCTTAAGGGAAGCCAACAGGCAGCTTAAGATGCTACAAATTAAAACACTGGCAAAACTGCTCTGTCTTAAAGTGGGGGCTATTTGAAACCCAGAACTCTGAAGTCTAAAATAAGATCTGTGTTATGCAAAATGGAGGCATTTTTTGATGTGTAATCCTATTTGTAGCCTTTGCGTTCAGCTTCTGGTTGCAGACACAGATTCTGGTTGAGTCTTTTCCACAAAGCCAAAAAGCCCTCAAGTGCCAAGGATTTTCTCCTGTGAAATCAACATAATCCAATAATTTCTTTCCTTTTTTGCTCAATTAAAAAGATCAAGAGTTTGAAGTCTCCCTCCTCGAGCCTGGGATCACTTTTTTTTCCTCTTTTGCTTTCTCTACAAATGTCTCCATGCCATCTTTTGAAGAGGTGGATTATAATATCGTTATTTTGGTCCTGCTGATGTCATGGGAGAATTTTTTTCCCGTAGTTAGTGAACATCCCATTCTGCTGCAGCACCTCACTGGCAGCAATTCTGTAATTACTTGCACGCTGCTTCCCACAACTGCTATAGGGCCTTTGTTTTCCAGAGTAATTTCCCCTTCTCTGTGTATGAATGCTCACAGGAGAACGGATTTATAACTTCAGTTAAATGCATTTTATGCTGACTAGTTCTCAAAGCAGCTGACTAGCTTCTGAACTTTCCTGCATGGCCTTGGTAGCTGTACCTGAGCACATTGCACCAGTACTGCTTATGTGTGCTCCTGGCTCCTTTCCAGGACAACGTCACACGTTAATAACCATCTCTAGGACAGATAACACTACAGAATAACAGCACAAAGTCTTCGGATTTTTTTTTTTTTTTAGGTTTACTGGGACAAGAAGACTACAGGATGCAGTCGGACAAGAAAGAGGTGGGATGTCTGAGCAGCAATTCGTGGTGAAGTCTTTTTCCTTTCTTTCTCAGATCTTCCTAACTAAGGTTGCCATGTCGGGGGCAATGTTCTGCTTTCTGGATGCAATGGTGCGCTGCTAGCACTTGCCAAGGAAGGAGATGGAAGAGCTGTGCCTTTGCCAGTGCTTAAAGAACAAATCTGAAGACTGCTGCGGTTCAGTGGACCGCTACTGTGGGCGGCTTCAGTGTGACTGACAGGAGGTTCTTGAAAATGAGCTCAACCTCAGATTTATCCCAGTATTATCCATTATGAATCATGTGTCTCACAGCATTTGGTTAGTTAACATCAAAGATGGCAATTTTATTTCAAAGTTCTGACTTTATAGTTTCTAAAGTTCAACAACAAAAAAAAAAGGGGGGGGGGGATACAACCAAACTCTGCAGTGACTGCATGTATTCAGTGCCAGGCTCCAGAGGTGGGGTGGGGTCACTACTTTAGCACAGAGATTAGAAACAGAGAGATCTCTTTGGTCTGTTGTGATAGGACAAGGGGAAACGGTTTCAAACTAAACGAGGGGAGATTTAGGCTGGATATAAGGCAGAGGTTTTTTACAATAAGGCTAGTGAAGCACTGCCACAGGTTGCACAGAGAAGTGGTAGATTCCCCACCCTGGGGACAACCAAGGTCAGGACGGATGGAGCTCTGAGCACCTGATGGAGCCCTTTTCAGCACAGGGAGTTGGACCACGCAGCCTTTAGAGGTCCCTTGCAACTCAAACGGTTCTATGTCTCCGTGTTCATTGTCAGATCCTCTCTTTTTCCCCTCTGGGATTGCTGGGAAGCAGAACTGTGTTCTTCATGGACAAGTGGAGCAGGACCTCCACCAAAGCCCTCTGCTCTGATGACGTCCCCAAGTTGTGTCCGTGTTGGACTCTGACGCTGGCCCACAGCTGCTTCTCAGGAATCTCTAGGAATGCACTTCTCCGCAAACGGTGTAAAAAACACTCATTAAAGCTACACAGGAGCGCATCCTTCCAGCCAGGACGAAGCGAACACTACGACGAGAACGAAGCTTTCCTCTGCCCAGACACTTGAACACGTTTTCGGCAGCACCCCCGCCCCGTTCGCACCCCTCAGGATCCCGCTTCACACCCACAGCCCCGGGTACGCGCGGGCAGCGGGAACCCCCCCCGGCCGCGCACGACCACCGCCCGTCATAGCGCGGAGCCGCCGCACCCCGCACATGCTCACTGGGGCGCCGCGGGACTCTGGGCATGTGCAGAGCGGAGCGGGCCGGGCTGTCCGCCGCGCCCCGGGGCTGCGGGATCCGCCCGAGCGCTGCCAGGTGTGTGGCAGGATGAACAGCTCGGACGAGGAGAAGCAGCTGGAGCTGCTGGCCAGCCTGAAGGACAGAGGTAGGGGCGTGCAGGCGGGCGGCGGCTGTGGGAGGACCGGCTCTCCCTCCCTTCTTCGGCCGCCGCGGAGCCGGGTTCAGGCGGTGGGAGCGCGGCCTGCGGCGCGGGGCGGACCCCAGGCCCCCGTGGTGGGGAGAAAGCAGCTTTAAAAACGAGAGCCGGCACGCTGTGATTCTGCCCCGTGCCGGCTGCCTCGCCTCTCGGCACCTGCTGGCTTTGCGCGCTGTCGGGGTGGGCATCGTGTGGCTGAGGGCCACGTGCGGGCACCGAGCCCCCTCACGTACAGCTGGGGGCAGTCCGGCCTCCCCTGGGGTCAGTTCATCTTCTCCCCTTTGGAAGAGGGACTCGGCAGGAGCTCCGAGGCTTGGGGAAGTGAAAGCCTGGCTGTGGTGGGCTTCCTGCAAAGGCTGAGCTTCTTGAGAACGTGCCCGCTGTGGCAGAAGTCTGTCCCTGCTCTGTTGTGCGTGGCAGGAGGTGCTAGGCCAGCCTGTGCTCCGCTCCTAATCCTGGTGATGCAGCTCAGGGCTAGCCCTGATATGCCGTGAGTTTCTGTAGAGCCTTTGTTGTTCCAGGGTAAAGGAATGAAGGGCGCTTTGGGTTCCCTGTGTGAGTCAGTACCCAGTGCTTCAGCCTTATGGATGCTCATGTCCTAAGGTGCTGGAGTGTTCTTAGTAAGAAGAGACAAGGAAAAAAGCTTGGATACTGCACCTTCACTAGGCAGTTTACTTCTGAACCAAACTGGTCTGGAAGTTTCTGCCTTGCCTGGTTAAACAGATACCAATCGCTGGGGTTAGTTATCAGTCATCTGAGTTGTGAACGTTCATCTGTGAACATCTCTCCAGGGGCCAGCATGCCTCTGATCTCTCAGCTTCATGGCAGGAAACTTATTACAGGCTATAACTGGGCTGGGTCACTTCTGCTGTGCTGCTGGCTTCTGAAGAGTTGTTGTATCAAAGTGATAGTTGCTAAAATGGCAGTGATGGCTAATGAAACAAGTGTGGGTTATTCTTCAGAAATCCCAACATCTTGAAATTGGTTTGAGTTTCCTACCTGACTTCAGAATATCTGGGGTTGGAATGCTGATGTCTGAAAATCTTCTGCTCCAGTAGACTGAGTGTCCTGTAATGTCTGAAGGAAGTTTATGGGACTTCAGGAGTTAGTTCAAAGGAAAGATACTAACTCAAGTGCTAGCTGCCCTAGATTCTCTTAAGCTGTTGAAATAGAAACTAACAGGGAGATCCTGTCCTGTAATGTGCTGTTCTTGATAATGCTCCCCAAATGTAGGAGTGTTAGTAATTTGTTGTGGGACTGACAGATGCTTTTGTAATTGCATGGCTGGTTGGGAAGCTGATTTTTATGGGAGAAGAATTATCCAGTGCAAAACTTTTTGAAAATACTTAGTTTTTGATATTGCATTGTTTTAGATGCAAACTGTCATGTTATGCAAGCACACTGCAGTTGAATGGTGTGCACTGGCAGGACTGAAGCGTCCCAAGTAAAGAACCCAAAGAGAGTTGGAAAGAGGAATTAAAAAACCCTAGTAAATTTCCTCTTTGCTGCTTCTAGGTATAGATAAGAATATTACACTGAAAGAAAATGCAGGTGGTGGGATGACCTGCAGTCTCTGAAGGCTTGAGATTCCAGGTGTGTATACTGTTCAGGAGTGCTGTATTTATTTAAAGTGGTATATGGCTTCAGATCATTGCGGCGTTACGGTCTGTGGTCAGATTTCTGGATAACACCCATTGATTTGAAGGAGTTTGAAAACATTCTCTTGGTAGCCTGTGTTCAGTTTCTTTTTCAGGGTGTGTTTTCCCAGTGTTGAGAAACAGCCTGGACGTGATGCCAGGTGGAGAGGGCAGCAGTTGTGTGCGTGGCTGATTGCAGTAGTGTCTCAGTGCTGCCTTTACTTCCTCACCAAGGTCAGCAGATTGCACCTGAGGCAGGTGCTTGGTGGCTGCTGTGCAATTCTCAGTGGCAGCTGTGACACTGACTGGTGTCTGGACAAATTCACTTGGCTTGTTTGGCACAACTCTGCACAGCAGCAAGGACGCTGAAACTGTCTGTGAGTGCAATAGGCTTATCTTTCACCCTTGCTGAATTTTCCAGGTCCTGTGGATGAGACCTGGATACTTGACACTACTTGTTCTTCAGCTTGCTCAGTTGCCAAGTTTAAGGTGAACATCACGGAGAAACACGATCTCTGTATCAATGATATTTAAGCCTTAGAAGTATTATTTGAGTTTTCATTCTGTAAGTAGCTTTCTGAGGTGGTTTGATTAGGTGAGACAGGTATGCTATAAATATTAGCATTGCCTAAATGCTCCTTTTTTTCCACTATCACAGTCAAACTCATGGTGACTTGGCTAAATTACTGTAGTTAATGACCACTGTTAACTGCAGATGTACTGAACATGATTTTCTTTATCTATTTTAAAGGTCTTATCTATGTTTCTGTTGGCTTTTTTAGATTTTATTTTTATTATTTTTGATGAAGATTGGTGATTTTTCCAGGGAGCTCTGGGATTCCCAGGATACAGTGCAGGATGCAGCGAAGTGTTTACTAAGTGGATCTTAAAGTTTGTATGTGGCTAATACTACCAGTGCTGTGCCATGTCCTGCTGGAAGAGAGATTGCCTGGGTTTAGCAGAAAGGATCTTTGGCCATGAGATTGGGATCAAAAGAAAAAAACAGTCCTCCTGGCTTGTATTTTTACTCCTGAGAGCAGTTTGCAGGTCTTATGTACACTTTACTTGTTAGGGGATTGTTGCTATCTGGGAGGTTTTTTGTGCAACAGATTTGGCCAGGCTGTTTTCCAGGTACAGTGGGATAAAGGGTGTGGCAGGAGCCAGCCCGATGGAGCTTCTGTGGTCTTGCTGTCAGGGATGATTCTCCCTCTCACAGTGTCCAATGCTGCCAAAGGCCAGGTGTGAATTTGCTTCTACCAGCACAGTAACTTCATTAAGATAGCTTTTTGCACTGCAAGCTTTGACTCTTGCCTGCACCAGTAAATACATGCCCAGCCTGCAGCCTGGAAGGGTAGGTAGTGGAGAGACATGTGCTTTCCTTGTGCTCCACTTATTTTTGGATTGAGTTTGAAATGCTGAGGTGGCATTATGGGCTGATTTACCATGGAAGGGCTCTCTATGTACTTGAAGGCCGCTCTGGTTTGCAATACAAATGCTGAAATATTAGTGTAGAGTTTTCTTATTTGTGGTTTTTAATATGCAGCTTTAGAAGGTTTTCTTTTAATAAGACTGGGGAATCTCACTGTGTATATGTGTAAGTGTCTTTTCTGTTGTAAATCTTTTCATTGTAAATTATAATCATTCCACACTTTTTACTCTTCTGACCTTGTTTTACTAATAAGTGCTTTGTATCATAACATGTATGTAAATATATAAATCAACTAATTGAGGTAGCATGTCTTCTGTCAGTAAATCCAGGTTCAGACTAGTTGAAAGTAAGATCAGTGCTGGTTGGGAGTATGTTTTGCGTGGTTTGGGAGCTGTAAACAAGAATATTATGTTCTTTTTTTCTTCACAAAATTGTTCTTTCTTTGGTGTTGAAATGAACTTGCAGTGTTGCACCTCAGTCTGCATGCAGGTAGCCTGCAGCAAAGAAATCTATATCTTGCTGTATTATTTCTGTAACACTGCTCCGTATCAGGAATAAATCTGTTAGAGATAAACTGAAATCAGTGTCAGGCAGTGATAGTATTCCAAGGTATGTGATAGTATTTAGTAAGGTTCTTCGAGGTTTATGTGAGGTGCATGGATACAGAGTAGGAATTTTACTATCTGCGTGTGTTACTGAGGTGATTCTTTGAGGAAATGATGTGGAGCTCTAGAATCTCAGAAGCATCATTGGTGTAGCAACTTCACTTGTTTGTTTCTTACACCGCTGGTCTTGATTTGCAGAGTAATGTAAGTGTAGTATAATCTGAATGAGCCAGTGTGAGACATAAGAGGATTTCAGATGCCATTGTCAGGGATACGCTGTTTGGGAGCCTTTGTAGATGAAGTAGTCGTCCTGGCTTCTGCAGAAGGGTTAGGCAGGTCTTGGTAAAACAGCATCTATGGTTTGTCAATCAAGGGAAAAGTGATAATGTGACTTTCTAATCTCTCAGAAATGTTTTTAGGGCTAGATACTCATGAGCTTTATAACATGAAGTTGTATCTAGTTGCTGCTGTATTTTCCTAGGACAGCTACAGAGTGACAAGATTATTTCCACCTTTCTGCTGTTCAGGACTCCAGTGAAGGTTAGATAGACCTGTGACTCTTTCAGGGATAGCTTCAAAACTTTGGTATGCATTCACCATTGACAAGCTTTGTATACAATCTTCTCTTTATTATTATTATTATTAATTATAATAATTAAAAAAAAAAAACAACAACAAAAACAATCTGTTGTTAGAAAAGATTAATTCATTATTTTCCATAATCATCAGGCTTTCCAGGCCTGATAAAAAGAGCAGTTTCTTCATTAGCATTTTGTAAATCCATACCTGGAGATCCAGAGAATGAGATCTGTATGGAAACGTGATGATCCAGAAATTGCCTTCCATGGAAATCTCAGAATAAGAGAGCAGAACATGGCTACTTATATTCAAGAAAAAGCAGTTGTTTATTTAATACCACTACGGGGGTGACCGTGGTGAAAAGGCATTGCAGTGTGAACTTGGCACTGATGATTGTGTTTGCATTCCATGAGAAATGTGCACTACCAACAGCAGGAGAAGAGGGAAATGGCTTTCTCCAACATGCAGTTCAGTTCCCAGTCACACATAGGTGAGCTGTGAGCACGGGTTGCTGGAGGGTTGTGTAAGCTCCTGGCTTTGTGGGAGCTTGTTCCAGTGTCTGGGCCTGAGGGGCTCATGACTTCAGAACTGTTGGTTTACAGAACACATGAGGGCTCTTGAGGGTGGGGCAGAGCGGTACTCACATTTTTCAGTCCTTTATAAAGCATTGCGTAACAGTGTGAGTTGGCCATAGAAGTGACCACGTGCTATCAGTTTCTGAGTTCAAGGAAGCAGTACCTGCGGGTACAGACTTCATCGTCTGTCTTTGGTTTCCTTAAAGGAGCGCAGAAATGGCAGAGTAGTACAGCAGTGATCAGGAGATGTGGCTTTTATGTTTCACTTGTTTCACTTCATGAGCTCTTTCTTAGAGCAGCTACACTAACGTGGTTTATTTCAGGTTAATGTAGCAGCAAGATCTTGCCGTTCCCTTGTTCCTGGCCTGGGCACGTCAGAGCCCTGTGTTTGGGGGACTGGCTGAGGAGCTGCAATGACAGTCTGCCTCTATACTCCTTGTAACTTGCATCCATGTCTCTAAAACAAAATGATCTTGGAGAAAATAGACATAACAACTCAAATTTCTCTAATATGTTTCTGTGAGAGTAACAGATGTGCTTAAGAGAAGCAGGACGGCGATGTATTGGACATAGCTTTCAGAAGTGAGCTGCATTTGATTTATTTCAACAGATTTTTAAAACACTGGGGGTAGGGGAGATGAGAGATGTTCACAACTGTGCAAAACAAACTTGGTTTCTAAGAGCTTCGTGTTTGAATAAGTTGGGGTATTTAATGCTGGAAAGGAGTAGCATGTTTTCAGCTGGTTAATCCACCAGACTTGACGTGGTTATGCCTGCAGATGAAGTTTCTTTTACCATCTTACCCTACAACGTGTCTGTTATCTGAAAACTGTGTATTCAAAACCTTTATCCAGTTCTGCTTAAGTTGGCTTAAAATAACACTGGTATGCTGGTGTAACTTCCTCTTGTGTGTGAGAACATTTTGAAGAAGTGAGTACTGAGGGGCTGGAATAAGTTGTAGGATAATGTCTCATTTTATTCATATAATGTGCCTTTTAAAGACTGAGCAGAGTTCTCTTCTAGCACAGTTCGTTTCTTTACCACTTTGAAGGTGTGCTCACACTTCGTACTAACAGTCATTATGGGATGCACTGAAAGAAGAATAGGACTGGGAAGCTGTGGCGGTGAAGGCATGTCCCTGAGATGGTAGAATAAGCAGTTGCAAAATGGCACACAAAAAAATATCCCATAAACTGGTTGTTTCTGCATACCATTTACTGGTTTGAAACAAGAGGCCTTCAGCGTCCTGGAGGTTGAGCTGTTCCTTGCTCATCCCTGCAGCTGAGTTGTTACATGATCTTGGGTAAATCATGCTGTCCTCTTATGTCTTCTTCATGGAGTATAAAGAAAAAAAGTGTCTTGTAGGACTTATACTGGTGAAAATATTTAAATAAAGAAAAAAGTGCTCAGCTCTTCTCTGGAGATACACATGCATATCTGTGTGTGAAAGTATTGCATTAGCAATGCTTTCTACTATTAATCTGTAACCTGAGCCAGCGTGGGTTTAAGCTAGTGTCTGCAAGCCAGTACATTCACCTTGTAATTTTTGAACTCAATCGATAGGATTGTTTAACTTTTCATTGATCAAACATTGATTGTTTTGAGAGCTACCATCCTTTTCAGACACTTTCCAATTACTTCAATTGTAAAAGGATGTCCAGTTCATCCATAGGCTGTTAATAAAGTTTATGACCCATGTTATTTAAAGTCTATGTAGATAGTCAGATGAGCTTTGAGATGACTAAGTAGAAAGCTAATCTGAGTAAAAGAGATGCTGCAATGTTAACGTTTTTTTTTCTTTTTCTTTTATAGCTATTGGTGAATATGAAGAGCTTAGAGCAGAAAACAAGAAAACGAAAGAGGAGGTTCGTATTGAAGGATAATTTCTTAAATAATATGTTAAATATCAGAATACTTGATTGGATACGAGAGGTTATTGTCTGCTTTTGTGAGCTCAGCTGATTATTTAAAATGGCACCACTAATCAGTATTTCTTGTACCTATACGTGTTAAGGAGCAAAGGAAATCACTCACAGCAGCTATTCTAGCTGTCTTAGACCAGAAAAGTTGCTCTAAGTGTATGATGATATATGTTTAAGTGACTACCTCTATAGCAGGTTTACAGTGTCAATGTAGGCCAACTCATGTGTTTAAATATTCTTAGGAAAACTCGCTTCCCATGGATCTAAACATTATATTGCAGCTTGATTTGTGTACCAAAACTTAATGAATAAGAAACAGAACTCCTGCCCTAATCCAGTCCTTCTGAAAGTTAAGAATGTGGGAGTACAATTTCTGAAGGTACTCAGCTCACTCTCTCCACAAAATTCCTTTGAATAGATGTCTCACCTCAACATTCAGAATGCAACTTAAAACAGAGCTTGCAGTACATCACATATCCTTTTGTGAAATACATGCACCTGTGTAACTTGAAAAGAGACTCTGAATTTATGGACTGAACATCATTATTGCAGGCTTTATTTTATAATAATCTTAAGTTTGGTGGTACAAACATAAGGACTGCTTTCCAGGTTCATTAATGTAGTTATGATAAGCTGTCTTCCTAGTAGTGAAATTCAGCACATGTGGCAGGGTCTCTCTCCTCACCCTGGACTCCTGTTCATACAACACAGTATTTTCTATGAGGAAAATAACAAGAAGAGAGAGCTTGAGTCTGTGTCATTGTCAGTGTGCAAAAGGTTTTTAGCAGGTGTCTGCCAGAGGAAACTGGGGTCAGTGAAAGCCTCTTATCAGTTCTAGATAGTGGGGAAGGCAGTAAGGGCACTGCCAATGTATACAGTGAACATAAAATTCCCCTTTCTCCAGTACTAGGAAACGTTTTTAGCTGCTAGGGCGTGAAGGTTTAGTTCTGCTTTCTGTGAAGTCATTTCTAAAAGGTCAGTTTTAGTCTGGTTGTTATAAATGTTGCAATCCAAGCCTATAATGGGGAGACCTTGTCCTTAACTACTTTCTCATTATTATGAAAATAAGCTTCAAGGTTTTTTTTATTATGTTTCAACAGTGATTCTGTATATACTGTATAACACTGACTGAGCTCAGCATATTGTGCTTCATTCCCTCCTGCCCATTGATGTTGTCTCTTCTGTGCTTGTTCCTTCATTCCTGTTCTCTGTCCTACACCAGAACCCCAAATATCCCAGGAAATCTATCCTCTGTATTCACTACTGAGAAAACTGTGTCAGTTAACTTATAGTGCATGGGAGAAAAAGTCCATCTAGCACAGCACACAGAGGGAGAGGTGTTAAGTCATATGTAATACCTCCCCAGAGTATTCCTCTAGTCTGCAGACCATGTGTAACCCCCTTCTTGAGCTGTATGTTTTCTGCATGTTGTGCCCCAGCAATTCTCTCTTTATTCATGTGACCCTTGAGCTGATGTTGGCAATTGGCTTCCATCACATGTGAGGAGTTCCACAGTGGGTCTTTCCCGTGCCTGGAAAATGAGTGCTCCAGCTTTGCGCTGAAAACTTGTCCTGCTACTTTGGGAGTTTCTTCTGCAAAGCTGTGGGCTTATTTTTTTGAATTTTTTTTTTTATGTCAGGGAAAGGACAGGGATTGTTCAGGAGGGTTTCCTTGAACTGCATTTTTATTAAGAAATTTTCTTTTCAAAGGCAATTCAAATGAAAAAAAAATATTTCCAAAATCAAGATGAAATGTGGTGTTCTGAGGTTCCTGCTATATTCTGCTTTTCTTTCTTTCTTGTTCCTCTTTTCCACAAGATTTCTTATACCTGCAAAGGTGTAGTCATTCTCGTGTGCTTCTTCTGAAACCTCGTGTAACAGTTGAGAATCCTCCAGCACTGAGCCTGTTCTTAACTGATTTGCCCAGCTGTAAGATGGGAGATGCAAGAACCTCTCTCCTACAGATTGGTGAGCTCATGTGTACAGTTCTGCTTAATTGCTGAAGTGCTTGGACTCAAGTGGTTCAGTGTGAGGCTGTAAGTGCATTTCTTCTACACAAAAGGAATCTGCAGTTAAAGAG
Organism: Odontophorus gujanensis; assembly: GCA_013399175.1. Classification (NCBI taxonomy): domain Eukaryota; kingdom Metazoa; phylum Chordata; class Aves; order Galliformes; family Odontophoridae; genus Odontophorus; species Odontophorus gujanensis. The sequence continues at coordinate 813,003 of VXAB01012692.1, read as the reverse complement.
TTCATGGCTGTATTTACTTACAGCACTAATACTGGAAGAAACTGTTGTAAGCTGTGTAGGGCTGCAAGCTTATTAGTGTCTCTAACTATATGTCTAGTTTATGCTTTGCAGGATCAAATATGATGTTGAAGGAATTATGTGACACAGCCTGTGTCTTTGGCTCTTAGAAGTTGCAAGTAAATTCAGTTCCAGCTTTTGCCACTGTCTGTCAGGGTGTAAGCTTCCTCTGTATCCATCATGTATACCACAATTGCATCCATAGGTGGAAGATCAGAGGGAATTTGTTAAAAGTCTTGCAGGGGGATTATGAGAAGTACCACACAGGAGTTAGTCTTTGTCACCAGTATACATGTATGACTCTGGAACATGAGCTGTGTCAGTTTAACTAATGGTAAAATGATCCTGCTTAATATTAGATCCTACTGGAACTAAGTGCATTGCAGACAAGTAAGTCAGGATCAAATGTAATTTTAATTTTTGAAAATATATGCTCTTTATCCCATATATTTTCTTCTGAAGATTAAGAAGTCAGTTGATTTTTATGTATGCTACTTTGTTTAAAAGAACACCACTATGAACCTTGACAATTCAGGAGTAAAACATCAGATCTTTGGTCCACCATGTTCCTTCCTTACTCCATCACTAAACTGCCAGTTTGGAGATCTCTGCTGGGGTCTCTGACAAAATTGGTGCAGGCATTTTTTTAGTTAATATTTTACAATACTTTCAAAAACTGGAATAAAAATAATGTTGGCAGATTACTTCGGTCTTCCTGTTAATTGGAGTAACCAACAGAACATGCATGCTGGTTCACAAAAAATAGAAGGTAACTAACATTCAGTTACACACAAATATAGTTAATATGCAGTTCTGACGTATTCACAGTCAGATCATGAATAAATATTTGAGTACTTGCTAATCAGCCAGAAATGACTTCAAACACTGGTTTTGACAGTGTTTTGTCATTCTGCCAGTAGGGGAAAAAAAAAGCAAGACAGCTTTCCAAAACAGTAGGTGTAATACTGTATCTCTGATACATCATTCATGGTGTTTGTTCTGTTGAAGCACGTGTGCAGAGTGGATTATATGTTTTGTCACCAAATGGGAACAGAGAAGGGATTCTTCCTTGATGACATGCTCATTCTTTCTAGGAGCTCAGCAAAATTCATAGGATACTTTTGCAGGCTGTGCCAAACTAATAATTTTAGAACAAGCATTAAATCTGCATAAATGTTACAATCTGTGTAAAAGGGACAGAATGTATCTTGTGTTGCTTAGCAATGGCTTAATTGACTATATGGCTATTATGTGTACTTCTTGCATTTTAATATCTGGGCTGAACAATCTCCTTCTTGTTTTTGCCCTTTGGAGGCCTTTTGCTGAAGTCAGTAGGAACTTATGCAAAAAGTCATTGGCAAAGTAGATGACTGTTAGATGAAAGTCAGAGAAGAAATCCACTAATTGCCTCACTGAAATTAATGACAAAAGATCACTGGGTGAGCAGGAGTGGTTGTGCAAACCACAGCCTTGCAGGTGCTTGCATGCACTGACTGCAGCATGGCCCAGTAGTATCAGGCTCCCATGCTGGCATGGTACCCTCTTGGTACCGTGCTCATTCCCAGTGTAGGCCAAGTTCTTTTACTGTTATTTACCTCACTAAATATGCAGTATTTCGTGTGAGCACCAGTGTTTGCCACGTAGGTGATTTGCTTCTAAGCAGTCAGCTTAGTCAGTTCTCTGCATTAGAATTGCAAGGATTGTCTCTGATTGTTTGCCTCAAAAGCAAAAATCTCAAATTGAGCTGGATTGGCAAAGCTCCTAAAATTGCTGCTTTAAAGGTGCAGAATCAAGGAATTAATCATAAATTGAATTTTGGAAACTGAGCTGTTACATCTTTCTGAATGTACAAATGCAGTGACTTATTGCCAGGAATTTAATGTTGGCTCCTGGACCTAGTTGAGAACTGAAATGTCTATTGCCTATTATCTCTGGTTTATATTGGGATAATGATGGTATAAATACTAGACTAAAACATAGTAAATAAAATTGTATAAATGGTTATTTTGCTGGAACTCTTAGCAGAATAAAGTTTAAAACAGAAGAAATGGCTCACAAGCCAGGAGTAATCTACTTTTATTCCATTTGAGGATATATTGGGTTTGGAACTGTTTGTTACTTCTGATGAGGGGATAAACGCTTAAAAACTGCTCTTCTCTTCAACAGTTCATGCACTTGAATGTGAAAAGTGAGCAATATATTTTACTGCAGTAGAACACTGCTTCTCTTTTAAGGTTTAGGATGAGTTGCTTGCTTGTTAATTAACAATTCTGCTGTATATACCTTGTGCTGCCTTTTTGAAATGAAGTAGCTGTGAATTTTAATGACTCCTGTACATTTTGTCAGAGCAGCTAGTAGATCTACCTTTGATATTTTTCACCATTTCCTATCAATGTTTCTTGCCATGAAACTGAGTAGTTTCGTGTGAGTAGCTTGCAGAACTTGCAGGTTATCAACAGTACAGGTAGTTAAAGACAGTCTCAACTTTCTTTTATTTTTAGCCAGCTTGGAGATAAAATAATTTTTGTATTTGCAGAGCTGTGTAATAGCTCTGCTTACACAGGTCTGATTGCAAGACAAAAGGCAAACTGCTTTCCATTGATCATTTCAGCAAGGGCAACAATCTGCCAGTCTCCTTTTCTTCCTGCTCTTTTATTCTGAAGCACAGCAGCCGCCAAAGGGAAATATTCAGAAAGCTGTAACTGGGAGCAGGAATTGCTCTGCAGAGACCCAAACCTGCAGACCCTGATTGTGCAAAGAAACATGTAGCTGTCAGGAGAATCATCTAGTTTGCTGTGGTCCGAGTGGAGCTCTCTGCAAATAGCACTCAAGGTGAAGTGGGGTGGGTCATTTAACTTCCCCTTTTGCTGTATAGGGAAAGCTGGTACGCTTTGCAGTGTGTTGCTGGGGGATGTCAGAAGAAGTTTTTTCTACAGTGATAGAGGATGCAATACATTCCCTACCTCAAGGTTTCTGTCAGCAGGAAAGCATCTTACTGACTTCCACAGGCAACAGATTAGATCCTTAAAATGCTAAACTTTGTGTATGTATATATATTTTTTAAACTGAGCATTAAGAAGCACTTTCTCACATTGTGTGCCGTGGGCTGTAAGCTTGCCGAGTGCAGAGAAGTCCGTGGGTGAACTATGCCAGTATAGTACAGTGTCTCTGTTGTAAAATGTGAAGAGGCAGCAGCAGCTCACGCTGCTCCTCCTTTGCAGTGCAGCTGTGCTCTGCGGGAACAATCAGAACTACTTCCTTTCTGTGTCTTTTACTGCCTCCTGCTCTTAGACTGTGCTGCTGCTGGTAAGGTAAGACAAAACTCTGCTGAGGAAGCTGAGAGGAAGGGAAGCAAGCAGCAGGATTCTTGCACACATTTTCCCTTTCCACCTTTCCTATGCAAGGTGCTCTTAACCACTTCCTTAGCACCCTGCAGTGCCAGATGAAACAGCATGTCCTTGTCTGGCACTGCTTGGGCAGCATGGCTTGCTCCTTCTGTGGCTTTTCCCTGTTTCACAGACCCTCATCCTTGCTCGGTAACTGTCCTTCATCTCATCACCCCAAAGCAGCAAGGGGAGGGATTGCTTGGGTGCTGCTCCCATTGCTCCTGCAGGCAACCATGAGCAGCAGCTTCCAGTGCCAGCACAGAGGCCGCTCCCGCAGTGACACTGACAACAACCTTTCCTTATCCAAGAGCAGGTCCTTCTTTGGGCTTCATCCAAAGTCCCTTGGGGCTGAGAGAAGGGCTCTCTTGAATTTGGCTTCCTTTGAATCGAGCTCTCCCCCTTGTTACTTAACAGCAGGCTCCTTTCCCAGCTAACTCAAAGTGAGTCCTCATGTGGAAAAACTGAAAATCAAGCAAAATCATTTCAGCTTCTTTCTTTTCCCAGTTCTGTTCCAGTGATTGGAATCCTTGTAACTGCAGGAGGAGTCGCACTGTAAGGAACTCAGTCACATAGATCTTTTCCAGGAGTTGATTTGTGATCTTGAATACACATGGCTGTGTGTGAGGAAGAATGTTGGTACACCATGAGTGTGAGACACGTTATGTGCCAGTCATACTTCCCCCCGGGTCATGTGTTTTTCAGTGTGGTTAATCACTGACTGTGCCTCTTGTGGACTTAACTCATTTCTGTGGTTTCTTTCATTTGCTTATAAAAGGGGTTTTATTAGATAAGTCTTTTGAATGTTTGTTTTGTTCTTTGTCTTTGATGAGACATTTCCATCTTAAGATCAATGGTTGCAGCCCTCTGTAGTATTAGTGTTAACCTGAAAATTAATGAAGTGAGATGGTGAGAAATTACTGTGGTATGAAAATGCGTATCCTTTCCTTTTCAAGATTGACTCCTTGATCATAGTGTTATGAAACTCAATTGGATGTCCCTGGTTATTGACTTTGGGTATTTTTTTTTTGTATGTGGTATGAATAGAAATGTACGTCTTTCCCAAATCTGTTTGTGTTTAAGAAACTAGACTTAAAGCATATTCATGACCTGCAGAGTATTACCTTTTCTGTTATGTGAGACCTGGATGACTTAGTTTATACCAGTTTTGGATAACGTGGGTTTTCTAAAATGTTTTGAGTAGCCAAACATCAAGTACAACTTGTCATTCTGTAAAGAAATGCTCTGGATAATGACTTAAAAATGTAAAGGTCCCATCAGTCTAATATGACTGAGAATAAGATGATATGCTTTGATAGGCTTCTGTGCATTATTGTTCAGTTGGTGATCTTTATTTTTGCGTGTTGTGACTGGCTCCTAATTAAGAAACTGGGATCAGTGTTTCATTTCAGTTTTCTTTTTTCCTAGTGTGACAAAATCAAGCAAGAACGAGATGAGGCTGTCAAAAAACTGGAGGAGTTTCAGAAGAGTAAGTAGATGTGTTAGTAGAAATTTCTTCGATATAAAGGAGTTATGAATAGTTTTGCATTCTGTAAAGCGATGTTCAGAATGCTGAGATTGAGGTCCTCTTGCTATTTCTCCTTCAAAGCCTTGTTTTAAGGAGCTGATCGGTAAGACTTCGATTACAAAGGCAGACTGCTTCCTCAGGCAAACTACTGTCACAGCATTTACAGGTTCTGACACAGGTAGCTATTTTTAAGGTACAAAGTGATGAGGATAGTGGTACAGATGTGACTCTCTCTCACCAGGACTTTGCAGGTGACTTTGAGGATAACACATGCTTGGAGTGAGTGGGATTTATCCTACTGCTGAAGTTACTGCTAATAATAATGTTTTTATCTTGAAGGCAAAAAATTGCTTTAAGCACAGGCACACCATCAGAGGTTTCTGGGATGAAGTGATGTCTCTTGATAACTTTCAGAGCAACTTCTTCCTTGCCTGGGCTGTGAGAATGTCAATATTCAGTTGCACTTTTATGGTAATGGTTCTATTGAAACTGTACGGTGTCTGGAAGCAGCAAAGCACATCTAATGGGAGTGGAAGTATCCTAGTGGAATAGCTCCTTAGAAGGGACAATTACATTGTGGTCTGTTGTGTCTGGTTTGTGCCAGTATGGTGAACTGCACGATGAAGCATTAGAAACATGGATGAAGTTAATGCAGGATAAGGAAATCACATGGTCTGTACTTTTGTGTGACTGTGTTAATAGAGGAATTTGCTTGTTTCTGTTTTATAATTGTTCATATGGTGCAGTTATGGAAAATAGTGTAAGATCAGCAGGAATCACTACTGCCCAAAATGATCGTAGGTAACTATTCTGTGAGGCAAGAATGTTCTCTTAGAAGTCTAATTCCTCTGGGAAAAATTGAAGCCTGTTTCGTTTTTGTTACGATACAGGGAGTACCAGAGTGTGGCAGAAAATGTCAAGTAGTTAAGACTTAAAATTTAAAGCAATATTTGATGTTGTAAAATTTTATAGGTTTCTTTTATCTTCCTTTCACATTTTTAAAGGACATACCTTGTAAACATAGTGATAAAATGCCAGAAATATTAGGATTTTAAGGCAATAATAGAGCCCATTATTTAAACGACAATATAAAAGGCAATTATATTGATGAAGAGCTACATCGGCTTTGTGTCTGTGAATAAACTTGGCCTGTACTCAGCTTCTATTTGTTCTCCTGGCATAAACACATATTGTGTGTGATTCCAGTTTAATGGGGCCCCGTTTGTATGCCAAGCAGCTGCATTTTAGGCCCTATTGCGTGATTTCATAGCTCTCTGAAAATTGGTTCTATTGAGCACAAGAGATAGAAGGTGGTGGTGGGGGGGAAAGCTTCAACACACAATCATTTCTTTTCAATTGGAGCCAGCAAGGTTGATGACAACATGACCATTGTGTTATAATGATAAGACCACTAAGGATCTGTACCTCTCATCAAGGCTTTCACACAACAGCAGATACAATTTAATTCACTGCTCTGTCAGCAGTGCTGATACCATTATGCCGTCTGTCTCCACAGTTATAATCACTGTCCTCCGAGAAATGCAGTTGAAATGATCTTGAGCAGTCAAAGAAACTCTCAATTAAGGCTGCCACTTCCAATGTGTCAGATTGTGTCTTATGCACTTGGTACAATTTTCACTTCCAATCCTGTTTATTTACAATGTCTACTAGTAATTACGCTTAACATGTCATTTAGTGAGGGTGCCCCTGCCAAGGAGATTGTTGGGTGCTGTAGTACCATTGAGTGGGAGTTTCTCGCAGTCAATGCCATCAGCGGCTTTTAGTCCCTGATGGGATGCAGTAGTAATGTTGATAATGCAAGTATCGTGCTCATCAAGTCATAATTAGATGCCACTCAAATGTGCCACTTGTAATAACAGTGTTGATTCATGTTTTCTCGGTGACTGCAACTACTAATTAGTTAAGTGGTTTTTGGTTGGCCTGCATTTGCTGCGGATTATTATTACCCCTGAAAAAAACTGTCAAGGTTAGAGATGTTTCAGGCCACTTAGTGCTGCTTTATGAATTTTAATATTGACATAATAAGAACTTTGGACAGACTTAGGAAATAATATATTTTTGAATTTAATTTGGAAAGATTTTTTTCCCCTGAGTTAATCATAATTGCAGGTTAATTAAGTTTAAATGAACCAAGAGTAATCCCTAGTTCTACCATGCGAGCCCAATCCTTGTTTCCTACCTTGAGCTAGCTTGACTTGGGGGCACTGGATTTATGGCTCTGAAATGGGAGCAGCTCTGGATGTTCTTGGGCCCCTCATCCTGACTAGAGCATTTCATTGCTCCAAATTTCTAGAGCTAAGTGGAATAAAAGCAGAACGGAGGTGGGCATGCATTCCCTGCAGCTTTCCCTCATCCAAATTAAATGTAACATCTGGTAATGGCATACTTAGAACTCCTAACTGCTCTAAAGCCAGGAAAAAAAAACAAGAAATAGAAGACAACCAAAGAAAGGTGTGGTGGTTCTGCTGTTAGAAGACTTGGTGAATACAACTCATGGGGCAAGATTTCCCTGTTCCCCCCTACTCTTTTTTTCCTGCTTTGGAGGGCAGTTAACAGTCAGTGCTTCAGAGGACTGAACCACAGTCCTTCAAATGAGACCATCTGAGGAATGCCATTAAAACTGCTTACATTGTGTAGGACTTGTTAATTGCAGGCAGCTACTGATGGGCAGCACACCCCAACGTATTGCTGGCTTCCTCTGTTATTAACCATAACGTTAGTTAATATTGACTAAGTATCAATAAAGCTGCATAAACAAAACTTGTCAGTGGTCTGTGTTGCCTGTCCAGAAGCCTTGCTCTGCAGTCATTAAGGTGATCTCTGGATGTCAGTGAGGACTGAAGTATCTCTCCTCGAGTTTCAGCCAGAAGTCTCAGAAGAGGGCAGAAGGCACTTTCTAGCTGCTATTATTGTATTACTGTAATACCGTTGAAACCTGAGAACTGAAAGGTGAAAATAATCTCTTTGTGACACCTGGGTTAATGTTGCTGTTTAAAAATATGGAGGTTCTCCTCTTATAGAATCTGCATCCGTGCCAAATTTTCAGGGAAATTAGGATGGCAGTATTGAGAGACAGTCCTTAAGATACCACTCTGACTTGCTGAGAGTTAATGAAGTAAAGCTGGTGAATAATGATGGTCAGGGAGGCTTCTGCTGACTTACTGCTTCCTTAAGTTCTTGTTTGATTCTCCAGTTCCCTATCTGCTGCTGGCATTCCTTGAGGGAGCAGTGATCCTGATATTCAGTGTTCAAAGCAGTTCCTGTCCATACTGCTTGTCTTAATTACGTACTTCCCAGTTTTGGGAATTTTTGCATAGCAATTAGAAAGGTGTAATATTTCTGATCATGAGATGTGTGCGTCAAGTGCAGGAAAGCAGTGACTAATTTTTAAATTCTCCCCATAGTTTCTCACATGGTTATTGAGGAAGTGAACTGTATTCAGAATCATCTTGAAATTGAGAAGACATGCCGTGAAAGTGCTGAGGCTTTGGCTTCTAAGGTGAGAATTGCGGTGTTTCTATTTTATCTGATTTTCCATCTTTTTTAACTTGCTTTTGTGTGCCTGTCCCATATATGTTTTTGCATAATCTTGCGGATCTGTGGAGTGGTTTTGAAGTAGCAAAAGCTGTACGTGAGGTGCAAAATACAGTTTGTGGCTTTGGAGAAAAGGGATGCCCATTAGAATTTGTTTGCTATTGTGGAAGAGTAAGTCACAGACCAACTTGTTGATTTCTACATTTTATGTGCATTTAGGTTAAATGGAAAACAAGTTTTAGAACTATCCTGTGTGAGATATAAAACAATAATGAGCATTTCAGTGTCTAAATCAAATGGAAAAAGTCAACCACTGCATTACATTTCAGGTGATTGTTTGTGAAAGCAAAGCGAGGGCAGGGGAAAGGTGACCTCCACTGCTCTGTTGATTGCGTCTAGTCTGATGAATTTAGCAAGTGTGTAATTTTCTATATTCCATCTCATCAGAAGTGCATTATTATTAAAGAATGTTTTTATCTCTCTGTTGTATATTTTTGGTTGTATAAAATGCATCTGAGCCACTTCATCAGAAAATGGATTACAGCAATTTTGAACCAAATTTCATTAGCAATGCTGACTGCCTTTTTTTCCCCCCTTCCTCTCTTCCCCATCTCCTGCCCAAAGTACATCTTTAGATATAGTAAAAATCACACCAGCAAGAAATCACTTTAATTTAGATGCATTAGCAATGTACTTTCTGGAGGTATTTACTTAATTGTTTCCATAATGACACTATATTAGAATTCATAAGATAGGCAATCAGCATATAAATAAGAAAATGAATGTATTTATGTAACTTTTCTTCTTCTCTGTGCTCTTTCTGTAATGGGCATACAGGGGCACTTCTAAGTCTGGCTTTATCCCCTGGGGCTGCTTTACCAAAGCGGATTTGGTGCTGTAAGCTGCCTGAACCATGTAAGGTTCCATACGCCTTTCCCACTTTCTCAGTTTTGTTCTTTGGGAATGAGGTGAAATTCTGGGGTAAATCTCCTTTAGTTAGGGGGCTGAGGAAAAGGTTGGATCAAAAACGATTGCACGTGCAGGAGTTCAGGGTAAGCTTAACTGTTCAGCCTATCTTTTATTTCAGTGCTGAAGTTGGACTTCTAAAGTGTAGGTTGACCTGAACGTGTTGTGTGTCATTAGTGGAAAACTGAGCGTTATTCTTAGAGCTGAATGCAGGGAATGCTTGGCCACTGGGCAGACACCCCAACACGCACATGACTGTTTCTGAGATTAGAGCTGAGAACTGCTAGCAGGGGGTGTTTATATATAGAACAGTGAAACTTTGAAAGTGAACTTCTGCAGTAATCCCTGTTGTTAGTATTTCCTGGCACCTTGGTCAAGATGGAGATGCATTATAAACCAGGCATGTGCTTGAGCATCCAGCCCAGAGTGGTTTCTGGCTTGAGATCTGACATATAAAGAGTTGGTATGTGATATGGCTTTCATTTTACATATGTTGACTCTTCAGAATTTTGTGTCGATTTGGTTCTCTCTGGGAGTATAGTAATTATTATTTGTAGTTTACAAGCAAAGTGAGAGGTTTTCTTTAAGCAGTTGATAGAACTGCCAAACCAGAAAAGGAACCCAGCCCCTCTCTTCAGGTCATTCACCTGGGGGGTCTTGTAGGTACTGGTACATGTTTGATGGTCTGGTGCTGAAGCAGCTATCACAGAGACAGCATAGCATTATGAAAGCTTAATAGTAGATAGGTTTGAACCTATGCAGATTGTTTATTAGTCAGAAGTACTGGAAAAGAACGTCTGCCCTGATGGAAAAAGGGCATGGATGAAGTATCATGTTGAATTCAAGCCTTCTTAAAGAAGAAGGAGGGGAAGCTTCCCATCTTCAGAACATTTTAATGCCGAATGGAGCATTTAAGGAAATGTCACTAAACAAAAAAGTAAGTTTTTTTCTTGCACAACAGCTTAAAGAAAGAGTAACCAGCTTCTTACTGTTTCCACTGTTAAACTTTCAGCTGAACAAAGAAAATAAGACCTTGAAACGAATTAGTATGCTCTATATGGCAAAACTGGGCCCAGAAATTATCACTGAAGAGATTAACATTGATGATGAAGATCCGAACACAGATACAGAAGCTAACTCTGGGTCATGCAATTCTGTGCATTGTCAACAGCAAATAAAAGGTAAGCATTGCTGGACCTACAACACTATAGCAAAAGTGAAACCAGTGGCCATGTCTAGGTATCCACCTGGTTTCAAGTTATGCTTCTGAGAGTAGTTCTCAAAGGATTTCTGGGAAAAGCTGTAAGGATGTGGGTAGGCCTGTAGTGATTCTGCAAAATGGATGTGATAGATATATGTCGTGCAAAGTAAATTGCAGTGCAGTAGGAAAATGGGATCTGCACAGCCAAAAGAGTTCAATGTTACTGAGACAGTTAAAAAAAAAAACAAACATTTCCTTATATCCTTAACAAAACTGAGTTAAACAGAAGGGCAAGGTCACCTTGGTATTCAACTGCGTTGTAACTATTTCAGAGCTTGTGAAACAAGACCCTCCATTGGTGTTTCCATTGTGTACCTTTGTATACACAAACTTTGTTTATATTCCAGAGTTACTACCAAATAAGCAAATTAAAAAGGGGCTGCTGTACTAGGAAAAGCAGTGAAGTCTGGGAACATGGAAGTTCATTGCTGTGAGAAATCTGTGTTAACAGAAGAAATCTCATGTTTTTCTTTGACAGGCAGTTTGTATTTTGATAATACAGAATCCACTATTCTTTCTTGTCTTAACTCTGGTGAAGTCTTTGTAGTTCTCAATGTTATATCTCAGCATCCAGAAAAGGAGGATGCCTATATTCTGCAGTTTGAGACAAAGACATATTAAGTTCACTTTAATGAGCAACCAAGTAAAAACTCTTAGGTTGTTGTTGTTGTTTTCCTAATAATAAGTTACAATAGTGAATACTGGACAAATACAACTGTCTTGAACTTTCAGCTTGACCTTGTGAGCTGTCTACCTGAATATTGCAGCCTCAAAGAAGGGGTACAATATACTGCTGAAAAAAATAGTGTTTTAAAAAGTTTTTTCAATCAACAAAAAATCTCCCAAGAAGGAGAAGAGTAGCATGACAACCTGTAATAAACAATTTTCTGTCCTGCAGATGTAGGAAAGGAGGCAGAGAATGATGTGACCCACACCATGCAACCCATTCTGAATCACAAATAAGATTCTGCAGTTTCTCCTCTCACACTGGAGAAAGATGTCAGAGATACTGTTAGAGAGGGCAAAGATTCTGGCTGCAGCATGGTTTTGGAGGTTGGCAGGGCCAAATGTGACATCTCAAGAAAGTCTGTGCTGTATATGCTTTCTGCCTTGCTGAAGAATTCATTATGTAACAGAATGAAAGTATATAGAGCTCCTGGCTTCTTGTCCTTTCTCTGTCCTTATTATTAAATGTTAATGACCTTACTTGTACAAGTGCTGAGTAATTTAAAAGCATTCCATTTGCTGTAGGAGAAGATGCTCTTGAGAGTGGGTGTGTGTATGGGATAGCAGAGTGATCTAAAGTCATGTAGCAAAAGGGAATTTCAAGGCTCTGACCCCAGACTATACCAAACTGGTTGCCATTAGTACTGAGAAAGAAGTCTAGTTATTTCTTGGATTACTTACAAAGTGAAAGATCACATGAAATGAAAGGTGTTTTCAAATGTCCCCTTAATGTTCTGTGGTGCTGCCCAGGTTGATATCTGCTCTTCTGTTTATGTCAGTGCTTTCAAATGGTTCTACATTGTGTTGGGGCTCTTGGAAGTCCTTCAGCTTTCTCAGCAAAATTCTGGATGCTTCTTTCAATGGCTTGCTCCTACTACTTTTTAGAAGTTGTACCAATGAGGTAGCATAGTTTGAGATTTGATGAATACACCTTTACTAAAAGGATAAAGTTTTGATCCTAACATATAAAAAATAGAAAAAGGCAGCTCATCCATTAGGGAGAGATGACAGCAAAGCCATAGTTCCGAATGGAAATGGAAGGTTATCTCAGAGCAGTTCCTGATATTCATTTATATGTTTTGGATTATTTTTTTCTTTTTAGCTGCTTTTTTGGGCATAACAAGAACTGAAAAGTCAACTGTGCTGGTGAAGCAGCTTAGTACATACCCTGTCTGTGAAAATAAATGTCTATTATATACATTTATAAAGATTTAGGTATGTGGATACACTTCCTGCAAGACCTGACTTAATCCAGTTACCATACATTTCAGTGAGGGATCTTTTTCTCATTATTTTCACTGAAGAGAATACAGAAAAAAAGAAGGCATGCTTCGAGAACCTACTGAGAAAAAATAAGTCTTTTTCTTTACTTCAGAATGCATGCGATGTTAATGGAGAGGAACATAAATCTCTTGAATTGGGAGGGGGGTGAGGGCAATCAACATTATGAAGTTTGGAAACCAGAAAAAACGACATCCAGAATGTTGTCATCATCTGCAATTGATTAGCAACAATTTTGTTAACTGGTGACTGGTATTCAGTGAACAGCAGTGTCATGAAATACTGGAAGCAGGTGGGAAATGAGAGCACTTACTGAAAGCTAATTTAATATATATGAATAAATTTATGTTTTTGTGGTGTTTCTATGTTAACCTAAACCTTGGTATATTATGTATGCAAACTGATCTCCTGTTAGAAGTGATTATAATCAAACGGTTTATTCCATTGTGAATTTAATTTATTTCATATTTTCATAATTAAGGAACAAAAATTCTGAGGGGAAAATTACAAGCATTAACTCTTCCATCAGGAAAGGTTATATTCTGACTCTGTTCACATAATGTTACAAAGACTAAAAATTGGCAGCTGTTCAGGGCAATTTCTTCAGTGCAAATCTCCCAAGTATTAACTGCCTGTTGTTTTGTTTATTTCCCTTGTGACAAGAACTCATGATCCAAAAAGAAGTGAAGTGCATTAATTTGTTTTTAAGGATGCCTATTAAAAATTGCTTTCTGCTACCTGAGTACCAGTCTCTATGATGTGACAGTCTCCTGAGTAGGACTGAGGATGCTTTACAGTGATAGTTGGTCCTGTTGTAACGTGGAATGAATCATTCAGAATGCAAATAAAGATGGCAGCACTGAATGAGGCAGGTTTTAGCTCAGTAGAGTAAATCTGAAACCAGAGACAAGTTGTATATCTACTACTTGACCCCTCTACTAAGTTCCTAAAATGCCTTGAATATTTCTGATGCTTTGTATATAGTTTGTTTTGTATTTGACTGCTCGCACTAGTATGGCATTTCTTTTGTTGTTTTCTTCCAAGAATAAAATAAATACATATTTTTCATTTCCTTCCTCAAACTACAGAGCTGCGAGATCGAATCGTATCTGTTCATGAGGAAAAGAAGGCCTTAGCCATTGAACTGGAAAACCTGAGGTGCAAACTTGTAGAAGTAATTGAAGAAGTATGTATTGTACCATGGAAGGCGAGACCACGTTAGTGTGTAGTCAGTACTCTTTGTATCTAATTTTGCTAAAAATGCTCAGTTGTGAAGTTAATTGAATACTGTCAAATTGGAAGTCCTGCCAGCCTACCCATATGATGGTGCCCTTAGAGTACGTGTCTAGAAGGGACTTTCTACGTCACAGTCTTGTCTTGTTGCTGTTACTGGCAGATGGCTCTTCTGATGCCTTTGTTTTCACTCTTCCCTTCCTGACATCCCCTCACCTATCAGCCTGACATATTCTTTTTTTTTCTTTCTTCTTAAACCTGTGCACGTGCAATAAATACTTCTGGAGAATTTCTGTTTTAATCGCTGCTGCTACTTCATTGAACATGTCCTTGAGTTTATCCATTGGCAGTGCCCTGTCATGGTAATTAGACCAGCAAATTGGCTTTCTGAGCCAGCAGAATTTCATTCCTGTTTGAAAACTGGATAAGCCATGTATTGATGCAAATCAGGACTTAGTGGTTCTTCCTGTCCGTGCAACACTTGAATTCAGAAAGACACAGCTGACAGCTCTTGGACAATGAACAGAGCTCAGGGGGAAAAAAAAAAAAACAAACTAAAAATCAGCAGCTTGTTTGTATTAAAAGGCAAGCAGTCAAGGGCAAGCTAGTAACTTTCACCAGGTGCTATGGTTCCTCATTCAGAAAGGTTCAGAAGATAGCTGAGGATGGTACATGCTGTGAGAATGGGCCATGGGAGCCCCACATTAAGGATTAGCTTGTAACCCTTTAATCCTGTTTGTGATAGAGATCTGTAAGTTGGAATAAAAATTCTTCCCATCCCACAGGAAGACACAGGCTTCAAGCTAGTGCTGAGAAACAGAACTACTGAAAACAAAATGTTGTTTGCGTTATGTAATGTGTTATGTGCCTTATGCCTCTAACTAAAGTAGCCTTTTTTATTTGCTCTGTATGATTTTCTAGGTGAATAAAGTGAAAGAAGAAAAGGCTGCTTTGACAACAGAAGTTAATAAACAGCAAAAACTGTTGGAAAAATGTAACAGAGGTACGTTGTCTCAGTAGGTTCTCTCAGATATGCTGTAAGCTTTGCAGAAGGTTATACTATTGTTTCAACATTTTTATGATGTAGTACAAAGCATAGACTGCAGAACAGTGACTGCAGTCTAGAACCAAAACTTGGCCTTATTGCTGCCTACAGCAATAAACTGCATAAACACATGGACAGTTCTAGACTTCTGATGTGTGGAATCATGGCAGTATAAATAGCAGGTTGAACGAGAGAGTGGGAAAACTGTTCTGTGGCAGAAATGTCAGACAGCCACATTCCTGTTGCCTAAAATTGTTCCAATTTATCTTTGGGTTCCTCCTGTGTAGTAATGTTCTGTCTCCTTATGTGAGAAGAGAAATAAAAGCTTTGAAAGCATCTTTAATGTCTTCTGATGTTTGTCAGGTAGTGAAGGAAATTGCCAAGGCTGCTGGCATTGCACAGGAGGACTTGCATCCAGCTGCAGGTGGGGCATAGCCATAGTGAAAACACGAAAGTTAAGTACAGTCTTGGAAGACTGTATGGTCTTGGAAGACCCTAATGAAGACTGATCATGCTTTAGCCTTCTGCTAATAATGCTGTCGTTTTCTTTGGAAAAACTACAAAATCTGCATAGTGTGTGTTTTCAAAGAAACAGATGAGTGTTGAACTACAGGCAAACTTAGGAACTCACAGTGGGAGATGATACTCTCTTCTTCAGTGCAGTAGGGCAGTATTTAGCCTTCTGTGAATGCTGCAGGTGCCCTTTGGCATAGAGAAAGAGATTTGCTTAGTAGGGCATGTTCTGTAAGCTTTCAGGTGTTCTCTTGTCATGTGTCTGCACCTCTTGAGCCTATGACAGGCAATACTTGAAGACTCTTAAAACATCAATCTTTGTTTAGATTGATTAAGCTGACTAGCCTGAAGAAGCTTTCGATGAGATGATATTACAGATTAAAGGTTTTCAAAATGTTTTCATTTTTCCTAAGCACAATCGAAAGAGCCACTCCTAATTTCATGTTTGCCTGTTACTCTGGCCCCTTGAAATCTCGTTGTGAAGGGACATTCCAAACCTCACTTGACCGAGGTTGGCAAATACAGTTGCCTCCAACGTGCATAATAATGCCTGGTAGGTTGAGCAGGGCTCCCCCTGAGGCTTTGATTTCTCTCACACACAAAAGCAAAGTATGATCTGTGGTACTTGGTGTCTGCTACTGGGGTTTGGAGGCTGGAGCCCACCAGAAGGTGCTCTCTCTACCTTTATTCTTTAAAAAGAATTAACAATCCTGGAGCAGCAGGGAAGAAAAGAAGAGATGAACTGTATTTCCATGTCTAGCTGGGTGTTTTGCGTGAAGATTTCTGATCTGAAGGACAGAGAAATCTCTGCTGTCCTTTTCCTTCATCTGAAGAGTAGTGATGAGGAGTAGAATTCTGTGAGAATTTTCCACCAGAATAAGCATATTGTTTCAGTCTCATTGTGCAGCTGTAAGCTGTGCATTTTCTCACGTGCTTTTAGAGGTGGTAGCTTATAATGCTTAACCTGTATGCTTAACAACACATGGATGTCAAACTTCACTCTGCAGGATGAGTAATACCATTTCTGTGCAGTTGTAACTTGGCAAGTTGGAGCTGCAGCTGATCCAACAGGATCAAGAAAGCTGAGAATTTCCATGACCACCTGTAGCTGGTGTTGGTAATGCTGTGATGGCCACTCGCTTATGAGCATCTGAAGGGAGGTGGTTTTCTTGCAGAAGAGCTTGAAATAAATGGAGGGATCCTTCCTTGGACTGTGGTGACAGAAGAAAGCAGTGTCGTAGGTCAGCAGTTTCAAGCTCTGCACACTTCTGCCTGACAGGGAGAGAATAAGGAAGGTGTGATACGTGACTGGGTGTTGACTGTGAAGTGAGATAAGAAGCACCAATGTTGTGTTCTTAACACTAAGACCAGTGCATAGAAATACTAGCTGAGCTGAGGAACAGCATTTTTTTCCCCAGTCGGTTTCTTACAGTCACAAAATAATAATGCAGAGAGTAAGTTGCCATAATGCTTCAGAAACTGGTAAAGGAACCATAAAAATCACATCCCATTGTAAGAAAACAAACATCCAAAATATTTTTCAGATGTCGAAAGACCTGTATGTGCAGGTATGCGTGGGGTGAGTTCACAAGTCATCACAGCAGTAAGTTTGCTCAGCAGTGCAGGGCAGGAGGAGTATCACTCTGTTCAGGAGATCAGTAATTGTGCATATATGTATATAGTGAGGCACAGAGCAAACAGGGTAAGTACTGCAATGTGGACTCTGTGCAGAAAACTCATTTATGACTTCATTCTAGAATTTGCAGTACTGAAGAATGAGAGTCTTTCTGCATAAATCAGGCAGTACTTTCTTCTTACACTGTGATTTGTTGTCCTTTCTGCTTTCACTTCTGATTTTCCTTCATTCTGGTGAACAGTGTCCGTGCTAGCAGTAGAGGAGTATGAAGAGCTTCATGTCAACTTCGAACTGGAAAAGGACCTACGGAAGAAAGCAGAATCATTTGCCCAAGAGGTGAGTAATCACAGAATCCTAGGGGTTGGAAGGGACCTCTAGAGATCATTGAGTCCAACTTCCTGCCAAAGCAGGTTCCCTACACCAGGTAATCAAGGAAGAGAGATCTCTTTGGCCAAAACCCGACCAGCCTACTTGATTTTGATTCCTAGCTCTCAAACAAAAGCTGTCTTTGAATTTCCATGTATTACTTAACTAATGCATTCTTCATATGTGAAATGGGTTTAGCATTTCTTCAGAATTTACAAAGCATTACAGTTACCTGTGTAATCCTGCCTCTTTCTGTTTTGGAGTGAGGCTTTCAAATTATAATGGGCTTACTCAGGTGCAGCATTTCAGTGTGCTGCACGTGGTGATCAGGGCTGGAAAGGATTAGTTGCCTTTCTGGTGAGGCAATCTGAAGCGTTGTGTTTTTCCTGAAAAAATACCTGAACTTACAAGGAAAACCAACCCAACAACTAAGTGATCAAATCAGCATTAATTGAGGTTTATGTGAGTTTAGCTGCTGTTTAACATGTGCATTTTGAATGACCTGCTGCAAAGAACATTCAAGTTGGAAAAATTGCTGCTCTGTGCTATAAAAGATAGAAACTCCTGAAGAGGAAAATGAGGTGCTGGGTAGCATTATGGAGTGACTAGTGATTGCTCAGTTGGCTTCCAGCTGGCAGTGTTGTTTGCCCCAGAAAATGCTGACAAACTGTCGTTGTGTTGATAGGCCAAAGCTGTATGCTTTCTTCGTTTCCCCCAGGTGCATTTTCTGTTTGCACTCTGGATTTTGAGAGTTCTGTGCGTGAGTTTTGTTTTGAACTTTTACATGCAATATTTTCCTTAGTAAAAGCTGGACTTCCTAAGCAATTGTTTTACAAGGAGCTCTGGTTTTAAAGAAAGCAGTTATACATCAGAATTATGCATTGCCATTATTGAAATACTGTAAATAGGGAAAACATCTGATTTCAGATTTAGAAACTGTGGCTGCTAGCAGGCAAATCTTTAGCCTTGAGGAAATCAACTTTGTGTAGAGAGCTCTTTTGCTTTTTGTCTTTGCTGCTGCTGGTTTTTTTCTCAGTGGAAATAATTTGTTTTACAGCTGTAGATCTAACCCCGTCCAGACGGGGATGGTAACCAAGAGCACGTTAGTAACTTTGAAACTGTATGGAAAATGTTTGAATGTTCTTACTGCTTCTGTTAATGTTGGCTTTTGTGCTGACTGTTTGATTTCTTTGGGTATGAATAGAACCATATAGGGACATATAAAGCAAAATGCCTCGTGAATTTGAGATAGAACTGTATACAAATGAGAAAACCTGGAAGCTGGTGGTGAGGAAGTCAACCAGATACTGCTCATGATCTCTGTGTCACCTGTTTTGTCTCTGACTGTGCTATGTAAAGGCTGAAGAACTTCACAGCAGCTGAGCCAAGGGTACTGCTCCTCTTTCTCCTCGCTGCACCCATTGCACCTCTTTCCTGTATTCCCCCCTGCAAGGACACAATGTTGACCTGTCAGGAAAACTGTAGCTGCCATCTCCTGCCTGTTGTCAGCACCTCTGCCACGTGTCTGAATTGTAACTGTACTTCAGGCAAGGCAAAGGCAGCTGACACGTTTTTTCCTCCAAAAGAATAAGGAATAAGAAAGATGCAAACAATTAGTTAATAAAATATCCATCTATATTCCACGTTTGTGATATGAAGCTGGACTGTGTCAGATGTCGTTAGAATCAAGAGATACTGGAGACAAGTTGCTCAAGAAGAGGAATTTTGGAAATGAAAGAACCTGCACGTTTTTTATTTTATGCCATTATGTTAAGATGGAAATATTCAGAAATTAAATATCATAGAATCCTTAGAGTTGGAAGAGACCTTAAAAGATCGTTTAGTCCACCCCCTGCAGTGGGCAGGGCCGTGCAGGGCTCTGCCAGGTGCCATGTGGTGACTGTCTGACAGCACGGCATGTCACCTGGAGCCTTTCAGCCCTGGAGCACTTTGAGGAGGGAAATGGGCTCAGAATGATGTGTTTGTCTGTGCCACAGCACTGCAGTGACTTTAGAATAGTACATTTCAGTTTGCTGTAGCAGTTTGTGATATCTCCTGACTATGGACTTAGCATATGCAGAGCTCTGCAGCAGAGGATGCCACGAGCAGCTGTGTTCCAAGTGATGCCCCTTCCATCCTGTGCTTCTGACAGGAGATGGGGATTTGCCACAGGATGTGAACAATTGGGAGTGCAGGTATGAGAGCGTGGGGAGGGGAGCGAGCGTGAGTGCAGCAGCAAATGCAGGTGGGGTGGGAGAAAAGACAGAGAGAGAGGGAGCAAATGCACCAAGGAGTGAGAGGACACTTGAAAATCAGCTTTTGATTAAAAAAAAGTATAACCCAATACTGGCACCACCATAATATATATTTAATTAATCAAAAATGATCCAACTTCAAACATTAGGATTCATTCTCTTTAGAGGTTCTGAAGCAACTGAGTAAATACACCAGCCATGGTGTGGAGGGCGGGAGGGAAAAAGAAAGGGGGTTTGAAGTGAGTCACAATCCATTGTGAAAGGTACAGGAATCTGCATAAAAGAAGTAAATAAATAGTGTGTAAGGGGTGGGGGCATGGAAAAATCTGTACCTACCTGAGTAAAACGGGGTTGTTAACACAGGAATCTTGGCAAGCTTCACCAGAATTCTAGTGTCATGTTTTAAGAGACACTTTAAGGTCTCTCAGCTCTTTGTAGAGCAGTTTATAAGCAAACAAAGGAAGGAAGAGAGTATCTTGAAGGCCATTGCAATAAAATAGAGGCTAGCCCTGAAAAGCACTCTTCCACAAAGATGAGCAAAGTACAATACACTCAGCCAAAGCAAGCCAAAAAGGGTGGAACACAGTGTGAGATGTAAATTGAAAGTCTTAACTGTGTAAAAATCTGTGGAGTTTAAGGGAAAAACTCTGGCATATATGGTTGATTAAGCACACACCCAGCCTTGCAGCAGTACTGTCTAAGGTGAGCAGTTTATTCTGGTTATGTACGTTGGGACAGAGGTGATGAATGCACCTAAAATTACTTAGGCAACCTCTCTTAGAAGAAGCAGTGTGCTCCCAAAGTTAGCTGTGAGCTGTTCTTGTCTCTAGCCTGCATCTCAGCTAAACAGAAATGGAGTGTCAAACTGCTGATCACATCTGTTGGGTTCCTCTCACTCATCAGTTTCTCAAATGTTTATAGTTATCTGTGAAGTATTTTGTTATTTGGGAAGTTGCACTCAGAAGAACCATCGTCCAGATTGAAAACAAAGCAAGTCTGTAATGTGCCCAGTTCATCGTTTCCATGCCTTTGCTCCAGTTCTCACTGTGTATTCATTTGTTTCCCTCTAACCCTCTTTACCCTTTACCTGTACCAGTTCATAGCTGATGTATTACTTAACCTGAGATTGAATCTTCCAGAATCGAATGGTGAAAGGTGGCTGTCATTTTATATCACTCAGGAAAAATTACTGTCTTTCTGCGCAGATGTCTGCACTGCTCATGGGATTGATTGTGCTATGGGTTTGGTTGTCGCAGTGGTTTGTGTGCGAGCTCCTGAAGTGCTCTTTGTTGGATGTGTTTGTGACTTTTGGGTTAATTCATGAGGGCTTTTGTGTTACTGTGCTACGTCTGTGAGAGGGTACTGCAAAGCCAGCACTTAGAGAGCAACTGTGCTTACAAATACCACGCTCTGTGCATTGCCAAGGGTGGTTTGACAGAAACTGGTGTCTGAAGATAATTAATTTGCAGTCCAGCTGATTGAACTGGAAATAATAATTAAAGAGAGTGGTTACTACTTGAATTCTCCTAATCTTGGATGTTGGAACTTTTGAAGCGTGATCCACCACTAATATGTTTCATCAAGCTTTTTCCCAGGAACAAGCTTGTGAAATGGTGGCAGATTAGCAGATGTATATAGGAAACTCTTCAGTCTTTTTTTTTGTGGGTTTTTTTTTTTTTTTTCCCTCCTGCTTTTTGTTGTCGTATTTTACTGTTCAGGCCCTTACTCTGTTGGGGAAAAGTGAGGAGTTTTCCTTCTCATTCATAAAATACTATGGATTATCTGGAAAGAGGGGAGTGACTGCTGGCTGCCCGCTGCTGCGCATTGCTTATACCCATGGTCCTGAGTGACAGTCGGGTTGGTTCTGTGGCAGTTTGAAAATGTAGGGCTAGTTGTTAGCTCCTTTGGAAATCCCAGTGTGTGAAATCCCTTGAAATGCTCTGGTTCCCCATAACTCTGTTGCTCTTTGTTAAAGAGTCTCATCGTGTGCCGTCCATGCCCTCGCTATTAGCTGCTTTAGTAATCCTGTTCTTCTGTCTGACATCTCAGGGTGGTTACTCTCTGTAGGAGTAGATCCAATCCGAGGCAGGAATAGAAGCACCTGATATGGAATTTTCAGATCTCAGTAATGCCTTGTGCACTTAAAGCTAAGTACATGCTGAAGTAAGTTTCCTTCAGAACCATTTATTTGTTGTAGCTTTTTTTTCCCCATGAGTAGTGCTTCAGAAACCTATGAACCCACTAGAACACACAGGCTTTGTAACTCACACTGTGCTGATGTCACTGCTTGATGTGTAGCATTGAGCCTGAGTGTAGGGGGGGCATTTCTAGGTCAATGTCCAGAGTGTGGCTGAGTTTCTTAATGTGCTTTAATGAGGTGTGTCTGTTTATCAGCTCTTCCATCAGAAAAACCCCGCAACACTAGCCATTGTTTCCTGCTGTAATATTCATACGCAGTGAAGCTCAGGAGCCTAGGTGTCCTTGATAATACAGCACAGTTCAGCAGTTATGAAGTTGAAGTGTGTGTGTATGCATATTTTTCCTTATTAGCCATTGAACTAAAATGCACACTTGGACTTGCATTTCAAATCCAGAGTGCCTCCTGAATTTAGAGCCACTTAGTGCTCTGTCAAGCCATAGTCAGGCAAGACCACTCTTTCTCCCACATCGCATAAAATCCTTCATACACGTTCCCTTGGGGACATGCAAGTACCTTGATCCTGCCTCTCGTGGGGACTTAATGCACAGGTGAACATGGGAATGTAAGGCTGCAGGGTATCTGTATTGCAGAATCTGTATCTGCATTGGCTCCTATAGATTATGGCTTATGTAAATGAGTGCTTTACCACTGTGTGGTTGATTTATTGATTCCTCAGTAGGGTGTGGAGGAGGTGAAGCTGTCCTACCAGGGGTCTGACATCAGGACCAGATGGTCAGTTGACTGATCTTGTTCTCTTTTCTGTTTAAGCTTCCAGAATTTGATTCTGCCTCGATACGTACCTAGTTTTGTTCTACTTGTAGTAGTCGTGTTTGCCCTCGACTGTTCTTTCACTTTATGCTACCAGTGGTTGCCTTATTATAGCAGTGCTGCAGTATTTGGATGTTATTCTGCCCTTCTGAACCACAGCTAAGACAAACAAGTTATTTCATGCAGTGAGTACTCACGTGAGTAATAGTTTTATAGAAACATAGCAGCACATGGATATTAAAGCGTTTCCTTTGACCTCATTTTGCTCCTGGGAGAAGAGTTATTTGGACAGCGTCCAGTTGTACCCTCAGTGTTGCCTGAACGAAGCTCTCAGGTCCCAGGACTTGACACCAACAGAGTTGTTTTCTAACTTTTTTTTTTTTAATTGGGAAGAGTTCTTTCTTGTAGCTCTGGTGTAAACAGAACAGCTGCGGCGAGCGCTCTGTAGGGTAACGGTTGGAGCAGGGATCTGAGAATGAGGTGTGGCCTCATGGAGGTCAGGGGAAAAGCCTCTGTTATTTTTGGGATTTTGCTCCCCTCCCCCCCCTCCCCTACAGTTTTTGTGCTGATGGAGCGTGGCCACGTCACAGATTGCCTGCACTTCACAGCTTCCGTTTGTAAACTGAAGGGAAGGATGCACGGCTGCTTTGTGCAGGTCTGTAAAAGGAAGGTGGTAGGTGCACATCCTTTGTTGTCCACCTTTGGTTGCAGCTTCCCTACATTCCCCCAGCGCTGCCTGATGTCTCTGGCATTGAGGAGGACGCTCTGCAGGTAATTGTCTGGCAGGTGGCAGAGTCAGAGCTAATCCATCAATTGCTTAAATTCCACCTGGTCCAAATAATCCTGTTAGTAGCTGCTTTGGCCTTTCAGCAGTTCCTTTAGTTAATATTCAGGCTGTGCAGGCAGACAGGTTCCAACCTCGCTAACGCAGTAATTGTTTTAATTGAAAATTAGAATTGATTTTACGAGTCTCTTTTGTCCAGAGTCAAACGCACAGAGCAACCTCTCATTAACTTGCAGCCAGCATTCCCAGCTTTTTTCTGTGTTATCTGCCATGACCTTCATGCCTAGTTTTGGCCTTTTGTGTGGAGTATGCTTGTACTTTAAGTTACAGGAGTGGGACTAAGTTCTGGAATAGATGAGACTCCCCAAGAGAAGTTGGTTACCACATACCTGGTAGCTGAGCTAAGTTAAAACAAGAAAATATTTTTCTCTTTCATGGTGGAGAAGGCCCTTCATGTATATCATAAGAAGAAATGTACTTGCTGTGTCATGAAAGTAAATTAATAAGGCTAATTGGAAATTAAGGACTTCTCTTTCGTCAGGTGAGAATGCGAGGTGGTGGTGTCCAGTCGTGCTGGGGGGAGGTTTAGGCTGTATGGTAGGAAGAATTTGGGGTGGTTATGCATTGGAAGGAGCTGCTCAGGGCAGTGGTGGAGTCTTCATCCCTGAAGGGGATTTAAGCGACGTTTAAGAGACGTATGAGTGTGGCACTGATGGATGTGGCTTGGTGGTAGGACTTGGTACATCAGGTTGGTGGTTGGACTTGGAGATCTTGAAGGTCTTTTCCACCCTAAAAGATTCTACAATTTAGAGATTTATGAATTTTTTCCAGATGCAGTCTCTCTTAAGAAGATAAAAGGTTAAACAAATAGAGGAGTTGCAGTACAAAGGTACACCTTTACAGTTTGAAGTGGGCAGCACTGATTCGCAGCTTCTTTGGCCTTTGAGTTGCTCTTGTCAGAGGTGTGACTGTCTGGGTTTTGGAATGGGAAACTGATACACCATGTACATTTTGACTCAAAGCTGTGCAATTTACAATGAGCTCGCTTCCTTTGTGGAATGTTAGCTCAGTGGCACACTCAGTCCTATGCAGCTCAGCAGAGGCTGTGCACCGAGTGCAGCAAGCAGGGGCTGGCTGCAATCCCCCTCTACCTGCACGCAGTCCCTGATGATGGCTGTGCCCCAGGCCTGCTCAGTGAGCCATGCAGAAAGCTGAGGGGGGGAGGATCACACTCCTACCTGCAGTAAGCACTGGCGGCCGTTCACCCCGTTTCATTGAGGAGGTCAGATGGGAAGAAGGCAAGCTCTTCCTCTGCTCTCTGCGTTGTAGTAAATTTGTTGGGGTTTGTTTTATAGCAGAGCATAATAGCAGAGCCTGCGTTCATTGTTTCCCCTTCATCGAATGCTTACAGTTCCTCATGGCCTCGTGGCACAGCATTGCCCAATGATGTGTTCTCCATTGCTTTTATTGGTATTAAGGCCGCATCAATTGGTGCTCCTTGGCACGCAGAGTCAGGCAGGGTACGTTGTGAGTGCAATAGCACAGAGCAGAAAGAAACCATCCGTCAGTATTTAGTGCCTGTAGTTTTGGCTGCTGAACAAACAGTGTAGGAACCTGGTTCAAATCTCACGGAACTTTTGTACTTGAAACACTGCGTTTTTAAAATATCTTCTTGCTGTGCTGCAGTGTTTCAGCACTCTGAAGGAGCTCCTGGCTGTTCTCTGTTCTCCTGTTTCTGGCACGCTTTGCTGACCCGTGCACACCCATCTCATATCTCAGCATGACCAAGTCCTGGGTTCTGCTGTACAAACAGGAACAGCTGAACTTTGCAAAAGGGCAGACTCCTTCAGTTTGGAGGGCACCTTGCTGCCTGGGAAAGACATCAGGATGCAGAAGAAATTCGCTGAGGAGCTTTTTGGGGCAGGAAATAACTCTTATCCAAGTTCCTAAACAGTGTGCAAGAAGCAGATTTGCTCTTGTGGGAATCTCACGTGCTGGCGTGGGTGAAGCCTAGGGAGATGTGTGACATTTGTATCAGTGTCATACCTCTAAACAGATGGATTTTTTTTTTCCTAATCCATTCCCCGAATCTAAAATATAACTGAAAAAGAGAAAACGTGAACTTCAGAATTGAAAGGCTGAAAGGGATCTAAATGCCTTTTCTCAGGGCAAGTGCATGCACTGATTACACAGACAGTCACAGACACAGCCAGGTGACGGCACGGTTGGTGGGCTGTGTGCCAAGGCTGCCAGATGTGGTTGAGGAGATAACTTGTGAATTCAGACTTTGCCTCCTCCACCCTGAATCCCTTTAATATTTCCAGGTCTCCCAGAACTGGGTTGTTCATTTTTCCAGGAAATAAATTTCAGACATACTGTTAAATCACTGCCAACGTGCAGGTAATAGAGGTGGAGCGGTGGGTTGTTCTGGGTGCTTTCAGTACAAGCTCAGCTGTTGTAGATTTTACTCTGACTTTCTTTTCCCTTCCTTCTCACCACCTTCCCCTCTATCCCTACTGCATTAACACAACGTTAACTTCGTTGCTTTCTTTCCAGTTGCCCCTTTTTTTTCCCAAGGTTGCACAGACTTTACTTAACTGCTATTTTTGTTTGGGGGTGGTTTGTTTTGTCAGATGTTTATTGAACAAAACAAGATGAAAAGGCAAAGCCAGCTGCTTCTGCAAAATTCTGCTCCTGATCAGCAGCTTTTGAAGGCTCTGGATGACAACGCTAAGCTAACCCATGCATTAGAAGAAGAGAGGCTTCAACACCAACAAAAGGTAAAACTACTTCTCATTTCACGTGGAAATCTTTGAAAGCTTCTTGAATTGAAGGATGAATTAATGCTGTGGTTTGCCAACTGCAGGTCAAGGAATTGGAAGAGCAGCTAGAAAACCAAGCACTGCATAAGGAGATTAGTCGTCTTAAACAGCAGCTAGAACTCTTAGAAGAAGATAAAAAGGAACTGGAGCTGAAGTGTCAGAACTCTGAAGAAAAAGCAAGAGACCTAAAGCATACAGGTAAAATCATGTAATACGTTTATTTTTAGGAGTACAATAGAGTGAGTGAACAGTACACATCTAATAGCACTACACATGCTGTATGTGAGACACAAGAAGCAGCAGCTTTTGTGTAACTGAGATCACAGAATCGTAGGAGTGTTTGAGGAGCCTTTAAAGGCCATCTGGTCCAGGTCCCCACAGTGAGCAGGGACATCTACAGCTCCATCCGATGTTCAGAGCCTGACCTTGAATGTCTCTGGGGACAGGACATCCACCATCCCTTCAGGCAACCTGTTCCAGTTCTGCACTTACCCTTATTGTGAAACTTTTTTCTTCCGTCCAGTCTGAATCTCCCCTCTGTTAGTTTGAAGTCATTTCCCTTTGTCTTGTCACAACAGATCCTGCTAAAAAGTCTGTTTTCTTCCTTCTTATAGCCCTCTTTAGATACTGAAAGGCAGCGATCAGGTCTCCCCAGAGCCTTCTCTTTTCCAGACTGAAAAGCCCTTAATCGTTTTTGTGGCCCTCTGGATTCTCTCTGACAGGTCCATATCTCTCCTGTACTGGGCAGTCCACATTTGGATCTCCAGATCCAGAATTGAGAGATTGAGCAGTTGCCTTCAACTCAAACAGTCATGTCTGGAATGCATGTGAAGGAAAAACATAGTAACGCTTCTATAATCATATTAAAACTCTTACATTGCCTTCAGTCTTGTAGATGGATATGTACATCTGAGTGGGTTTCTGTGTGTAAGAATCATTCATATTTGAGCCAAAATATGCTCTTCTTCCCTAGTTTTAAAAAAGGAATAAAACTGAGTGAGGAAATTTGTTTATTACCCTTTATTCAAATATTTAAAATTAAATTAAATTAAAAATTGCTTTTAAAAAGAGTCCCTGGTGTCTGCAGCTTTACTTGGAAGAACTGTGGGCCTGTGGTTTGTTAATTTGATGGCACAAGCCTTTCCTTTATTCAGCGCAAGGCCTGAGCAGGTACTAGTTTTAAGTGTGGTGTTTGGTCATGAAAAAACTCGAATCCCTGACAAAGTCCCAAATCCTTATCATAGATGAGGCTTTATGTATAGCCACACTGTTTGAAATGTATCCTTAAGAGCAGTGCTATCTTTAAGTTTGTTAGCAGTGTTGCTTAGGAGGATTGTATTTTTTCTTTTGAAGCTTTACGTTACCCAGCCTTAGAAATATGCCTGGGCAGACTTGTGGGTTTCTCAGCTCTCTTTGAAAAGATCTAAACTTCACAGCGGATTTTGTCCTCCAGAAGGAATTTATCAACATAAAGTTTGTACCTGGAGGTCAAAGTCACTCCTTTTTTTTTTTTT
>VXAB01012692.1:765609-784736 GCA_013399175.1 Odontophorus gujanensis | reverse complement strand
CAGATGTTTATTGAACAAAACAAGATGAAAAGGCAAAGCCAGCTGCTTCTGCAAAATTCTGCTCCTGATCAGCAGCTTTTGAAGGCTCTGGATGACAACGCTAAGCTAACCCATGCATTAGAAGAAGAGAGGCTTCAACACCAACAAAAGGTAAAACTACTTCTCATTTCACGTGGAAATCTTTGAAAGCTTCTTGAATTGAAGGATGAATTAATGCTGTGGTTTGCCAACTGCAGGTCAAGGAATTGGAAGAGCAGCTAGAAAACCAAGCACTGCATAAGGAGATTAGTCGTCTTAAACAGCAGCTAGAACTCTTAGAAGAAGATAAAAAGGAACTGGAGCTGAAGTGTCAGAACTCTGAAGAAAAAGCAAGAGACCTAAAGCATACAGGTAAAATCATGTAATACGTTTATTTTTAGGAGTACAATAGAGTGAGTGAACAGTACACATCTAATAGCACTACACATGCTGTATGTGAGACACAAGAAGCAGCAGCTTTTGTGTAACTGAGATCACAGAATCGTAGGAGTGTTTGAGGAGCCTTTAAAGGCCATCTGGTCCAGGTCCCCACAGTGAGCAGGGACATCTACAGCTCCATCCGATGTTCAGAGCCTGACCTTGAATGTCTCTGGGGACAGGACATCCACCATCCCTTCAGGCAACCTGTTCCAGTTCTGCACTTACCCTTATTGTGAAACTTTTTTCTTCCGTCCAGTCTGAATCTCCCCTCTGTTAGTTTGAAGTCATTTCCCTTTGTCTTGTCACAACAGATCCTGCTAAAAAGTCTGTTTTCTTCCTTCTTATAGCCCTCTTTAGATACTGAAAGGCAGCGATCAGGTCTCCCCAGAGCCTTCTCTTTTCCAGACTGAAAAGCCCTTAATCGTTTTTGTGGCCCTCTGGATTCTCTCTGACAGGTCCATATCTCTCCTGTACTGGGCAGTCCACATTTGGATCTCCAGATCCAGAATTGAGAGATTGAGCAGTTGCCTTCAACTCAAACAGTCATGTCTGGAATGCATGTGAAGGAAAAACATAGTAACGCTTCTATAATCATATTAAAACTCTTACATTGCCTTCAGTCTTGTAGATGGATATGTACATCTGAGTGGGTTTCTGTGTGTAAGAATCATTCATATTTGAGCCAAAATATGCTCTTCTTCCCTAGTGTTAAAAAAGGAATAAAACTGAGTGAGGAAATTTGTTTATTACCCTTTATTCAAATATTTAAAATTAAATTAAATTAAAAATTGCTTTTAAAAAGAGTCCCTGGTGTCTGCAGCTTTACTTGGAAGAACTGTGGGCCTGTGGTTTGTTAATTTGATGGCACAAGCCTTTCCTTTATTCAGCGCAAGGCCTGAGCAGGTACTAGTTTTAAGTGTGGTGTTTGGTCATGAAAAAACTCGAATCCCTGACAAAGTCCCAAATCCTTATCATAGATGAGGCTTTATGTATAGCCACACTGTTTGAAATGTATCCTTAAGAGCAGTGCTATCTTTAAGTTTGTTAGCAGTGTTGCTTAGGAGGATTGTATTTTTTCTTTTGAAGCTTTACGTTACCTAGCCTTAGATATATGCCTGGGCAGACTTGTGGGTTTCTCAGCTCTCTTTGAAAAGATCTAAACTTCACAGCGGATTTTGTCCTCCAGAAGGAATTTATCAACATAAAGTTTGTACCTGGAGGTCAAAGTCACTCCTTTTTTTTTTTTTTNCAGATGTTTATTGAACAAAACAAGATGAAAAGGCAAAGCCAGCTGCTTCTGCAAAATTCTGCTCCTGATCAGCAGCTTTTGAAGGCTCTGGATGACAACGCTAAGCTAACCCATGCATTAGAAGAAGAGAGGCTTCAACACCAACAAAAGGTAAAACTACTTCTCATTTCACGTGGAAATCTTTGAAAGCTTCTTGAATTGAAGGATGAATTAATGCTGTGGTTTGCCAACTGCAGGTCAAGGAATTGGAAGAGCAGCTAGAAAACCAAGCACTGCATAAGGAGATTAGTCGTCTTAAACAGCAGCTAGAACTCTTAGAAGAAGATAAAAAGGAACTGGAGCTGAAGTGTCAGAACTCTGAAGAAAAAGCAAGAGACCTAAAGCATACAGGTAAAATCATGTAATACGTTTATTTTTAGGAGTACAATAGAGTGAGTGAACAGTACACATCTAATAGCACTACACATGCTGTATGTGAGACACAAGAAGCAGCAGCTTTTGTGTAACTGAGATCACAGAATCGTAGGAGTGTTTGAGGAGCCTTTAAAGGCCATCTGGTCCAGGTCCCCACAGTGAGCAGGGACATCTACAGCTCCATCCGATGTTCAGAGCCTGACCTTGAATGTCTCTGGGGACAGGACATCCACCATCCCTTCAGGCAACCTGTTCCAGTTCTGCACTTACCCTTATTGTGAAACTTTTTTCTTCCGTCCAGTCTGAATCTCCCCTCTGTTAGTTTGAAGTCATTTCCCTTTGTCTTGTCACAACAGATCCTGCTAAAAAGTCTGTTTTCTTCCTTCTTATAGCCCTCTTTAGATACTGAAAGGCAGCGATCAGGTCTCCCCAGAGCCTTCTCTTTTCCAGACTGAAAAGCC
Source organism: Odontophorus gujanensis (assembly GCA_013399175.1). Lineage (NCBI taxonomy): Eukaryota > Metazoa > Chordata > Aves > Galliformes > Odontophoridae > Odontophorus > Odontophorus gujanensis. The sequence goes on along the minus strand of VXAB01012692.1, from coordinate 782,153 downwards.
CTTAATCGTTTTTGTGGCCCTCTGGATTCTCTCTGACAGGTCCATATCTCTCCTGTACTGGGCAGTCCACATTTGGATCTCCAGATCCAGAATTGAGAGATTGAGCAGTTGCCTTCAACTCAAACAGTCATGTCTGGAATGCATGTGAAGGAAAAACATAGTAACGCTTCTATAATCATATTAAAACTCTTACATTGCCTTCAGTCTTGTAGATGGATATGTACATCTGAGTGGGTTTCTGTGTGTAAGAATCATTCATATTTGAGCCAAAATATGCTCTTCTTCCCTAGTTTTAAAAAAGGAATAAAACTGAGTGAGGAAATTTGTTTATTACCCTTTATTCAAATATTTAAAATTAAATTAAATTAAAAATTGCTTTTAAAAAGAGTCCCTGGTGTCTGCAGCTTTACTTGGAAGAACTGTGGGCCTGTGGTTTGTTAATTTGATGGCACAAGCCTTTCCTTTATTCAGCGCAAGGCCTGAGCAGGTACTAGTTTTAAGTGTGGTGTTTGGTCATGAAAAAACTCGAATCCCTGACAAAGTCCCAAATCCTTATCATAGATGAGGCTTTATGTATAGCCACACTGTTTGAAATGTATCCTTAAGAGCAGTGCTATCTTTAAGTTTGTTAGCAGTGTTGCTTAGGAGGATTGTATTTTTTCTTTTGAAGCTTTACGTTACCCAGCCTTAGAAATATGCCTGGGCAGACTTGTGGGTTTCTCAGCTCTCTTTGAAAAGATCTAAACTTCACAGCGGATTTTGTCCTCCAGAAGGAATTTATCAACATAAAGTTTGTACCTGGAGGTCAAAGTCACTCCTTTTTTTTTTTTTTCCTTCCTTTAAATGTAAATGGTAAAGACTGGAATTTCAATTTGAGTTAATCACAATGAGAACTGAAGAATCATCCACAGGAGAACCATATCCCATTCCCCCTCAGCTTGAACTATTTGGTGAGAAAAGACAAGCCAAAGTCCATCAGCAAGACATGGTGTCAGTTTCTTATCCTCGTTGTTGTTCTTAGTAGAAAATGTTGCCAAAAATAGGACTTCCTAACAACTGAGTGTTTTTTTGGTTAGTTAGTAGCTTTTTTTTTTTTTCTGCATAAGCCCTCAAAGTTGTTTTTGGAGCAGATGTGAGAATTGGAGAACTCACCAACCCCCATTTTTTTTTCTCTTGCACAGTTGATGAACTTCAAAAACGAATACACCAGTCTGAAAATCCTGCACCTCCTCCTCCACCACCACCGCCGCCTCCTCTGCCTCCTCCTCCTCCTCCTAACCCCATACGGTACGTGCTCAGATCAAGTCAGTGTTCTCCACTGAAGAACACATCAGAATACAGAGTACCACACGAGTTTGCTTTCGAAGAGGTAAAGTGTCTATAAATAAGAAAGGTTTTCTGTGTTTCCCTTGGGTTTCATTCCTTCCATGTCGGCAGCTGGACACTGTCTCTGCTAACAGACTTGCAGCCTGAACAGTTGTGAACAGTGTCTTCCGAAATAATCTATTGTCTAGGCTGTGAATTTGGAGGAAGAAAGACACCTGACTCCTCTAAATCTAGGAGATTTTTCTTTTATTCACCTGATAGCTGTAATTATAGACTTGTGAAATGTTTGCCTGAGTCTGCTGCTAAGAATACCCCTTTGAACCAGAGGATATCTTGGATTATAACTGTTGTCCCTTCCTGTCAGATAAAATCAAGATTGATTTTTTCAGAGGGCCATAAAAAAGTGGACCAATACCACGTATTGGGCACTAGCCACAAAAAAGTAGAGCCCTAAAGTGTTCTATTTAATTTAAGGAACAGGGCCAGTTTTCACGTTAGCTCTATATTTGCTTGAATTAAAACACATGCTGCAGTGCACTGCTGAACTATGGGGATAGATATTCACAGAACCAGGGCACTGGGTGTTCTTTTTATTCAGGGGTGGAGCTTTGGCACTTTATCTCACGGAGGTGTCCCAGCTTTGTAAGGAGCAGTGGGGAGCAATAAGCCCCATAGACACTCTGGGTGTGACTGGGAGCATGTTCTTGTCCTTTAAAAGGAATCATTTCCTTGCCTGGATTTGTACGTTTTGACTGTAGTGAGGGGATAATTATTTAACGCTGGAAGAAGATTACAAACTTGGAATTTGTGAGAAGATACTGATCACCATATTTAAGTGTCCTCTGGAGGGTAATACTTCACTTTGATATCTACAGCTCTTTCTTCTATTTTTTTTTATGCTGGAACAGCTTCAATTTGTCGTTTGTCACAATGAGGCACTGCCTTTTAATATTCAAATCTGAAGTGTTTTGATTTGTGCCTAATGTCTGTTAAAAACTAATAAATTTCTCTGGTGCATTTTGATGGGAGGCATTGTGGGGAGTAATTCTGAGCGTACATCTGCGCTCAAGAACTGCTAAATGAGTCTTCTGTACGTGGCTGTATAATCAGGTACAAGCAGGCTGCCCTGTGGTGTGTTCTGAGTTCTGGCAGGGTGCAGCAGAGGACAGAGTGACACTCTGCACTTTGGTTTTCCCCATAGGTCTCTCATGTCAATGATTCGCAAGAGGTCCCACTCCAACACCAATGTGAGCAAGAAGGAGAAACCTCCTCAGCAGGAGTCAGGTATGGCTGGTCCTTTCTCAAGTCATGTGTGTTGTTTGCTAGACAAAGCTAGTGGAAGTGAACTTGTTATGCAAATGCTTGCAGTTGTCAGCATTAAGGATTGCTGTCCGTGTCGCAGCATATTCATCTACCTTGCAGTCCAGAAATGTGATTGCAGCCCAGTTCTGTGAGCTCTCAGGTGGCAGATGGTGTCTTTGGCGTTGTAGCTTTGCTCATGTAAACTTCATCAGGATCCTAAGCAAATTAGCATAGCCCCCTTTGGTTCTCTATGCCCCTACAACTGAGCTTGTGATCAGCAAGCAATTCATTTTTTCCAATTGGATTTTAGCATGAGCAATCGTAAACTTTAGGGAGGGCTTGCTGTAACCAAAGCATTTAGCAGACACGTTACAGTGCTGCTGCAGCATGTCCAGTGCTCTACACATCCACAGGCTTCAGAAGAGGCAGGACAATCCAGCAGAGTATAGACTGGATGACAGAGGGAAGCTTCCAGCTTAGAATGGCATTGATTTTGTGATTTTTTCTGTCCGGAGCCTTTCCATGGAGCTGATTTAAATGCTGCAGTTTTTATCCCTTGATTCATATCTTACGAAATTACCTCCCGAAGTTGACAGCACTGCTAATCCTTTAATAACACTGAAAAACTAAAACAAAGCAGTCTTGCACTAAGGTGGCAAAGTAACAGCTGAAATTGCATTTTGTTGTTGTTTAACGGAAGCTGGAAACTTTATTAGGTTGAGAATGGGAGTTAAGTACTGATTTATAAAGCACCTGTAGAGTCAGAGCCAGTCAGAGTAATGTTGCCTGGAAAAAAAAAAACAAACACAAAAAAACCCACAAGATTTTCCTTCTCTTTTTGCTCTCCTAAAACAGTAGAAGTTTATTTGGAGCAAATTGCTTGGCTTATTTGGTGCTGCTTAAAATAAGAATGGGTCCGCAGAAGAGCGTGGGGCTGGAAGGATAGGATTGGGTAACACTGTTACAGAAAAGTTACTGCTAGCTGATGGGTAACAGTATGGCAGGCATGACTGCGTTCCTGGATGGGGCCTAGGAGTGAAAGAGGGAAGGAAGTGTTACTGCCCCCGATTTTTAGGGGAGGAACTGAAGAATGGCGTGGACTTGGACTTGTAGAATCTTTGGGAACTGCTTATCAGTCTGGGAGAAGCAAAGTTGCTGGTCTGGGTGAAATAATGAGGCATGACCTGAGATCTCTGATGAGGAGTGAATCTTATCTTTCAGTCATAAACGGTTCCCTTTGGTTTTCAAGTTTCCTTATCTTGAAGCATCCTAGATGTTTTCGTTATATCTTTTTGTTGAGGGTTAGAAACAGTGATTGCAGGAAATACTACAAAATGTACAATGAGTTCTCAAAATCCCATTTTGTTATTTATTTGGAAACTTTACCAGTTCTGACCTTTGTTCAGTCATGTGAGCTGCTGCTTCTCTTAATATTTGAATTGTTCTTACAGTAAAAGTAAAAAAGGGGGAAAAGTTCTTTCTTGATCATGTTGTTCTATCCAACCCGAGGCTTGTTTTGACCCTTGTTAAGGGCTTAGGATGAGTGGTTTCGATCCCATACCACCAATTAAGCTTTTATATTCGAAACAGCCTGTTTGTGAAATTAAAGCCTGACATTAAATTGGCTTACAATACAGAAACTGCACTTCTATGAATCATCAATAGTACCCTGACAAGTGAGAGATCAAAAGTCTGTTTAAAATTCCTATTATGTAAGGTACAGCATTGCTGCTTTGAATAGCACCAACCATATTTCTCTGTGTATTTCTTTTCCTTAGTCTTTTTTCCCTTTTTGGTATGTGACATCAAGTGTCTCGTTACAGTATCCAGAACCCTGGAAAGTTACCAGGTATTGCTTGGCTTTGTTGCCTCACTTCCAGTTTCTCCTGAATATTTTGCAGAACCTCTTGAAGAGCAACCTGTTTGGTTCATGATATTTGAGCTTTGGCTGGATATGGCAAGCAAGCTGTTTAGGAGTCTGTCTGTCTGACATGATATTTCTTTTCTTCTAATCCTGTGTAGTTTGTATGTAGAATGTGACATGCTCTTTTTGGTACAGGTGAAGAAGTTACGGATCTGAAGAGACAAGCTGTTGAAGAGATGATGGACAGAATTAAGAAGGGAGTTCATCTTAGACCTGTCAACCAGACAAGCAGACCTAAAACAAAGGTTTGGAATAGATAACAAAGCAGCAGTATTAACTGAATGAAGCCATCTATACAGAAACCAAATCTCAGTGCAAGATTCAGAAGAAGGCACTTGCCTTGCATTCCTCTCCTGCTTTGCTTAGTTTTGACTAAAACAAATTAGAGCAGCATATATCAGAAGAGCAGAAGATTAAGTGAAAGCCACAGTTGAGTATAAGCCTAGTCTCTATGATAAAGAAAAGTGCTGAAATCAAACATCTTGTGAACAAAAACTACAGAGAAAGAAAAAGCACGGGGGGAATAACTGAACTGATGAGAGGAAAAGATCTAGAAGTGCAGTGTATTTAGTAATGTTCCCTTTTTTCATGCAGCACTTAGCCACATTCATGTGATTAGTGCTGTTTTCATAGGAGAGTAATCTTTCTTTATGTGGAGGCTGGAATTCACAGTGTTCACTGTTGCTCTTTAAATGTTTAAGCTTGTAGCTTGATTGTTAGCCACGTGCTTGTGAGAGGGTAGAGCAGACGAAGGTGACAGAGCTGCATGCTGTGCAGTAGGCTCTTCTGTGATGTCTGTTAAAGTGCAGTCTGTCGTGGCCCATTTCAGCCAGGCCAGATCAGTAAGCATGTATTTTTTTTAACATCTGTGTGTTTTATGTTTGTTTACAGCCAGAAGCACCAAAGCCCTCTGAAAGTGCAATGAAAGAACTGAAAGGGATTCTGGTGAGATCACGTGCAATTTATATTTCAGTCTTTTCTTCTCATGGAGCTGATGTGACCTTCCATAGAGAAAAGCTTGAGTACTTAGAAGTTCTGTATTAAGGTTTTGGTTTGAAGCTGTGGAGCACTACTCTAGTTAAAAGCAGGGATAACCAAGGGATTGACTTCAGTACCACTGACAGAACAGTGCTGGTCCTAACTTGCTTTGGAGAAAGGCAGCTTGCTAGCTGAGCTCCAGCTTTGTTCGTTCCTGCCACTAGAGGGGATGTTATGTTCTGCATCTGCCATAGGACCTTTGGAGATGTTCCAGATGTAGGGATGCTTAGGGAGGGAAATCAAAGCCCCTGAACTACACATCCAGCTGGAGGACTCTCATCATTAGCTGCTGTCTCCCAGGGCATGGAATTGCTTGGTAGCATGGTCACAGCCTAAACAGAGCAAGAGCTTGCTACTCTTCTTATATTTATAAGTATAAAAAGCTGATTTGGAATAGCTCTCTGTGTACTTATCCATCACTGAGTAAAGACATCAAGCTTGTATTTAGTCCTTCTGAAAGTAATGGACTTAAACTTGCTTTTGTTTTGTCCTCAATTCATGTATTGCATTGCTTCTTTTGCACGAGTGCTCAAATTGTCTCAGACTCTTGGGAACAGCCATGATTCTTGCTCCCTGATTTTTGTGATCCCTGAACTTTTAACGCTGAAGTGCAACTTGGGCACATTGGATGAAATTTTGCCTTTGTAGGGTGGAATGTGGTAAAGTCTGACCTGTGTCAAAGCAGAACACAGCCACTCCACAGGAGATCAGCTGTAATAGCACCTAGATAATAACTTCAGTGTTGTGTTGGGTGATGGAAGACAGTAGGCACTGCAATGCAAATAGCTAATGGCGACTTAAAATCCTAACATATTGAGCCAGGTCTTCCTGTCACATGAGAGAGGGGAAGAAGGGAGGAAACCATCTAGGGAGCTACCAGACCTTAATGCCAAGCTGTAATTAGAGGGATGTGTAATTAAATACGGAGGTAAAGAGAAAAGGAATGAAGTGCAACAAGTAGGTGGCCTTCCGTGGGGCTCCGTGTGTCCGTGCGTTGTTTGCTGCGCTGTGCTGTGGGTACTTGTGCAGACTCAACGACCCTGCTGAAGGCCCTTTCCTTTTCTAATAGCAGTTTTGTTTCTTTGACGCTGTAGCACTGACGTCGAGGGAGACTTGATTATGTACTTCAGAGGAAGCAGAAGGAGATCTATAGTTACAGTGTCTGACTTGTTGCTTTTGAGTTCTTAAGGATATTTGCAGTGTAAGACATGCTGTATAAAACCCAATTCCAGCCTGCTGCTGAGACTGGTCATTATGCACAGCCAGACAACAAACATGGGAGTGGGGTGTGATGGAGTAAACGTTTGTTGTTACTATGCTAATTATGCATTTCATGTAGGCTTCCATATAATTGTTACAAACAAAGCATTTGTGTTCTGTAAAGCACAGAGTTTGAGCAACTCAGTTGCTCAGGTTGCTTTTGTGTATGTATGTCAGGACAGATCTGGAGTGCAGTGCTCAGAAATAATGTATTTCCTCAGTTATATTTTAAATAGCTGCCAAAGATATTTGGGAGGAGGATGTGGTGGTGGTGAGGAGTCAATTACCGTGCTGGAAGTCTGACAGCACTCAGCTTCTGCAGCTTACAGCAGTGCTTCCTTTTGTCATGGGCTGTTCCCACTCAGAATTTACATGTTTGTCAGCAGAAGTCGTTAAGAATATTTTATGTACACTCTGGAAAAATGCTATAGGAGTCTGATGTGTTCTGGAAGTCTGAGCAAAACAGATTTCCTACAGATTCCCAAAGGTGGCAACACTTGGAGGGAGACTGAAATAGCATGTGGATGCCACATTTTCAGTTAAGTTATGCACATTCTGGAGAAACTTCAGATCCAAGTGGCCACTGATGCAGTAAGTGACCTGTCAGGTGGGGAAGGCGTGCAGTGCTTTCCGTGTGCCTGTCAGAACTCACGTGGGCACCTTCACAGGCTTCAATTAAAGCCTAGTTTTGCACGCTAATCTAGAACTACAGTTGTCTTCCAGAAGCTTAGAAGGTTGTCACACTGCGCACGCAGGAGGTGTGGCAGGGTTTGTTGTATGCTCAGAGCTGTGTGCCTGTTTCTTGCTGTAGGAAACACTGAACAAATCCACTAGTTCCCGAAGCTTGAAGTCCCTTGAGACGGACAGTGGTGAAACAGAGCTAGAACGAGTTCTGCGACGTCGGAAAGTGACAACTGACCAGGACAGTGGCAGTAAGTGTCCTGACTCCTTCACAGACCTCTTCCTACCCCTCCTTTAAGAGCCTCTTGAAGATTTACCTTCTGTTCCATGCCGTTGCTGTTTCAGCCGTTATGTCTTCAAAATTACTCTTTAGAATTCCATTTTGATTCCTGCAGGTGATGTAAATTCTGTTCTTCTTATGCTTTGTCTCTAGAGCAGCCAACTTGGCTAACATCAGCTTTTTTGGGTTCTAGATCCCTCTGGAATCTTGGCCACATCGGAATCAAAATCTCTGCCTGTGTTAGGTTCAGAAGCCAGTGGAGCACAAACAGTGCTGAAGAAGAAAGATTTGGAAGTGGACTTCAGTTGCAAAGTACCTGATTCAGGTCCTGCTTGCAGCCAGCTGAAAGGTGTCTCAGGCTCCAGAGCCACGTTACAGTGAGTAGAATATGGTGTTCTGGATAGCTTTGGGTACCAGACCTGTGTAGCTGATCCCTTTCCAAAGGTGCACTGTGCTCTTGCTTGGAACTTCTCACATCTGTTCCTGTGATCTGATATTTACCTCACTCCCCTGAAGGAACTTTTAGCATTTATTTTTGAATGGGCGAAGAGCCCGATTTCCTTTCTGTGCCCTGCAGTTTTATTTAATTTACACTGACTTTTAAAAGCAGACCGCTTCTTCCACGCATGTGTGTTTGCCACTTTCATTTCAAAGTGTCCTTCGAAGAAAGATGATCCTCACTTTAATTTAATCAGAAAGATGAAGATTTGTTCAGCTGGTAATTGGACGTGAATAATGCTGCTGCATTTTCCTGGCCTGCCAGAAAGGTTCACCCTGCCAGAGAGGTGAGGCTGTTCCTGAAAAATACTGTGTTTGTGGTTTGTGGTTTTCCACAATTTTGAGCAGATAACCTTAATCAAAAAACACAGCAACTCCCACCACCTTTTGTCTACCTTTTATTCCACCAAACTAAGTGGAAATTGCATTTGCAAGAAAGGAAATGAAATAATTGCAGGCCCCAAGGTCTTGCAGAATGCGTGGTGAATTGACAGTGAAAAGGATCCTGTGTTGACAGTCACAGTTGTTATGTGTTATAAAAGCATACGTGAAGCTCAATTTATTTCTCAGCTTGCCTATTCAGTGACATCCTAAAAGACACATTTCATTTTAATTTATCTGTTTAAAGCATTAAAACTAATGTGATGGGCCAGATTCCTCAGTGCTGCAGGGCTTCTTTGCACCAAGTTTTGGTGTAAACCTGGAAAGGCTCAGCACGGGGGGTGGCTTTCTGAAGCAGATGTCAGAAGGAAGTTCATTTGTCTCGCGGGTCTGCCTGCTCAGATCTATAAGCAGGCAGTGCTCTGAGCTTCCCTGGCTGCATCTGTGTGGGCAGGTTGGTTTGGGTCGCAGTGCAGTTCTGAAGGGAATCTCCCCGTTGTCCCACTTTACTGTGCTCTGATGTGCATCCTGGGGGAAGCTAAGGCAGGAGATGTGGTGCAGCCTGTAGCGGGTGCCCTGGGAGCCACACACGAGCTGCTTCAGTGCATAACCTCTGAGGGGTCCTGTGAGGACGTGGGTGCAAAGCTCAGACTGTTCCTCCCTATGTTCCTGCTGCCGGTGTGCTGCTGCTTCCTGAAGCAGCCTGCATTAACTCAGCAAACCAGGAACCCTCCCTGATGAAGGCATACTTACCTATTGTGGCACTTTTCCTTATCCATCCCTGAGGTACAATGATGCAGCTGCCTCATCGTTAGTGATTCCTTGAAGTCTGACAAAGCTGTGACCTCCCTCAGCTGTTTGCAGCACAGGAGCACAGCGCAGGACTGCATGTCTTGTAATCCCCACGTGTCACTTCCAGTGCAATACTTAACTCTTCTTTTTTCCATCTGGATTTTAATGTGCAGCTTCTTATGGCTTCTTACCTCATGCGTGAGGTGTTTTTCTTTGCTGCATCTTCCCTTTACTACTGCTTATGGTCTGAAGGAGGCGGGGTAATACATAGAGACATTTCAATGCTCCCAGCCCTGTGTGGCTTTCTTTATTCACATTAAGTACAGCTATTCCCATAGAGAAAGGTTTCCAAGCACGTCCTATCTGTGAACAGCACTGACAGAAGTTGGTTTGTTGAGTGAAGTCGTGGTTCCTGCACCAGCCTGGTGACAATACAAGTGCTGATGAGAGGGTGAAACTGCAGTCTGTGGGTTAAGCAGGGCTCCATGGTATTGGTGTTTTCAAAGCATCACCCCCAGCAGAATCAGGTGGGCTGCTGACACTGGCTGCCAAAGGAGGGATAGTGGAAAAGGGCTGTAGCGTAAATAGATGTGGTTCACTCTGAGATTTCCTGGTACCCAAAGTGACTGGTGATAATTAATTCAGAAGGAAAGGTTAGGGTATGAACCATGAGGCTGGGGGTAATTCCAGTGTAGGAAGTCGTCAGAACAGTGGTGTGCAGCCTTGAAGCTGATGGTTTGGAATGTGTGAAGTTGAGCTGAGGTGGTGGTGAGAGGAGGACATAAATGATGTGTCCTCCAGAGGGATTGAGGCCTTATGTCAGTACTCAGGTAACTTCCTCTAGAAGTCATTTCCCAGGTGTTTAACCCAGCATGGTTGTGGTTCTGTGGCGGCTGTGTAGAGGAGAATAGGTGACAGTGTGGCTCCGTTGGGAGCACAGAGCATTGGTGTGGAGACACAGAAGGGCAAGGTGTGTCCAGCTCTGCCCCATTCGGTGTTTTCCTGTTCCTCCCCCCCAGAATTTGGTAAACATTTTGTTTCTGGGCAGCAGAGATCTCTGTTCACAGAGAGGGCTAGTCTTAATCTCATGATTTTATACAATTAAAGGATTTGTCCTCCTTCTCCTGCCTGTAATCTTAGTACCCCTGAATCATCCACCAGCTCTGCGGGAAGCGGCTCAGCCGCAGTGAGACGGGAGCTACAAAGGTTTTCCAGGGTGGCTGGGGCACGGGCAATTTGGTCTGAACAACAAAAGAAGGAAGAGATGGGATGTTCTGGAAGTTTGAGGTCTCCTTAGATTTAACTGTTTTTAAAAAAGACTGTACGCTGTGTGCTCTAAGTCACTGCAGGCAGAAGCCCTTGAAGGCTCTTCATGGAAATCAATTTGCCAGTCTTAATGTGCTGATCTTTGTGAGCGTTTGTGAGCGTTTGCATCGCAGAGTTGTAGGGGTTGGAAGGCACCTCTAGAGATCATCTATTCCAACCGCCCTGCCCAGCAGCTCCCAGCCCAGGTTGCACAGGTAGGCATCCAGGTCTTGGATGTCTCCAGAGAAGGAGACTGCACCGCCTCTCTGTGCAGCTGCAGTGCTCCGTCACTGCACTGTGAAGAAGACGCGATGCTGCGTAGCACAGTCAGTCTGCAGTTGTGTTCTGCTCACTGCTGCATTGTCCGCTTCTGCTCGGGCTGTAGCAGAGGCATTTCTGATGTGGAGAATGTTCCTGGTGCTTTCTGCAGGAACACCTGGCAGCAGACACCGGCCGAGGAGGGAGCCAGCAGGCTAATTCACTCGTGTCTCTGCATCCCCTGTAACTTGCCTTGGACAAGCACTATCGTGTGGTGGAGGGACACGCAGTGAGGAGTGTGTGTGTGTGGGATGCTGCCCTCTGGAACTCGACCACATTAAAGGCTGGTCACTGGACGTGAGCTCTTCACTGTTTGTTGTTGCCCTGTGAATTGTGTCAGCGTTACTGTGCGAGTGATGATTGTCTTCGGTACTGCAGGAAGACAGGAATGGTGGGGAGAAGGTGGGCAGTATTTACACCAATGAGAAGCTGCAGCCACAGTTTTTAAGCTTCACTGAGGACTGGAGTGTTGGTGAGCTAAAGGCAGGTCAGCTCAACCCTTTGAGTCGCATCTTTTGGGCAGAAGGGAATAGCACTGGCTGAGTTTGATTTAGGGTTTAAGGGCAATGTTGTTTGAAGAGGGGCTGCAGGTGTCCCAGAGCAGGGACCTCACTGAAGGACAGAGAGTGCTGCTGTGGTGCTGTGCTGATGCTGGCTTTTCTATCAGAGGTTGCTCCTTAGCAGCCCGGGTTCTGGGCAGGAGACCAAGCTGGGGTTCCCCACGCTTGCACAGTGGGCACTGCTGGACTATATTTGGCCAGTGTATTTCTTACAGTGTGTAAAAAGTAATAATAATAAAAAAATAAGACTAATTTGTCAATCTTTCTTGAATGGTCCATTGAGCATTTTGCTTTTATGTACTGTTAGAAAGTTGGATGAGACTTCTGAGACATCTTCCAAAATTTTTTGTGATGTTTACATAAAATTCTGGCTTCCATTGGGAACATGTTTCAATGATTTCATGAACAGAGCAGCAATGAAGGTTAAATAGAGATAAGGTCATCTTAACTGGAGGAAACAAAGAAAATCCAAGTCTCAGTTGGCAGTCTGATACTCAGTTTGTCCCTTTGTGTTCTTACTGTCAGTGGAGGCCCAGCAGCACTGCGTCACGGATGGTCCATCAGTTGTAACCCTTTACTTTTACATTTAATGCTTTTGATACTCTCCTGTCACAAGCAGTCCTTCTTAGAGCTGTGTGGGACTTTGCGTATCCTATAGAATTAATCCAAAAAGCACTTGTCATTTAAATCTGGATTTCACAGTCCAGATTTTATGTTTTTAGCCATAACAAGTACATATGAGTAGCAGAACGAGGAGCTCAATTTCTGGCTTAAAGCTGTAGTTGGACAAGTAGCAAGAATACTGACAGCAATGCTAACAACTGTAGTGAGGGATGAGCTTTGCATAGGGCCACACAGAGCTCCCTTGGCTGGACAAACCTGTCATCATTCTAGCCTGGCTGACTACAGCTGTACTAATTGCTTTATCCAAGCTTTACTTGTAAGAGCAAAAACTGTTTTTTAAAGGGGGCACCAACATTGCATTCATTCTTGCACTGAAACTTTATTATGCCTCCATTCTGCTCTGGACAACTATTGAAAAGGAGCTATGAATACCTAATAAATAGGGTTAATAATTTCCAACAATACCTCGGCTGTAACAGCAGCACTAAAGGATTTGAAGAAGGGGATGCTAGTGCAACACAGTCTGAATAGTAATTCTTATTTTTATGCTCAAAACTCTGATTTAATCACTGGTTCTCTCCATTAAACTACTTCATATCGACATCTTTCGTTTTTCTGACCTTTGAAGGTGGTAAATATGATTGCTGTTTTATCCATTTTTGTTATAAATGAAACAGACTTCAGAGCGTTTGGCTGTGCATCAGTTGTTGGAATGCTGCCATGCACTAATGCAGACTCCCCACTGTGAGCCCAGTGAAGAATTATACTTTGATTCACCAGATTGTATTAAATAGTCCAGCTGTTGGGATTTGAAGGATAGTTACCTCCAAAGTGAAATAGAAATGAACTTGGCATTTCTGGCTTTGACCATTTTTATGGTGTTGGGCAATCAGAGGTAGCACTTTTAAAAATAACCCTTTTCTGGTTACACCGGTTTAAAAACTTTAATTTGCTGTAATGTTCGCAGTACTCCACCGTGTATTTCCTGGAATGGTTGGCAACTTTTGCACAAAATAAGCATTATTTTCCTTATGATATCACTGGCTTCCGAAGGTAATCAAATGAATGTGAAACTGCATCCATTAGCACCAGTTTCTGAGTTAATTAATTTACCCCGAAGTTGTAATGTTAAGAGACAACTCTTGCAATGGAAGCTTCAGTGTGGGATCTCATTCGGTACACCCAGAGCTTCAGTAGTGCCCTGAGTGAACGTTTTCTGGCACAGCACGTGTGACAGCTGTGCTCTGTGGGGACGTTTACGTGCTGGTGACGTGCACACTGACCTTGCTGCTCAGGTAGGAGCTGGCCTGGTGCTCTGCTTGTTGAGTGGGTGACCTCCTTTTTTCTTCGTCGTGTTCTGCAGGACAAAGGCTGTCAAAATAAAGGGCAGTTCATAGCAGGTGGATCCACTTGGATGAGTCTCTTCCTTAGTAGTCCAGTAGGTTTTACTTTTCCTTTATCTTTGCAGCACAGAAGGCCATTCCTTATGAGTAAGCATGAAAAAAAAAACAATAAAAAGTGGCCCTAGATCAGTAAACATGTGTAGTGCACACGGGGCCTTCCTGTGCTGAGGTTTCCAGTCCATTTTGCTGGTTATACCTATGTATTCACCCCATCTAAAGACGTGCTGGGCATAGGTGTGTATCCCGAAGGACCTCTCTCTGAGTGTGTGAGGTTATTTATGTACCCGCAGGCATCACAGCCCATGCAGAGCATGGCAGGCCTGGGGAGCAGCCTGAGGATGGTGTGGGAAATTCCCCACCTGCCACGCGTTCGGGTCACGCTGTCCTCTTGTTGGCCTTGTTCTATTCTGGTGCACGCTGGCTAATCTAAGGATTTACCTGCGTGTCTCAGCGCTGGGACAAAGCTTTTGAATGTGGTCAAGTGCCATTAGTGTTTAAGCCAGCCTCAGCGAATAATCCCGGTGTGTCTGACCTTTCCTTCCTCCCTCCCTGCTCTGAGGGATTTTCATCTGCAAGAATCTGCGCTGTGAGCAGTCAGGGCACAGTCCCATTTCTAAAGCAGGGAGCACAGATCTAACGCTGCTTTGTATCTCAGCAAACCCTCTGTTGGTGCTGAGCCATGGTAGAAAATCTGTTGTTGCTGCCCTTAGCTTCTGCTGTGCAGTCAGGTGCAGTGAAAGCCCTGGGATGCAGATGTGGGGAAGCAGGCACGTTTTGCCTTACAGAGGACAGGAGCAGGGGGCATTTTCTCTTGGTGCAGCTGCTCTGTTGGGCAAGGGGATCCTAAATCCAGCTCAGAGATGATCAGAGAGAAAATAAATTCTGAAAGCATCATTTTAAAGATGAGCATAATAATAGTCTGAGGATTTTCTTCAGTGCTCTGTGAGGTCATTTTTCTGGTGAAATGTCTGACTCCCATTGTGTAACAGATGACTCGGGGAGGTGATGTAACCGTTGCATTTTGTGCACTGCTATGTAACAGCTGTAATCTGTAAATCTGTTTACCATCCTCCTGGACCTGTCCTGGTCACAGGTGCTGGTGATAATGTAAAGGCTTTCCTGTGGCTGTCCAAAGTATGTGCGCTGCTGACTGTGCTCACCTCTCTGTTCTTTTTCCTTCAGGTCACCTGGTCATATGGAACTTTCAAGAAAAGCTTCCAGTAGTGAAAAAGAGGCAGAGTCCGTTGTAGTGTTAGATCCCATGTCCACCACTGGAGATCAGATGACTGAGGACACGCTGAATCAGAACAAAACAGAGGAAGAGAAAAGCAAGCCGCTGCATAAAGGAAGTAATGTTGAGAAAATAAGAGAGACAGACAGTTCTAACTGTTAATCCTTGTTCTGAAAGGCTGTAGCTTCTGGGAGTCATGGCAGTTCCTCGGGTGTGCTGCTGGGGCTGCAGGCTGCGTTCCAGTTTTCAGTAACACGGATTGAAATGGTCTTTTGTCTGCAGTTTTGTTATGTGCATTAGTGTTAAACAACGATATATCACTCACAATCCCTTTCCCGTTTTAGTTGTGCAGGTACGGTTAATGTTTGGTTAGATACCTTACTTTTCTTTAAACTGTATTCCAAAAGGCTTTTTCAATGATTCTTTTATTGAGAAGATGCTTTGTTAAGGGTCCAGAAGCCCCTTGCATCCCTGTTGAATTTGGGGCAGAGCCTGTGGGGGCGACTGCTCTCAGCTTTAGTGCGGGGGTGTTTTGATAATCAAGAAAAAAAAGCAATCAGTTTTTAGACACGTTGCTTTAAAGATATTTTGATATCTAGTTAAAGAAAAAATAAGGTTTTTAGATCTCCTCACAGCTGCCTCCATGCAGACCACAGGGATGAAATGGAAAGCACAAAGCAGAACACTTCTGCTCTGGTTTCCCCAGTAGACAGCAGCCCTGCAGACAGAGGCAGCGTGTCCTTGTGGTACCAAAGCCTCCTGGGTACGGCAGCCAGGGCCAGAAGTTCGTGCACAGAGAGCGGTGCTCTCGTTTGGGTTAACGCCTCTTCAAAGGACGATTCATCTCCTGGTTTCTCTTTCAGTCTTATGTAGCAGTTTGGTACAGGTGCAACTGAAGTGTGCGTGTGCTGCTGTGGGAGTGGGTTATCGAGGGCTCCTGGGGGTTCCCTGGTTCGGGATTCAGCCGCTCTGGGATTGCAGGTGACACAGCCTGCAGTTTCCCTCAGCCCTTATTTCCTCCCAACACACACGGATGGGTGCTCAGCTGATTTGCTGCACTGCCGGTTCACATTCCACCGTAGCTTCTTTTTAAATCCAATCCGGTATCTCACTGTGTTATAACAAACCAACAAATGCAGTCAGGGAACAAATGCAAACCTGAGGAGGATCGGTGTAACAGAAACGACGTGCCCCCACACCTGAATGCACTCGGGTTGTTTTTAATTTAATGATTTGAAGCAGTGGTAGTACTGAAGGATGATTGTTCTGAGTTAGTTTGGCTCTGCATGCAACTGTGTGGTGCTTTTCCTCCAAATAAAGTGATAGTAACGAGTGTGGTGGCTTCACATCCTTTCTGGTGTTTTTGCATGTTTGCTAAGAAAAGCTTGGATTTGGTCTCATTACTGAACTGTGTTTCATTCCTAAACCTGGGGAAATTTGTCTCTCTTATTTGATGCCTTGCTTTCTGGAGGGTAGTGCTGGTTTTGGTGCTTGATTTTTCACTTACTTATGTTACACTGAATATAAAATGCAATGTTTTATATCTGTATTTTTCCTTGAATTATTACTGCTGTATTATATATGTTCAAATTTTCAAATTATAAAAGGAAAAAAAAAAAAA
>VXAB01012692.1:726799-765526 GCA_013399175.1 Odontophorus gujanensis | reverse complement strand
ACAGAAGGTAAAAAAAAAAAAGTACTTCTTTTATGTAAACTCTTTGTTACCTACAATATAAATAATTTATTTATCTTTTCACTGTTGCTTATTAAAAAGATGACTGACAAGTTTCCCAGCCCTTGTGAAGTTGAGTTGTTATTCTGCACTTCAGGCCGCAGTGAGCTTCCTAGAGATGCAGATTCCAGCTCTGTGCCCTACATTTGGAGTTTGCACTGCTGCACTTGCATTGATAGCTTGCTGGAACTGGAGCAGCGTTTCCCTTGTAGGCCAGATCTAAGAGCAGCACTGAGGGCTGTGCAGGGGATGGAGCAGCGTCACAGTCACAGCCTTTGTTGTTGTATGATTTTTTTTTACTGTTTGTCAGTAGTTTGCTCTCTGTGCAGAGGGAGATCTCTCTCCAAACAAACATTTGGTTTTGAAGTTAACACGGAGGTGTTTGTTTGGTCGGTTTGTCCATGCAGCAAGGAATTGTGTGCTGTTTTCCACCTGCAGTTGGTGTCGGGTTAACTTGGTTTCAGCTGAAAGCAGCGCTCCCCTGGGGAAAGAGAAATGAATATTTGAATGCTTTTAAAAAATTTTAGCTGAGGTGCTGGAAAAGAAATGGATTAAAGAACGGTCTGTCTGTGGGTTCTGTACCAAAAATAGTTTTTGGACATGTACCTGGCAGTTATTTTGGGCAACCTAGGTCAGCGTGCTGCTCTCCAGGAGCTGAGCGGGCACACGGTGAGTCCTCCTGCAGGGGAGGAAGGACTTCAGGCCGCTGTGTTTCTGGCTGTGATTCTTCAGCAAAGTCGGTAAAGTCAAAGTTTGCATCATACCCTGCAAAGAAAAGAACGAAGCTTGTTGTTATCTTTGCTGTCATCTGTTTCTTGAGATGCTCTCTGATGCGCTCAGATTTTCTTTTGAAACTTCCAGGCAGTGCTTACATCAGTCTGCAGCCGTCGTTAAGGGTTTGATCCTAAGAGCCATGGGGGCGGTGCTCCTGCACACTGGTTATGGGGTTAGGAAGGTGGATGAGCTGTTGGGTCCCTGTCACCTCAGACACCGATGGTTCGCAGCATCTGGAGCTGGGATACTTACTGCATTTCCCTCACATTCCACCTCACCCATTGCTCACTGCCCTCGCTCTTGCTGCCCTTTCTTTGAGCATCCATCTTCCTCTGCACTGCTGTCCTTGCAAAGGTTCCCACTGCCTGCCTGTGCCTCCCCATCCTCAGCCTCTAGCAATGCAAGCCCAGCTTCACATGTTGCTCCTGACACTTAACCTCTCTCCTCGCTGTTTTTCCTCAATCCCACCACGCTCACCGAATAGGTCCCATCTCTCTCAGCCTCCAGCACAGGGCTGATGACCAATCGGTGACTTCATGTCACGAGCAGTTCTCATCTGCCTTTCAGGTGTACCTGGGGGCTGAAATGCAGCATCAGCACAACCCTGGAGCTTCATGGTAAGGGGCAGGCAGGCAGAGCCCAGCTCCCTGTAGCTGCAGTGCCCCGATCAGTCCGTGCTGGGGGACTCTGATGGGTCAGAGTCACCTTCCATCCACGAACTGCTTACACAGAGCTCCATGCTCAGCCCTGCAGTGCGTTTTGCAGCTTGCAGCCCAGCCAAATGAGGAGCTTGGTATGCAGCTCAGACACGCCATCTCCGTGTTTCCCTGCTGTTGATTTAATCACTGGATTTCATTTCTGCCGAATGATTAACGGCTTCAGGAATTGTTGCTATTTCATTTTGTGAGATATAGTTTTAAATGTGTCAAACTCGAGCTCTTTTGTTTAGACGATATCCATTTGAATAGGGAATATATTCATACTGCTAGGCAGTGAAAGGTCATCGTTCTTGGTAATTATTATGCCTTCATTTTGAAAACACACTCTGTGGAACTCATCAAAACAAATCTGTGTATGTTTCTGAGGTTTTTTATGATGACTGTATGAGAGCAAGCGAGAGATTTCCCAAACTTTAAATCATTTTCAGAAATTTCTTTAAAAATACCTTGTTCTGCTTCTCAAACATTGCTGTTCCATGCATGGAACAGAAAGAAAACAGTAACAACAATAACAGAAACGAGATCAGATGTGTTAATCCTCTTTCATTTTCTTTTGCTTAGCCATAGTGTATTTGTGCAAACTCCTTCCTTCCTTTCTGCCTTTCCTTGTCTCTGCCCCCCTGCCCCCAGGACTGTACGCCTTTACCTGTCTTGGCTGATACCTGTGTAAGTGAGAAGTGGCTCTCATGAGCAGTAAAGTGTTTAGCTGTATAAAATGATGTCAAAATGAGGTGCAGATGGTGAAATGCAGACAGATGCATGCCAGTGGCCAAGGCTGAATGTGCATCCTCAACTTTGATTTTTCTCGGGTTTTATTTAGTGCTTACCCGTGCAATTGTAGCCTTCAGACACGTTTTTCTGGACATATAACACACAAAAGGATGGCAAAATGAAGTTCTGTTAGCAATATACGTTTAGGGGCTTAAGGGAGGTGTGGGGTATTTGGCCTAAAATTCCATTTTGGCAGCTTTTTGGAGCGTTATATGTATGGTTTTTGTCTTGTTCCTTTTGCACTGTGGGCTTCAAGACTCCTACCAATTAATTCTGAAAAAAGGCTTAATGTAGGCTACTCCTCAAGAAGGGCTCTATTTTAACATTCAGTAAACAGATAATCCATTAGGACAACAATATACATTGTGGCAAGTGCTATCCTAGGTTTTTTTTGTCAGCGCTTATTTATAGTCTTTTGATTTCCCTTCCCTCCTGTGGTGCAGTTTCAATCATTCTCCCTCCAATCTTTGTTCCCATATTCATTGCAAGCTGAAAACAAAGTAAGAAAGAAGCTCATACGTAGCGTTCTATTCTTGGCCAGTTCTTCCTCTATAGCAAGAAGGCGGTTGTATTTGGTCGCCCTTTCTCCGCGGGAAAGACCTCCCAACTTGATGAACCTGGCACCCAGTCCAGCAGCCTTGAAACGAGAAAGTGCGTATGTGAGACCCGTCTGGTTTGGGAAGTGAAGTCATCGGTAATAATTACACGCGGTATCCTGCTCCCAGCTTAACAATTTTCTTATCTTTTTACAGATAATAAACCTCCTTTAAAGTGAAATAAAATCTCCGGATGAAAGATTCGCTGGGTGCAAACAATAATTTTCACTGGCATACAAAGTGAGATTTTATTTGCCGAGGCAGCTTTAGTACAAGAAGACTAAACGCAGCGCCGCCTCAAGGCTTTGGGTGTCGTGTTGTTACCGTTCTGCAGTGTTTTAAGTAACTCTCTTTCTTTATAAACGAAATAGATCGTACACCCTCGTGAATACGCTCCCTGCTTTGGCAAATTTCCTGCATCTTCTCGTTCCAGTCGACCATTAACTCTCTGTGGGGGGGAAAAACAACTCTCGAAAAAGACCACTTTGTGAAATGTTTCTTCCTCGCGCACAAACAGGCTTTCTCCTAAAAAATCATTCCTGTTAAAAGCAGTGTTTTGGCAGTGCTGCCATTGAATAGCTTTCAGTACTTACCAGATCCACAAGGCTGTCATCAGGAGATTCTCCATCTGGGCTTCCTAATATGGTAATGTGTCTCTGACCTGTATGGAACAGTGGTGCACAACCTTCGTTAGGACACGTTTTATAAATCTGACTGAGAAATTGTTTACATTTTTCGTTCTTTTTTTTTTTTCCCATTGGGCTAAGATGAAATGAAACTCATTTCATTAAACGTAAACTATACTGGTGTGCTGCAATTATGGCATTAATGGCACATTTTCTTTCATTTTCAGCACAAATAAGGACCACGTAGCACCCTATCCTGCTGCCTCTCACTGATGCATGTGGTAACGTACTGTAGGCACCACGAGCCTGTTCTGTTTCTTTGAACGTGTTTTTTCCTACACTAATGATTTTTCCTCACTGTGAAAAGGAGTTCACCCTCGTGACTGAATGAAATGTTTAAGTTGCTATTTACTCCCTTCGATTATAGTGATTCTGGAATTTTTGAAGGAATGAGGAGAAGGAAGTCGTATTTGTCCATCTATTTCTTAGGGGTAAACGTGAATAGAACAAAAAATGGTACAAAGAGATCTTATATGAGAAACTGCACAAGTTTCTAGTACTGTAAAGGCTCAGTAATATGTAAACTGCACTTTTAAACGTTATGGACTTGTTTGACTTTCTTAATTATTAATACTAATATAAATCAAAATTCAAATTCCTCAACCGTATCATTTGTTTCAGTCTGAATGTGACGTTGAACTGCACGACTCCTGTGTGCAGTGTCAAAGGGCATCCACGTTCAAAACACACACAATGCACCCGCTGTAGTTGATGCTGGATCCTGTTTTAGGCTCCTGAATAAGAGATTTGTGAACAGAACAGGACTCAGTTTCTTCTGAGAAACGCTTTCTAAAATAGAAGTGGTGATGATTCGATAAAAAGATGTAATATTTATAGGTGTAGCAACACTTGCAGGGCTTGAAAGCAAGCCTTTTTAACTCTGTACTCACCATCTAGGAGTCCAGTGAGTTCTATGAGGTCTGACACCTTGGTTTGATTAACATATTTTAGGACGACACCACTGCACATTGGTATGTTATTTATGTTTGTTTTAAGTTTGGAAATATTTGTGGCAGCATCCTCAGCAATCAGGTAACATTTGGAACCAAGAGCACAACACATGCTATTCCACTGTTGTCTGTCCTGCATAAACAATCAAATAAATACCTGAAGTTTGAGACACCAAACAGAATGAAAACTCTAACTGAGGAGGGAGAGTCCACAATCAAAAAAGTTTTGTTTGCATTTCACCCTGTTCTCCATATAAGCAAATATTTTACATTTTGAATCTGTCTCTCTCTGAAAAATACAATAATTTTGCTTGAATTGTCAGATTTTGCTAGAAAAGAAAAATTAGTACCTGGAATTAATTGAATCAGCAGGACAGTTGAATATACTGCAAATTAAATTAAATGTGGGGCTTCACTATTTTAATTTCCTTTCCTGCATTAATTTAAATGGATGATAAAGCAATTTTCTGTTGTTTTATTTAGAGGACTTATTCTTGTGTTCATGTTCTAAGTGTCATTAGATTCGTTTGAATATGGAGTACTGAGACAGGAGGCAGCCAGGCTCCGTGAACTGTATCAGAGAGGATGATCAGGGCTACAAGACTGACCCATAGGAATCTGAGGTATAGAACACACTCTTTCCAGCAAAGCTTCAACTTTTTTAGGCTCTTTATTTCTTGATCTGAATGCACTGTCCACCTGGTACTGAGATTTAAAGGTAAACAGAGGATCGGAATTTATAAATAATTTGAAAACAGAAGCTTTGTATTTGCTATGTCTTGTAAAAGCATGAAAAGTTCAGTGGTTTCACATAAACTCTTACCTCTTTCCTTAAGGGATCTACCATGGCAATAATAGAAGGAAATTTATTAACCAGTTCCACGTACACATCCACCATTTCATCAGCACTTCTGAATGTTCCAGTAAGTATTTCATATTTTCCATTCACCTACAAAGTACAGTAAAACGTGTAAAAGAATGGCAATTCTTCAAGACACAGAACTGATAGAAGCACACAGGTCTTGTGACTCTGGTGTCTCCATTAAGGCAGTGGATTGTGTGCTCTTCAGTAAGCACACGTTCACTCTGCCTACTTTATTCTATGTCTGTGTGAACGTTATGATGGAAATCCCTGCCTGAAGTAACAGTAAGCTCGTGCCAAATGTGCCGTTCCCAAAACAAGGGAGATCTCTTTCAGCATTTCCTAGGTAACGCTGTCAGTTTTGCACAACTTTGCCATAAAGTTATCAATATTTGTCATTTTTATTAAATCTTGCATGAAAAATCTCTTTTCACTTCCAAAACAAAAGGTTTATTCTCAGTCCTTATTTGCATAAGGAAAATGTTGCAATGAGAAAAGGAGCACACCCTCTGTACTCCAAAATAAGATACGACCTTTCCTTGCTGCTTTCCCATTTTAAATAGAGAAAAAAAGATGATCAAAGAAACAAAAAATTATCCCCACCCCTCCAAAAAAAAACCAACACAAAACCACACAAAATCAAAACAAACAAACAAGCCCCCCAACACACACACACAAACACAGAACACCAAACCCACTGCCATCAAAAAAAAAAAAGCTCATTTCAAACTAGTCCCATCTTTGTGGAAAACACAGAACACACGAGTAGAAGGATTATTAAGGGAACAAGAGTGCACTATCAAACTGTGCCAGAAAGAAAACACTGCTTTATTGGCTGTAGCAGTTAAATATCAGAATTATTAATAATTCTTTAAGATGTTGCTCACTGGAAATTGTCAGGATAGCAACTGTTTTCAGGAAAGATAATAGGCAGCCTGTCAGTACAGTGTACTCAAAAATCTCATGAAATACTGAATCACAGTGACCAGCAAGTTTCTTTTCTGCTCAGAGAAAAAACTGATTGATCTTGGAACAAGGGATCAGAACTTTAAGCTTTCAGATGGAGACAAATAAACTGTATCAAATAAAAAACTTGAAATATAAATCACTGTAAATGAATGCTATACAGTGAGTTAAGTATTAATGGGTATGCAATACATAGCAAAAATATCCAAAAAGGTCAAGGCACTTCAATAAAACAACAGATGTAGTGTAATGAAATGGAGAAATAAACATCAAGTGGCTCAAAGGGATTACAGAAGTAGATTTGCATAAATAATTCGTTGCTCTTCATGTTTAAAAACAAGATAGATGGAAGATTAATTTAAATTGAGATAATTACTTAATTTACTCCTTGTGGTGAAATGAACAAAACTGTATTTGATGCCTACTACTCTAATTCAAAACTGTCTGAGATGTTATGTGAAAGGAAGTGGGTTTGCTGAACAGGAGGTAGTAGGTGCTTGCCTGTTGAGTTTGCTACCTTTGACAGACTCATGTGAATTGAAGCAGAGAAAAGGAATACATGTGGCTGACTCAGGTCGGCTTATACTGTTTCAAGGATAAAAGTTGAGTTGTAAAAGTAGCAGAGATTTCTGTAGGCAGGATACGGGGCATAAGGAGAGGCTGCCTTGCTCCACTGAGCCTTACTCCACATGAGGTGCATCAGAATGCAGCTACAGCTGCATGGGAGGAATACATGCCAGCTCTCATAGCCCCCACTGCACTGGGCAACAAAACGGATGTGTGCACAGCTTGCCCCTTATGCTTATAATCCAGTAGCATATCTGCTGCACCTGTAGCACTGATTCAAACATAATTTATAACTGCAGAGATGCATCTTTTTCTTTGCTTGTGGAAAACAAAAGATTCTGAGTGAGTTTGCATTACAGTAGTAAAGTGTTAACAAATAATTATTTTAATAAACAGCAGAAGTAACTTACGTAGTCCATTAATTCATGAGCAGCACAATTAATTGCTAAATACATATCTGTTCCTAGCTCCAGACCTATATTGTTGCAAGCTGTTTGCATTAGGAGGAGTGGTTGTTCTAGATTATCACATCCCATTGTTAGGCAGCCTAAGTGCGATACTCTTTTTAAGGCTGGTGGCTGAAAGTGAAACAAAAATAGTCAAAAATATTTACAAATATATAGAACTTACATATATATTCACTGTCATTACAGCCTGCCTTCAGTAATCAACACATGAATCAGTTCTGAAAAACAGCATTAGCAACTGTAAGGACAGTTCTCTATGAATGAGGGTTACCAAGTATGAAACCTTTTTCTCATCCTGTGTTTCATACACTTCACAAAAGCAAGAATTCTGGTCTGATAATATTTTAAATGACTCACTGCGGAAAGCAAAGCCAGCACAGCATTCCCATCCCACTGCTTTGAAAACTCATCTATAAACTACAGATTTTGAAGTGGAAATAAAGACACAATAAAACAACAAAAGATCATTTGAGTCATATAAAAAAAAGCCCTGCTACTACTGTGAGCACTGCCCTTTAGCTGCTTTTTCTTAATCTGCCATTATCCACAACCTCAAGCAGGAACTGGGAATTCAGTGCAGCATGACTAAGAGGGGAGTTATGTTTCCAGCGTTAGGAAGCAGGATGATAGCAGGTCTCACTGGTAACAGTTCTGGGCTTGCAAGATGAGAGGCGCATGTACTGCTAGTGCTACAGGCCTGCAGAATGCTCTGCTGGATGATTTAATAGGTTTTCTATATCAGAAAAAATCCCCAGGTTCCAGAAGTATTTCCTCTTTCTGTTACTGTTCCTCAGGAGGGGAAGGTATAGTCAGAAGAATCCACATTATTATGTAAAATAGGGGTATTTGGAGTCTTTAGAAGACTTGTGTTGACCTTTCCAAAATTGTAACGCAGATTTATGTTTCATTTCTTAAGAAGATTTTGGTTCTCTGCTGTCACCAATATCGTGCTGAAGATTTAAAATTAAAATCTGTTTTCTTACCGAAGCTTTCTTCTCTTTCTTATGTGCTCTGCCTTTCTTACTGTCTGCTAGATGAGGACTGGGCTGTTGGGATTGAAGACAGAAACAATGAAACAATGCCATATAAAGGTTGAAAAATGAGAGAGAGCTCAGATTAAAAGAATAAAAATGCACTGACCGAATTTTGGTCTGAAGAGATTGCATATATTTAATTTAGGAAATAATATACAAGACAAGGAAACCATCAACAATTAACTCATCTTATTTTGTAGTGGTGGCTCATTTCAAATATTTATTTCTATGTAGCCATCACCCCAAACATCATCTGTTTTTCAAAATATTCCCACCTTGCCAAGAATGCTGAGGTTCTACGAAATGAGAATCTAGACTCTGTATTAGGGGAAAACCTAACAACCTTACTTTGCAAAAAGCATATGCAAATATTGAGCGTGATAAACTACTGCAGTAATAATACTTTGAATTTGTTTGTGTGATACTTAGCAGAACCAGAAACATTTGGTATATGTTCACTGTGACAGTATTCTTTTCCAGGAGACATTTCCTGGTACACACAGTGAAATAGAAAAGTCTTCCTATACCTAGAAAAACATTTTATGCTATCTTCATTAATGTAATATCACTAAATACCCAATATTTTATTCATCTATCAGAGAGACCCATCTATTCTGTGAAATAAGACTTAATGTGATACCATGCGAAATATTCTATGTTTAAGGTTAAGCAGGCAATAGTAATAGAAAGGCCAAATGAAGTACATCACATTAATGACACATTTTTATTGTACCCCTTTCCCTGCAGGCTCCAGCAGTCTCATCATTTCCTTTTGAATGTCCAGAGCTCTTTCAATGCCCTGAAATTAAACAACATCATTCTTCAAAAGAAAGACAGCTTACTTCATTCTAACTGATGCTAACAGAGCTAACTTGAATCAGAGCATTTCTAAGTGCAGACCTCAATATAAAGTCTTTAAAATATATGTATTATAGACTTCCTAAGCACAGTCTCCTTCCTATGAGTGTCGAAGTGCTGAAGGTTTAGTAGCAGTGGAATGAACAGAAATAGTTAATTATGCCATTTATTGAGGTGGCAAAAAAGTGGCATCTTCCCCCAAAAGAAGCCTTCCCAGGTGAAACAAGTAAGCAGCATCTTGGTCTGTCTAATACCTGAGGAGTGGGAGTGTCCACAGTTGTGAATTTCTCTAAGACTATCTAACTGAGAACTGACAAAACAAACGTTTCCAGAAAGCAGGGGAAGAATTGCTGTCTTTGTTTCTAAAAGTAGAGAATGGAGAAACACTCCAGTAAAATGAATCCACTGCTTTTAACACAAGACTGTTTGTGGCTGAGTTAGAAGTTTAATGCTAACTTTCTCAACCACATTTCACATTTCCTTTATCTATGCCTGTAAAAGAAAACTGAAAAACTGAAGGGGGCAGAAGTCAGTCACAGCTGACAACATATCAACGCAGGAGGAACTGCTGTGCTTACTGCACTGCAGCAAACAGCTTGCTACTTTCTCTTGAGCACTGGGAGGAATTAAGTCTTTGAGAAGTACAGAATTGGTAACCTTATTATGAGCTTTATGTGACAATTCTGAAAAGTTAAAGGAAAAAGAAAGAATTGAACTCGGCTATTTGTTCAGGTCAGCAGCATACAAAATAGACATCACAGCCCTAATGTAGGCATCTCGTGCAGATACATTCTTTGATTCACCATATGGCTAAACAAAACCAGGGTGTTGACCCAGCCTGTCTCATCCATCCTTCCTGCCCACTCAGTGCATTTTGTTGTGCTTTGTATTCCCTTCTATCTTCACAATTTCATTTTTAAAGCAATTTGTTCTCAAAGATTTGATGCTCTGCTGCTAATTTGTTGAGTTGTGTTTTTTTTTGGTTTTGTATGTGCTAACAGTAGCTATTTATAATCTAGTCATGTAAAGTCAGATTTTTGAAAAGACTCAGGTGTTATTATTTATAACAGATTTCTATATCATCTTTAAAGCACTGATTTTTTTTATGGTATACTAACACATATATACATTTAAAAAATGTTAAAACTTGGGCCTTACAAGTAAACAAAAAATGAAAAAAATGTACTTTCTGAGGTTTCTGTGGATATAATCTATGTACTTTCTCACATACATATGAAACGTATGCAATATATTAATTAAAAAATAGAATATATTATTAAAAAACCCAACAAAGCAGTACCTGTTTGAGCGATAACTGAACTGGTGGTATGAGCATAACTTCTTTCACTAATTTTAGTTTTGCAGGAGCAAATTTTTCACAGCTCAACAGAGAAACCATTGGAAGTGGCAGAGTCATTTCTTTAGGTGAATCCTGTAATTGAGAGTGGCAAGTGAAAAAAAAATGTGTTAAAAAGAGAATCATTTACTGTATGTTTTAAGTGTGGCACAGGGCTAGTTCAAAGCCTGCTACAGGCAATTGTTTGAAGAAAGTATTTTACGGTATCTATTTAATCCAAGTCTCATGAGAGATTCCCAACTTCACAACTGTAGTAATTAGAATAAACCAAATGATAAAAGTCACACGTACCTGACTACGTTTCAGCAGTGCAATATGTAAGTACAGTGGGATATGGTTAATAGAGGCACCAGCCTTAGCTATAGCAAGTGATGTTCCCCCAATGGCTAAGCTGCCACAGAGCACTGGTTCATTGGGTTCTGCAGGTGGGATTGCTCCCTCTGTACTTGACTTCTTTCCTGCAAGACAGACAATAGTAGCTAACTATTTTACTGCTTTAAAACATGTGCTTATGTGCCAGGGTTACGCAAGCAAATATGATATTCAAATTTCAGCAGGGTACTCCGTGTATTTCCAAAAAAATATATACAAGTTAGTTTTCTAATTTAATGTTCTCATTTGTTGTATATGAAATGATTTTACAAATAAGTAAAGTACCTGTCCTCACTCTCATTTCAGATGTGTTTCAAATCCATTGCTTTCAGCCATTGGAATCTCTGTAAGTTTACACAGAGTATTCTTAAATCATTGTTCAAGTTTCTTTCATAGATGTGTTTTTGGTGTTATTTATTTGTGTCTTTATGTGCTCAGCTTTTGCATCAGTGACTTGCAATATTACATTATAAGCTGATTGGGAGTACACATACTTGATTTCTTCTAATAACGAGCATGACAAAAATTGCAGGCCTATTACAGTTGGATTTTCCAACAAAAGAACACGTCTTTTACGTATTCCACACACAAAGACTTGTTAAAATCTTGTTAAATTTTCAAAGGAACTTATTTCCCTTTCAGACGCAGTAGAATAACTTTTGTCAAAATGCTTGAGGCCCCGCAGTTCCCACTATTATTACCTACCCTGCTAACGTGTACAGCAAGCACCTATGTGAAAGTGAAATCATATGCATTGGGTACTTTTTTGTAAATCAACCAAAGCAACTGCTTTGGTTCCTAATTAGAATGACATAAAATTTTCCTTCCCTATGGAAGTTTTCAAGAAAATATTCAAATACTGCAGGATACAACTACGAAAGGCAACAAAATAGGCCCAGCACGACCTTACTGGTGGATATGCTGATTAGATTAAACATAATTTGCATATTATATAGAACTTTATGCCTCTTACATTGAGGGTAAAGAGCTACACACACAGAACATCAGCAACCCAGTACTGAGACACTCTGCTAAACAGACAGCTGCAGATGTTCCGTTTCAGGTTAAAGGGGCACATGTTGAACGTATGAATTGGAAGGTTTTACCACTATTTTATGACAGTTCAAACAAAATGGATAAGGAAATGATAATTTGCCAAAATGGTTTGACCTTCCAGTAATTGACAACAGGAAGACGTTGGGTTTTTTGTACATATGGAGGTAACATACTGTGCCTTTTTTCTTTTTTTTTTTTTTCCCCATATATAGTAATTCTGTTTCTCTGCTCTACTTTTGCACCATTTTTCCTTCAGTACTTCTTCATTGTCTCCTTATTTCTTTTTCACCCTATACTGCCTGTCTTTCCCATCTCATCCCCTTCCTTTTTTTTCTTTCACTTCTCACCCTTATTTCCTCCCTTTGTCAGTGTTAGCCACAATTTTCCCTTCCTCCCTTTCCCTTTCAATTCTTTTCAACTTCTATATTCAAACTATTTCCATTTTCCTTTTCAGTTCTGTGATTCTTTTCTTTCCTTATCATTTTCATTTTTAGTCTTCATTTGCATCCTCCTCCATTCTTATTCCTCATTCTGAAGAGTAATAACCTCCTGTCTAAGCCAACCATAAAACAAAGGCAGAGACTCAGTTCAATAAATGCAAACGAATGATGACAAAACTGTGTATTTTCCTCTCTCATTTCTGAAGCAGAAACTGCTGTGTTCAGAACGAAGGACAGAAAGAAAGAAGATTTACGACAGACTAAGCTAACTCTCTGAACTTGTGACACTACTTTTAATGTCTCTGAGATTACTGCAGAACGTATTTTAGCATCTTTGTCAATTTTGGTATTGCAGAAAATATTACAAGGAAATCAGCAAAAACCTGTTTTTGCTTCCTTTTTTTGCCTGGAGTGTGCCACTGCTGATGGAGCACAAGACGTTAGGGAAAGAGTGCCCTCTTCTTCCTCCTTTTGAATTTCTTTATTTTCTTCTACCTTTTTTGAGAAGTATTCACTGAGAAAAGGAACAAAGATTAGTGGCTCATGCATGTCAAAGTAGGCACACTATGCTCGCTGAAGATGCTGGAGATGGATTAAGAGCATCTACTGGAGATGCTGCTGTGATTGTGTGAAGCTGAAGTCAGTAAATTATTGGGTTTTGACAGTTATCTACAACAGTGGCTAAAGAAAAACAACCACAAGCAAGTCTAACAGTCCTCAGCACATGATTTTCAGATTGCACTGGTTTGAAAGTGAGCTCTGTGTAGACACAATCTTAAAGATAATCTTAGTGTACAAGATCCCTATTTACTTTGTATGATAGTACAGCCGTAAGCCTGACATAACTTCATGACATACAGCAACTTGTTCAAAGTTGCTAATTCAGTAGGTCACTTGTGCACTGTCAGGCAGGTGCTTGTAATCCCAGTGGCTGAATTCAACTGCCTGCATGAAATGGAAACTGCATACATAGTTGGTCACAGCCACCCAATTCAGGCAGGCTGAATATATAAGCTATATATAGTAATGTAAACAATGCACTAAAATCATATTTAGATTCACCTCAGTAGTCTAAATCTAATTGCCATAAATTCTTGCTAAAAATGGCATAATTTTCATATCAAAGTTATGGATCAGCAGGAAATCATACACTGCAGTAGATCTGAATGGCCTTCTCATGCTAAAATACACAAAAATATTAAAAAATATATTGTATATGCTTTTCACATCAAGTATAAATTAATAGTATTTCACATGAATAATTTGTTCTGCAGTAGCTTAAGAGTAGAAATTGTATGCAAGGCTTACCCAAGCATCTTATCAATTTCACACTGGTCAGTAGGCTTCAAGTCTTGTAACATTGTGTTTAGTGATTCATTCACCCATTCCACAGCAGTGGTAACAGAGTCATTTCTTTCTTTCTCATCAGCTTCGGTTGTTTCAGATAAAGCATTCTCGTGTATTTGATAATGAGAAGAAATTATAGCAGAACAAATCCTCTGCAAAATAATAAAGACTGAAATCACGAATTCTCACTTGGAAATGTCTTCTGAGAGGTTAAGAAGTAGATATTCTTATCAGTGCTACAAGTACCCATCTGCAAATGTTTGCTCCACTTAACTGATCTTTTTTTTAATCCAGCACTGCCTTTATGATCCCTTACGCCTCAGTACTCACAGACCTTATTCAAATTTCTCAATCTAAATTTTAACTACTTAGGAAAAAACATTGTGACACATCTGCTTTACATATTTATTTTGTTATCAGAACAGAATAATTCTAAAGATCACACTCTTATCATGACATCTTTCACTGCAGCTGTTGTTAGCCTGTCGTACCACAATTCATCAGCATTTGTTTAATGCCATCACTCAGGATCACGTACGTGTCTTGATAAACCTATCTTTCTGTGACACAGGAGGATGAACAAAACTCACTTAATAGAGGCATCATTTACAAATATCAGAGTTGCCTTCACTAATGGCATAACTTTACATACCCTGACTACCTTTGAAACTGTAATAAATTTCTTTACATTGTCTCCTTTTTAGGGATCAAGAATGAAAAGAGACAAAGTTTACCAGCTGGCATTCGACTTAACTATCAGCCACATCAGCCTATTGGCTCCAGGAAAAGAAGTTCCCTCACCAGTACTTTGTGGACACTACTACAGTTTTCTTTAACATCACTGTTTACTGAACTGGTGAGTTGCAGAGCTAAAGCTGTAATACAAAATGCCCAATAGGATATGAGTGGAATAGTACATCTCCCTGACAGTGCCTTATTAAATAAAACAGATCAGGAAGAGGAAGCTCACACCTTCTCGCAGTTTTTCACCGTACAGTATATTTCCACTTCTAATGTTGGTTGACCAACTCCATCAAGAACTTTTCTTCCAGCCAGTCTGCATACGACTGGAGCTTTTGAAAATTTAGAGAAGTAGTTAGCCTGAAATGAAAGAGAAGGACCTCAGGAGAAGACGGTTTCTACACAAACAGGTTTTTGTTCCATTTAACAAGTTCAAATTATATCCAGCACTGAGCAACTCCATTTATTTGTCCCAGTATCATATTCCCATTCATGCCTGCAGTATCTGCTTATGAATCATTCCCGGGAACAGACCCCACTCAAATCAAAGCCTAGAAAGTCCAAAACCACGTCCAGGTTAGATAACGTGTTTTATTTCGCAAAGTTAGTGATGGATATCATAGAATATCACCATGAAGAGGATATTTTCCAGGAGCAGCCCCCTGGAAAACAGGCATTTACCCATAGCTTAATAGGATTTACACCGCCTAACAAAAACAACCGTGCTATTCGCGTGCTGCTCGTGAAATCTGCTTACGCCGAGGTTCACACAAGCAGGTTCTCGCCGTGCACCGAGTGCGTGCCCCACCTCCCACGGGTGACAGGCATCTCCACACGCACAGCCCAGCCCGCCCCGCCCCCACGCCACCGCCCGTCACACGGGAGCGCGGCGGGCGCCTGCGCACTGCGCCCCGCGGTACCAAATCCCCGTAGAGGTCTGCGGGGCGCAGCGGGAAGAGGGCGTTGAGTGCCTCCTCCATTCGCTGCGGTACTCGGTGGCCTCGGTAGTACTCCGCCGCCTCCTCCTTCTCCCGCCGCAGCCGCCCATCGGCGTCAGCCTCCATCGCGGGGCCGCTGCTAGGAGACGGCGGCGCCCGCGGCTCTCGCGAGACCGCCCCGCGCGGCCGTTGCCCCGAGGCGGGAAAGCCCTGAGGGGCGGTGTCGTCCCACGTGACCTGAGGCGGGCGGTGCTTTGTACGTCCCTCGGCCGCTGGCCTTCTAGTACTCGTTCTGGTCGGGCGGGTTGCGAGCAGCTATTGTTTAGCTTTAAAAGTC
The DNA here is from genome assembly GCA_013399175.1 of Odontophorus gujanensis. Lineage (NCBI taxonomy): Eukaryota > Metazoa > Chordata > Aves > Galliformes > Odontophoridae > Odontophorus > Odontophorus gujanensis. Next base: position 749,631 of record VXAB01012692.1, on the reverse strand, counting down.
TCCGAGCGGCGAAATCGCGTCAGGTTATCACCGTGAAGGAGAGGCGGGTGAGATGTTTGGCGAGGGTAACGCTTAAAAGCCCCTTTGCTTTCAATGAGAAGAACCGTCTCGCCGCCTAAATGATCGCTTGCAGTCTGCGATTTCCTACCAAAAAAAAAATAAAACAATAAAAAAAAGCTTTCACGTTGTTACGGTGCCCACCGGTAATTTTGTTGAAGTCACTGGAAATGGAGATGCTTACAAAGCTGTTATCCGCGCGCTTCATTGTGCGCTCGCCTCTCTGAGCTGCGCGATAATGAAGCAAAATCCCCGCGGGATCATTTGCTTTCACGTCCTTCAGAAATAACACGGTGCCTCTGCAGAGACTTAAGCCCTCTTTTTTTGCCTTTTTCCTTTCAGTTTGCTGTTGTTGTTTCCTTCAGGACTGGCACTAAGCCGTGCCATAAAGGCAGTGGGCAGAGGACGCGAGTGGGACTCGTTCAGCCTGCTCGGTGATACCCGGAGTGGGTTCAGCCCTGCGTGGCACACACAGCAGCGTTCCCGTCTGATTAAACAGCCCCGTGGGAATGCTGTTCTGAAGGTAACGGTGCTTGCAGGGCGCCAGGGCTCGGTTACTGGGTGGCACGATGTGATCTGGGATGCTGCCTGCTGCTGGAGCTCGGTTTTTCAGTACATCCGTTTCCCACCTTCTGCCTTTTCAAGGGTTCAGAGTGAAACGCGGAGAAACGGCGTTGTTTGAGGCCGTGTGGGCACTGATCAACAATCTGGGAAGAGAAACTTTTCCATTTCCCTCCCTAGTTTTAGGGAAGCAGTGAATGAAGCAAGCTGCTGATAGTCACTCTCCACAATAACCTTGCGCTCTGCCTTAATTCACCCTTTGAAATTGCACCAAGGATTCCAAGTATTTACCACTTTTGCTTCATGATCAAGTGAACGTTGCATGAATTATCGGCGTAGGCATGTAATTTCCATTAACAGTAATAGGAGCTGTAAGCATGTAGAAAGAGGATGACTTATCCTATGATCCAACCTATTATGAAGTATTTAACTGATTAGTTAGGGTGCTGCAAGCCACTTCATACCATCGGTGAACTCTCTGCAACCCCATTATCTTCATTAGGCTTGTGTGGGTGTAATTAATTGGTGTTTAGTTAACAGTTGTGTTGAATGAAAAGAATTTAGTTCTATTTCTCTTAGTTTTATTGGCCCCATAGCGCTAACAGGCTGAAGTGTAATTAAAAACTCACTAATCAAAGTGCATGCAGCAAGCTCTAAGGAACTCCTAAGTGAGGGAAAAGCATGTCATTGGTGTGGAGCTGTCCTTTGCCAAATGAGCAGGTACAAATGATATCCTGCAGTAGTTCTTTTTCATTTTAGAATAACAAAGATGACTCATTTATACAGCACGTACATTTCAACAGCACCAAACCACAAACACTGCCATTATCCCTTCCCTAGGAGTGTCCAGTAACACCACACTGTGATGAACTGATTTCCACTCCAAATGTTCGTAGTCATGCAGAACTTTGGCTAGACAGAAAAATGAACTTTGTACTCCTTTCTGGAAGCCACGTGCAAATTTTTGCCTCCTTTTGATTTTGCTATAACTCCTTTGTCAGGAAACATATTATGATCAGCTGCTCCTCGTTTACAATGCCACATTCTGTGCATTACTTTATTTCTCCAAGCTGCTTTACATCTTGCTTGAGTCTTATGGGGTGGTTTTCAGCATACTACTGGGCATGCTAAACCCATGTACGGTGTCACATGCCTGCATGTTGCATAAAGGATTTGATTTTTGCCATTCTGAGATGTTGCTTTAAAGGCATGAATGTGCCTCTTAAATCAATTAAGGTCATGGTCTCTCTGCCATCTATGTTCTTGTAGGATTTCACAGAAGAGTAATGTGTGCTGATTCCACTGGCAGGGTTCTTTAAGTCAAGTCTGAGTGCATAAAAACTGCATGACACTGCCGTTTTGTCTTGGCAATACAAGTACTCTTACACAATTATATTGCTGGTTTTAAGGCATTCTCATTTCTTAAAAAGGCTTAAGGTTCTTCTCTTTGCAAGTAAAATAATTCTAGTGTTGGGTTTTATTTTTCCTCCCTTTTTCCTCCCTTTTTCCTCCCTTTTTCCTCCCTTTTTATTTTATATAGGGCAAACATAAGTAACAAAGTTAAATATAACTTTATATGCAGGACCAAGCCAAGGCTGGAGTCATAGGATGCAGCTAGCATAACATTTAGGTTGGACTTTGTGTCTTGATGGAAGTTATCCAAGAACTTCAGCAGTATATCTAATGAATATTTGGAAATAAATGTAAACAATGTAGCTTTTTTTTTTTTAATTCTTTTTTCTCTAGTGTTGTTATTTTAGTTTCCAGAATATTCATATAAGTGTTCATTTGCCTTGAGTAATTGTTCTCCGCTCCAGTGGTTACTTCAAGTTGAGTGGGTTTTGGTACTAATTTATTTCTAAAGTTGGAGGATTGTTCCTGTGGGTCTGTGTGGCTCATGCTGTGCGAGGGTGAGCCAGGCCTTCTCCAAAGGAGGCCACAGACCTGCAGTGTGATAGCTGATAGGCTTGGGTTTATCATTCCAACTCTCAAGGTAATTTTGAACGTGTAGTACTTACAGTCAAGTCCTTCAGCTGAATTTTCAGTTCACAAAAATTGCCCTCACATTTCTGTAACATAGCTTTTTTTTTATGGTGTACATTATTTTGTTTTGCAATGCACCTCTTCTTGATGAGTGCTGTGATAGTTTTAGTCCATGGCATCAGGAGTTCATTATATGATTTCTTTGTGCATGCAGTTTGCAGTACCCGTTATGCATTCTAAGTTGTTATTGAAGCCTACCTATTTCCACGGTGTTGGCGCGATGGATTATAAAGATTTTTTGTTCGTATATTTTCAGTACGATGCCCTGTAATGTTAGTACTCCTATGAGTATTTACACAATTAAAATGTTACTGGGCTTTGTAAAACTGATATACACACACTTCTTTTTAACATGAAAAGAATAATGTCTGTTCATATATCAGTTATTGCATGAAAGTTATTGATTTAGGTTGTATGGCAAGATGGTCATGCTGCATTTGGTACATAGACAAACAAGTGATCAGATTCAGAGATAAGCAGAACTAGAAAAACAGGAGCGTGTATTTTAATTTTCTAGGTCTAGTGAAAAAAAAAAAACCAAAAAAAACAACTTTTACGTGAATCAGTGGAATGTATTCTTTCATCTTTTTCATATTATTATTTATTTATGGTCAGAATCGTTTCCTTGGATGTGCTGCCTTTTTTTTTTTTTCTTGTTAGTTTTTTAATTTTTGTATTTTTATAAATCTTTCTGTTTCCAAAGAACATTGCCAAAATTATTTTTTAACCTGAATTATATTTTAGCTTTACCCTTTGTTTTTTTCGCTTTCTTTTAAGAGTCTAATATTTTATATTGGTTTGAAAATCCCCTACATTTTCTCAACCATACTAGAAATGTTACTTGCAGTTCCAAGTACAGAAAGTTTTGGGATAGTTGGAAGCAATCTGTTCCTCACTACAGATCAAAAGCTTATGTGACTGAGAAGCTGGACTGGATGATCTGTGGGATGCATGAAAAATAAAATTTTCGATCAGATTTACATAGAAGCTTGTAATAGTTGAAGTGTGAATATTGTGATGAATGAGAAATAGTGTTACCTGAATTCTCAAGTCCCACAGCTTGCTGGCAGGTTTTAAGAGAAACTGTTCTGCTTCTTTCTAGGAAGAGCAAAGCTGACAGCAGAGGATTTTAAGGAGTTCAAATAAAAAGGTAATTTTCACATTACTGTTTAGAAATGAGGCTTTATTGTGTCCTGTAATCTTTTCTTAAACACATTTTTTGGGACCAAACTGAGTATGGAAGAAAAGGAAGACTGGCATTTTTTTCCCCATGGTATATCTCCTGATTTTTGCAACCTTAATCACTTGGGGCATGTCTTGAACTTTTAACCTTCTTTCTCTAGCAATGATGCTGTGAATAATGGACTCTCCTGCTTGACACATAACTAGATTGCAGTTCAAAGTGGATGTCACAAACACTATTGCACCATCTGGAACAAAAGCTTGACCTATCATTTTGGGATAAGCCCACAAGATTATATGAATTTATAGCGGACTGTATTTTTTTTTTTTTTTGTATTAGAGATACCTAGGCTAATGCAATTGTAAAAATATATTTTTTGTGTATTTCTTACACAAACCCCCAAATTTAAACCCCCGTATTTTTAGATCTGAGATGAAAGTGATTTTCCCCCACAGCCCCCATAAGTGTTCGAAAAGTTCCCCTGAGGCCGGCGAAATGCTGAGTGAATTGTGACCCTGAAATTCTCTATTCTGTTTCTGTTACTGCCATTGTTACCATTAACAGTTTACTTCAGTTTAAGACTTGTTCTCTAAAATAGAGAGAAATATTACTCCTATGTACACTTGGAAATAAATAAATAAATAAATAAAAGAAGCTCGATGCAAACTGAAAAGCTTTAGATGCAACATGTACAGTTCCTTGTAAGATACTGTTACAGATTTGAATAGCATCCTGCTGATGCAGTGAAATACATCTTCTTCTGAAGAATAAATTTACTGAGAGGCATTAATGTTTGAGTGAGCATTCGTCAACAAAATATTGTTTTGGTCCATTCTGTGCTGAGAGAATTACACTAGGAGCTAGCTGTGTGCCTTGACTGAATGCACTGATTTGGAGTGAGCTCTAACGTCTTTGTCTTTCCTCAGAAGTCACTGAGACTTGTAAATCTGTAGCATTTCTTACAGAATGGCTTGAAATCAGGTGAAACCGTGAACATTAGGTCAGTCTGGTGGTTTTGCAGTTTTGTCTTTTAGGGAAAGAGTGGAATATTGTGGTAACAGTACAGCATGGAGAAGAGTTTGACTTTCTCTTCTTTATTACCCCCATCGGTTATTTATATATAGATTGATAAGGTAACCCCAGGCCTTCTCTTTTCCAGTTCTTTAGTCTGTCTAAGGATGAGAGATGTTTCAGTCCTTTAATCATCTTTGTGCACTGTGCTGAACTCACTCCCATAACTTCCTATCTTCCTTGCATCGGTTGCATGCATGGGAATTGAGAAGGCATGTTTGATCATGCCAATGTAAGAAAGATTTGGTAGTTTGATGGAACAAAACTGGAACTATGCTTAAGAATAGAATTCAGTATCATGCTCTAGGCTTCTCTCAGGATTTATCAAACAGCATGTATGTAACCACTGAAAATATTTCAGGCTCATTCATTGCATATAGCATTGATAGGAATGTACCTTTAACCGTGATACAGGTCTTCTGTCATATAGTCCCCATTTCTTACAAGGGCCACTAAGAACAACATGAGAGGAGAAACTGATAGAAACAAGTGTTTATTAGAAGTCCCTCTAGAACTTGGGGGAGGTAGTGCATCTGTGGTTGTACCTTTTGTGAAATGCATGTGGAACAGTGAAAAAGACAGTATGGAAAACGTGTCAGGATTCAGCCAGAAAGCAGTCGGTGCACCTAACGTGTCCAAATAAATTGCCATTATAAATATCACCACTTTCCTCAGCAAGGAAAGAGGATGTGTTTATTGTTAACTGCTGCCATCTACTTATCAGGCCAACAGTAATACCCAACCTGCACGACTGTATTTGTTAGAGCTGTTTAAAAAGCATTTGTTTTTTGCCTTTGCAAGTTTGTTGATACTCAATTTCTCGGTCTATTCATGAGGAGGGTAACAGTCTGATACCCACAATCTAGAACGCTTCTGGCAATGCATGCTCTGTTTCAATAAATAACTGAAATTATTTTGAGAAGTGCCTGTTCTATTTTAATGTTAAATGAAATCCTAGCACTTGTATTTTTAGAAGCTTAAATCCACAACGGACTATCAGATCATTTACTCTTGACCTCCCGTGTATACCAAGTTCCGCATTGCTTTTTTTGCATGTGATTTAAAAGATTAAACAGTTTTAGTTTTAATTTGAGAATAATTGCTGCCTGCTTACAGCATAATATCTTAATAAAAAGCATAGCCTACAAGATTCTGTGATTCTGTGATAGCGCTTAATTAAAAAATTTATATCTTTTAATTATGTATTCTGTGAGCACTAACTGTAACAGTCAAGAAAATGAGCATAGGAGCATCTTAAATTCCCTGGCTACTTGTCAGAAGATAGTAGAGCTTTTCTTTTATGTTTCCTGCTTCTCAACAGTCATTTTTCAGGGCTGCCATGAAGTGTTTGTAAAGCTACTGCACCAGGCTGCTCTGTGATGGGAGTTCATTCAAAGGCCATGTTGTTTCAGGACAAGCATCAGTAGCAATTACCACTTCAGCTTTTCTTTGGAAGTGTGAGTTTTTGCCAAGGGCTTCCGAGTCAGTCTGCTAGCTTAAGCTTCAGACAGGAAGATCAGTTATTCTCAGCTTCCTCTGTCAGTTCTTAATGTTTACATTTTAGATAGAAATTGTACTCTCAGTGACTAGTTGTGGAGCTATATATTTTAAAAAATAATGTAGCTATTATGATTACTGAATTTTCAAATTACACTTGTAAAAAAGGACAGGAGGAAACAGTTTCAACCATCTGCTGGATCCTCTTTACTGTATTGCTACGGAGCATTACATCATCCAAGAAATCTTTAAAGTAATTCTGAATAAGTTATATAGTGAACTTTAGCAACCACTGCTGTTTCATTGGTTACCTTCACTAAAAGTCACTTGGCTCATCAGCTGAACCATGACGTTTCTTCCAGCATAGGAGTGCCGTTTTTGAAATATTTAATGTATAAACCACCTGTGCATGTGATTCTCTGCTTCATGTAGCTTAAGTCTGGTGCCTTTGGGTGCACTCTTGAGTTCTTATCCGTGTGTAGTATCACAGCTTTTGTTATAAGTTACTGCATGTTTCAAGTGAAGAAATGAATTAAGTATGGTCTCGAGATATTTCTGTTGCTTTGATTACTATTAGAATCAGAGTGTTAGTATGGCATTTTTTATAAGCTATTGCTTTGTAATGCTATGGAGCAGAGCAACACAAAACATGGTCTTGTCTGAATATTTGGCTTGCCACTGGCAGCAAATGACAATTTGAACAGGGTTAAACTCAAGGTGCTGTTCAGTAACTTTACCCACATTTCAGACCACTTCAAGCTTTCTATAAGGGTCCTCTGTATACACACAACTTTTTAAGTTTAAAGAGAAATTACATTAGTCTGGCTTTTAAGAAATACAGTAAGAAATTGGGAAAATGTCAAACAGGCAATTACGTTATGTTATCCCTCGAAGCTAAAATAGATAACACTTAACTTCAGTGTAAATGGGGAAAATATGTCCTTATGTGAATCGGTGTGTGTTTGTTGTTTAGCTTCTTTAAGAAGTCATAATAACATAAACTATGTGAAAAGTTGACCTTGTAAAGCACAATTGTTCACAAGAACTGATCACGGCAAACTTGCTTTATATGCCCAGATACATTCATATACAGGAGCTGCTGCTTTTTTGCCTCCTTGTTCTTGAACTTCACTAAGAGCTTTCAATTGCTCTGACATTTTCAGCCAAGGAAGTAATAGTTGTTGCTGAGCAGTATCCTACAACCAATTATCTGATCTGATCATTGGGGCAATCCTCACTAGAAGGGAACCAATACGATCAACTTAAATCATTACAGAAAGGCAAGAGCAACAGAAGGAGGAACAAACTGAGAAAAAGGGACTCATCTCATTAACGGGTGCCTGTGCTGCAGGCTTCAGAACAGCAGACAATGAAGTTAGCATGTAAGACAAAGCTGTGGAGTTGCCTCCTGTAGCTGTTGACAGGTCTGAATCCTCTCTTCCAGAGCCCTTTGTGGCTGTAGTATGAGACACCTGCAGAAAATGTGCCAAAACTAGGCAGGGAGTACGAGCTTTTCAATAGGCTGTCACCTCTCTCTCCCTTCACCCACCCCTATGGTTCTCAGCAGGAGAGGAGAAGCCATACTGAAGAACTAGACTGGAAAATAGTCATGTGATGGGAAAAGGGGTCAGATATAGACACCTTACTGTTACCAACTTTGTGCCTTTTACAATTCAGCTTCCTCAACAGTTCCTGTGTGTTTGCTCTCTTTACCTAATACTGCTTTTACTCTAATGCCTTTAAACAACTGCATTATAAGGACAGGCAAGCCACCGTCCGATTACTGTCAGCAAGTGTGTCTTTTAATATTTATGTTTTCCTATTTCTGCTCCATAAAGAAAGGTTCAGATTTTTTTTTTTTTTTTCCAGTAACAGACTGGTAAACAGTGATTTGAGTACTGCCAAAATTGCCACTGACTTTGTCTTATGGGTGAGTCAGGGGATCAAGCCATGCTTCCCATGTGGATTTCTAGTCTTGGCCTTGTGCTTTAACAATCTGTATTTAGAAGTCCATGTTGTTTTAGTGTTTCTAGTGTAGCCTATGCATACTTATTTAAAAAGAGAATGAATGCACTTCTCTACATACACACACACTAAGAACTTGTATGGAGTAATCTTTAGAGCCTGAAGAATTTGCAAAGGAGGGAGTTTTAACTATTCTGAAAATGGTCTTCATGTGTCTGAGCATATTCACAGATGTACCTGTGTAACATCCTTTGTTTTTTCTTCATTTTCAATCTTGTTATTATGCATAGGTGTTATTGTTAGTGCAGGGGGCTCGAAGCCCTAATCAACCCTTTTTATACTCAGCACAAACACAAGATGGAATGCTTTCTGAAAAGAAGCTCAGTGGATTAACTTTGGTTGCATCTGCACTCTGGGGTAAAAGTTTGTCTTGGTATGTCCTCATTGTGGCATTCTGTGTACAAAAATTGGCTCCATCTCAGTCAGAGTTCAGGAGATGTGTGAGGTATCAGTACACTGATCTGTATGAACAAATAACTTTTCATATGCTGATAGCTGCCAGCAGTGACTCAATTAAGGTAGGTATTTAATATGCCCAAGTGATTTTTTTGATAATGTTCTTTCAAAAGTAAAATGAAATTATTTGAAGAAATGTTTGGGAAACAGGAGGACAGTGTACTCTTAGACATTCATATATTGCTGAAACATTTGATGGCTCCAGCAAAGAGTTGCAGACCTACTGGATTAGGTGCCTGTATTCTTTTAACAGAAAAAAACAAATACATGAGGAATACAGTTAGAGCAATTTGATGAATATGTGATTGTGTATCTCTTTATTCCAGTATGGGTTATGCATACTTTCCCTTTCTGATGTCCCCTAAAGCACATTGCAGGTAAGATCACGTTTAGTTGTTTGTTCACCCACCAGCACACTCCCCAAAAGGCAAAGGTTTGTGTCTGATTGTTTAAGACCTCGCTTCTGCTTTGAACACGTCTAGTTCTCTTGGAAAAACATTCTCCACATCCCCATCCCCCTTTAGAGAAAACAAGTGAACTATTCATGCAAAAAAGTGTGTGTGTGGTTGGGAGAGTGGGGGGGATGTGCAATGCCACCGACGAACCCTATTGAAATGCAGTGGCTGTTCATTTACATTCACACTTTTTTTAATAAAAATGTTAACTAATGATGTTAAATGCTTTGCCAAAGGTCCTGGCGGGTCAGTAGCCGAAGTGCCATTTCTGCCTAATTAGGGCTCTTGTGGCAGCCCAGGGGCCTCCTGATGCAGTGGGTGACAAGCCAGGAGCTGACAGCTTCAATCGGCTCCAACAGGAAGGTTGGACTGGTCATGTTTTCTAACTCAGCCAGGTGTTAGCTGAATGTAGGGGGGTCTTGGCCAGACCTGAACATTCGTTTGATCTTCCTTTCTCTCACTTGCTCTATTTTGAGCTCTTCCCTTTGCCTGTCCCATCTTGTGTCAAGGTCAAGAATGAGCTTGACTAAATCAGCAATTTCATTTATCTCTGGGAGATCATTAGCAGTACTTCTCCCTCCCCTCCCCATGTAAACCTTAGGCACTGGTGCAGAAACAGCACTGGTTCCGTAAACCAGGCACTGAGTAGTCCAAATGGAGAAAGACATGAGATGGAATAATACAGATCCCTCAATATATACAAACCTTTCTACTTCTCTGGTACAAGCCTCTCCTTTTTATGAATGTATATCAGCATTTTCCATCAGAATGCCCTAACTAACTCTAAGAAACAGAAAAAGCCTGTAGTATGTTAAAGGTTTTATTTCATTAGTACAAAACACTACTGTTAAACAACAAGAAGTAAAACCAAGTTAAGTAAGGTTTTCCTTTGACCTCACCTGCTTTTTAGTAGCAAACTGACCATACTCATATGTGGCCACATGCTTTTGGTGGATGGCTGGTCCTAGGTGTTTCTCAACATCTAACAACTGTAAAATCAGATCAGTATATTGGGGAATTGGCTTTTTTAATTGAGTGTCTTCACTTGGTTACTCAGCAGCACTTCAGCTGACTTATGCTAGTTTCTGTAAACTGAAAAAAATAGCCCATTATTTATAAAGCACAAACACATTGCTGGCCATTGTATAAGTAACTTAGGATTTTAAAATGCTTTACCAGATATTGGCAAAAAGCATTAGACCTGATGGAAGTTGAAAAAATTTTTCTTTTTTTTTTCAATATGAGTGGAATCTGATACTGAGATGAGGTTTGTTTTTTCAGATCTTCTAACTAGGTTTCAGATATCTCAGTTTAAACAGGTGAATGGAACTCATTCCTATTCACCTAAAAGTCACTATGTGCAGGAGTTGCTTTGATTTTTGAGGGAATGAAACCACTGTTGAGGTAAATGGTAGCATTTGGATGGTAACAGACTACTTGTTAATAACGCTCAATGATAATGACAGGAATCAATAAGGGGAAATCATAAAATGCTGAATTGCTGAACTGTACTATTAGATTTTTTGTTGTTGTTTTTGATTTTGTTTTGTTTTGTTTTGTTTTTACAAAATGACAAATTCAGCTCTGAGGAAAACAAATGCACTTTTGTTGATTTAGTAAAATTGTAGCAGTGAAGTGTTATAAACTTAGAACCGACAGCTGCCAAGCAGTTACACTTTAAGAGCGTGAAGCATAATTCCAATATTTTATAGAATACTTGTTTTCAATGAGGACAACTGTTACTGTAGCACAACATTCCAAACTGGGAGTCTTAAGAGCTTAGTTATGCGGTTTAAGAGACTCTCCCTGACTTTCAGAAGAGATTACTACTGAACTACAGAGATAAATGTGGGAAATTCATTTCTTTCAGGAGAAAATTTCATAGAAAATGTGGTGAGTCACATTAGTCCACATCTTGTCCAGTCTACTTTCTGAATCTGCAGTGCACATCTAGCATAGACTGTGTTGGTGTGAGAAGAATTTGGCATGCCAGGTAGTTACTGGTTAGATAGCGAGTCTGCTGGGTAATTTCCAGAGGAGATTCTGTTTTCTTCTTTTTGATGTGATTTTTCATAGTTATGCCTGTGTTATAAATGTAGAGGTATTTCGCTGATACTTGGAATCAAATAACATGAAGCAGAATGCTTGCTGTTCCTGTACTACTAATTCCCTTTGTTCTAAGATAATTTTAGCCTTTTTTAAAAAATGTACTGTTTTTGGGAAGCTGGTAACAATGACAGAACACAGCCTGTCATGGACAGGTCATTTCAGTAGGAGCGTTACGATTGTGAGATGTGCTCTGGTGATATAAAAAATACCAGTCACCAATTTGATAATATTCATAGTTTTCTGCATTCTGTCTTCTGTTTTCTTGTGTAGGTTTTTTAATGGCTACTACCATACAAAACACAGATCTTCAGTAGGTTTTAGAAATGCATGTTTATCTAAAAGAGTAGATATTTGGCTTCCGTTGTACTCTGGAAAAAATTACTTGGTGTAATAACATACAAGTTGTACTGATATACACATCAAATGTAAATATTTAACATCTTAAAGTGCAGTTCCTGAAAAGGTAATGCTTATGAGAAGTTGTTTAAGTGAAGAAAGCACTAATAATGTGTAGAGCACGATAAAGGTGTTGATATTTTCTGAAGTTACTGAAATCTATCCTTTATTGCTGTTTTATTGTATTTACCTATTGCAGCACATCAAATAGCTTCCAATACATGTATAATTCATGAATCTTAAGAGGGATATGTGGAAAAGACAAGCCTTCTCTACCAACACATCTCTCCTACTCTTCTCCGTCCTGGGAATCTGCCTAGAAATTCATGCTGCATACACCAAGGGTTATATTAAACTGCAGCATGCAGCCTTACAGCTTGTCTGTGTAAAATAGACAAAGTGAATTGAACCAACGAGGGAGAATCAGGTTTTGCTCTGAATTTCTTTTTTGTTTCTTTATCTGTTTGCTCCTTAAGCTTAAACTGGATACCCATGCTGAACATTCACATTGCAGAAGTTCAGCTTTCTTTCTTTGTGACTAACTGGTTCATGTGTGTATTTTTCTAAGAAGGTATTTCATTCTTTCTTATTGTTTAAAACTTTTCAATGTGTTTTTGCACAAATGAAGAATAATTCCCTTCACTGAAATATGATTCTGGGAGAAAGTTTTTATTTACTCAGCCTGACCAACAAGAAGAAAGTCCATGCACAAATAGGAAAAGTTCTGCTCTCCTGCAGGAATATTCACTGCTCTGAGCAGTTGCTCTTGCTTTCAGAAGATAGATGTTACTGTTGCAAGAACTGAAACTTATTTCAGACTCTAGCTGTCTGTTAGGAATAGTCATGATCTTGGAGATAAGGTGTGTGCTAGCAGTGCTCTCACCAACTTGCACATTGGAGGAGCTTAGCAGCAGTCACCTTCTTAATAGTCTTCTTAATTCATGTGCAGTGTAGGGCAGGAACAAGCTGCAAGTCAATGACCCGTGAATCCAGTGAAGATTCACCCAGTGACCTGCAGCCAGTGATAATTCAAGGCTTTAATGAATGTATATTTTTCCACTCTTCGTGTTTTCAATCTTTTATTTCTGTCTTCATATCAGATCAGTAGAATCCATCAGTTAAAGCTAAATACAGTGACATGAGGTCTGAAAGGGTCAGGAGCAGAAGAGATTTCTTTCCTCCAGATGGAAGCTTTAAAACAACAGGGAATAATTACATATACATGCAAGAATGCTCAGGTAACTGATCGGATTTTATCTGCCTGATCCTTACATGATGCGAATAGTAGATCGACCTGTCCCTGAACTCTCTTGGCAGCTTCACGGAATGACTTAAACGAGATCAGCTAAAGTGATTATACTAGATGGGTTTTAATGATTTGTCAAACCAATTCATCAGCTTGTTTCTCATTGGTACTTTCATTCCATCACAATACACAGGCTGGCTTTACAGACTGGTTGCATCTTGTCAACAAAACAATTTAAAATTCTGGCCACATTGTTTTTAACTTAAAATGGGAAATTGCTTCAGGAATTACCTATGTGTAGGACATGCATACTGTGATCCAGCAGCAATAGACAGTAACAGTTAAATTGCTGGAGTTCTCAGCTTTCTAAGAATGAGTTTTTGGCAAAGTTAGGTCATTGAGATTTCTAAGTCCACCTCAAGTACAGTTCAGCTTTTGGAGCAAATTCTGAGTCCCATTTTATACAGTAACAATACAACCTCTCTGTAAAAGCTGTTACAGCTTTGGCTTTCTAGCCATTGAAACTTGTTTAAATAAACAGATGGACAATATCTAGTTCCTAGTTGTACAATGTATCGTAATACATGTGAATTTGTATCATAGTACTTGCGAGTTTGGTCTTTTGATTAAAAAATTAGAATGCTAATGCTGGAACAGGCTGAAGCCTTCCAAGTCCACAAAAAAAGTCTATTATAGTAAAGACAGAGTTAAATAAGGAAAATCTATAATAAAATCAGGCTAAAATATTCTCACTCTGATCCAAAGTAACCTAGAATGCTTTATCTAAACTTTAGAGATCTGTGAGGAAAGAGGATATTCCAACTGAATGTAATACAACAAACTCCAGAATGATTAGAGACTGTGTTGTCTAATTAATTAGCTTTTGTAGTAGTTAATTAAGTGGTCAAGAATAGTATATGAGGCAATGAAGTCTGCTTCTAGTACTTAGCAGAGGCAAAGTTTATTTATAGGGATCTGAGTGATTTAATTCTGTTACACTGCAAAATTTGCATAGCTGTACATTCATTAATATGCTTTAAAATGTGTTATGCTCTTAAATGGGAGAATAACAGTTCAGCCCGTGAAAGAAAATCTTATCATTAATACCTGGGCAAAACTACTATGTACAGACACATGCTCTACATTTGTTCTCATAGATACCTGTCCTTGGGGTTTAAAATTCTATTTCCCATCAATAAAACAAACAGGACTTAAACCAAGGCAGGAAACTTCTATCTCATGAGGAGAAAAGATTGAAATTGTCTTCTACTTTCAATAACTGCCATGTTGCATTTTTAAGAAGGAGGGGGCAGGACTGTTTCATACATCTATGATTATGAACTTCTGTTTTTTAAAGGGCTTCCTTGATGCTTAAGACTGCAAAGTCAGTATGACTTCTGAATATTCACTGACATAGCATCTCCTGGGCTATTGCAAGATTGCTTGGGATGTCACTGTAAAATCCTTGGGATAAGACTTAAATTTCTTGCCTGCATTCAGTAACAGTAAAAGCACTGTATATTCCTGGTAGCATTTTAGATGTCAGTGTTGCATAACTGTCTTTCAGAGTTGATTTTTCCTGAAGACTGCATAACTTCCTTTGGAAGCCATCTTATTTGATAGCAGGAATGGGTCCAATGCTAAACAGTCTTGGCATCTAAGAATTAATGGAAAGAGGGGGATTCTGAGTTGGGTGTGCTTAGGCCTTAATCCTCTTGAGAACAACCAGGTCAGATACCTAAAGGCCCCTCCTGTCTCCAGAAGGGTCTCTTGCTGTACAGCAGACTGTACCAGGTTTCAGTGTCTTCATATTTTAACCTGTATGAACTGTACAGCCATCATATTGTAGGACCCACTTGTGAGTAGGCTGACTACGCATGCTTTGGCAGCTCACATATGGTGCTATAGTGTTAGCTTGCTTAATAGAGTTGCACATCAGATGGCACGCTTGGGTCCTGCAGGGACAGAAGGCAGAAATCTGCAGAGAGAAAAACTAGGAAGAAGTGAAACAGGTGGAAAAAGTGAACAAGGTGTCTGTCACTTTACGGTGACTTGTATCGAGTGGGTGAGTGCTGACAGATGATACCAATCCCGTGCCTTTCCCATATGAACACTTTCCAAGTATGTGTTTTTTTTTTCCCATTTCTCCATCTAATACAGTAGCTACACAGTCTTCCCTTTTCACTTCCTTATCTTTTTTTTTTTTTTTTTTAATTGAGATATTCTATGGGTTGTGGTAATACATTTCTTTCTTCTTTTTCTATTATTTGCAGTTAAAGACTTACACTGTATCTCCAAACCTTTCTGATAGATTCCGTAGAGAAGAAAATGATTCTGGGGGAAAAAAACAACAAACATCTGTGTGTGTTTTTTGAAAAATATTAGGACTTAAAACTACCTTAAAACTCCCTGCAGGTTTAATGAGAGTGCTTGTTAAATTTTCTAGATGTAGAAGAATAATTTGCTAAACAAAATCCCTGCTATCGTACCTTGGTTGCCTGTCTTTTCTTTTCTTTCTTTCTTTCTTTCTTTTTTTTTCTTCTTTTAAACTTCAGAATAAATGAAAAAATTGATCTGTGTGGTCGCTGAAACATTAAATTGTCTTATCTGTCACTTGTTCAACATTGGCTTCTTAAAAGGGAAAACAACAATCACAATCAGCAGTTTCACAGTGCCTAGAAGAAAATAGAAGCTATAAATGGACAGATGAATTATGTGCTTCCAGTGGTTTTCAGGGGAAGCATTTACTGAGGGAGAAAATTGTTTTAATCTTATAACAACTAAGGAGTGTGGAGTTTGTAAAAACATGGAACACCTACACATAAACTTAATTTTTGTTGCATAGGAACATATACAAAGTAGCTTTCAACAAAAATGGCTGGAAACAAGCTCTTTCATTGTTGGATACGTTATTTTATATCTTTAACAAATCTCTGAGAAGCACTTAGGGAAACCTGAACACAGTGGGTCAGTTGAGTATTCATCTTTAACAGTATTGAAGAAAAAAAATAGGAGTGAATCTTCTTTTAAAATGGAAATAACTAGAATTTTGGGTCATGTGGTGTGAGTCTTTTCTTTCCTTATTTTGAAAGAGCAGAGGAAAAGAATAGGAGGAAGCGAGAATCAAACCCAAACAAAGAGCAGCCTCTGCAATCTTGTTTTTCATTTTCCTGGTCTCTGTGTATTTATAGATTTGCCAAGCATCAATTGTAAGAAAATGCAGGCCTGCAAACGTGCCACTAGGAGGCATTAATATCCTATTTCTTTGATTAATTAATTCCGGCCATTAGAGTACCCTCTCCCTCCTTCTCTTGTCCAACTCTTTTGCATGCAACGGCAGAATGGAAGCAAATGAATTCTGGGGAGAAAAATCAGGAAGCTTTCAGGAATGAAATTTTTCATTTCTTTCTAGGAGAAATTAAGTAAATAAAGTCATGTGCTTCCAAAATAAATAATATAAATTATCTGTTACAAAGACAGAAATGTAACCTCTGGATCCTGTGTTATGATGTGACAGTGACGAGAATCCTAATTTATTTCATAAAATTAAGCTGCTTTTTGAATGAAAATCTGAACACTGGAGAAGGCTGAGTTATCCTTTTTAACATCATTGGAAAGTACTTCCAAGTGCAACTATGGGATTTTCTTATGGTTTCCTTCTGTGCTGGTGCAAAAGAACAATTTACAAGAAATACTGAGCAGAAAGAAGGAAGATAAGGACTGGCAAGTGAAGATGTGCCTTTGTTTTCTGTTCTAGAGTGTGCAAAATGGGGCAGATCTTCTGTACAAAATGCTGACGAGTGCAGGAGCTGGTTTCTCTGCCAAAAAAAAAAACAAAAAAAAAAAAACAAAAAAAACCCAACAAAAAATCAATTCTAAGTGGAAGTGTGTGGATGCATTACTCTGAGTTCAGCTGGAAATGTCAATCCCATCCCTGCTTGTGTGCTTGTGTAAGATCCACTATTGGTAGAGCTGTGGGCAAAACCTAAGAAACTAGAGGTGAACTGGTGCGAGTTTTTTTGGAAAGTTGGTTTTGTTATGGAGACCTCTTTAAAGATTCCTAAGTCTCAAAGGTACAGCATTAGGTGCAGCCAAGCTGCCTAAGCACTAGTACAGTCACTTGGAAGACTGACAGTTCCATAAGGCTAGTGAACCAAGCTGCAAAGGCTGTTTGTAGCTGATGGTAACATGCAAAATATTTATGTTGTTCCAAAAGCAGTGAATGGAATATTACAGGTGGTATGTGGCAAATAAAAACAGTGCATTAAAGCAACAGGAAAGCTCAACTTGTATGGTGGGAATTGATGGTAAGGGGCTCAGACCTAGTGTGGAGTTTTAACAGCTGTTTTTTCTTATGGATCTCTGGGTTCATTTGACCACGTGCAAGAAGAAAGGGTGTCTGCATGGGACAGACTGTACTTCACTTTGATCAGAAATAGCATCAACAAGGTTTGCAGAAACTTCTGTATCTCTGGGAAAAAAGTGCATGAAGAAAGCAGATATGTGTTCTATTCTGCAGAATGGCATGACTACTATTAGAAGCTTCAACATGGGGCTCATTGTTGACTTCTCTGAATTCTCATACAATTTTCTAACATAAAGGTGGGATACTGATACCTACTTGACTTTCAATTTTAGATGTTCTGCAACACATTGCCAGTACCGGATACCTTATATGATAGCTAGCAAGACTTGCAGTTTGTTTAAAAGGTCCAACCATGAATTAGTACTTTAGGTTTTACATAGCATATCTGCTTGGGATTTATCCATTGTCACGTATAAAATGGTGTTTTAATTTTATTTGATTACGTGGGATAATATGGACTGTATATAATTCCTTATGCTTTTGTTTTTCTGTCTCTAGATGTAATGAAATAAAAAAAATACACTACAATTTTCCAGCTTAGCAGCTGCTTAGAGTTCATCACATAAAGAATAAACACAGTTGCTTGTTACTGCTAGAGAACCATTACAACAGGAATGACTGATCTGTTCAATCAGAAATCTGTGGTTTTCATTTATAGTGAGAGAGAAAGTAGTTAATGCCTTAAAGAATGTTTCACTAGTAAACAAATGTTGGTCCTCAGTGGAGATTCTGCCCAATGGAATTACTGCATCAAATAAACAGTGAGATCCTAATTATTGTAAATGTATATCTTATCCAAGTTTTCCTCAGCCTTGTTTTGCTGGATTTTTTTTGGCTATATTTATGAGGAAAATTATTGTCCTAATGTAATTATTCCTTTGTTTATAGAGTTATTCCTCGTTCCGTGGGACTCATACAGAAGATCATGTGCATCAGAGGAAGCTTGCTGCATCCATCAGCGTGGAGTGGACTGCACACATGACCACGCGGAGGCTCTCTGCATAGAGGTACTCTTAATGTAGTTCTAAAGGTGATGAAAAATCAGACCAGAGACAGAAATGTTAGAAATAACCAAAACTGGGCCTGCCAATGAAAAGCAGTGGGGAATGTGATGAGGAGGAAGGGAAGTAAACATATGGAATAATCTAGAAAATAAGAGTTTGTAAATAACTGCAGCCTTGAGGCTTTTAATATACCACTCACCAGCCTTGCCACTTAGAGTGGCTGAAATGTTTACAGTTCTCTTTTGGGTGGATAATATTTAAGACCTCATTCACCTTTTCATTTTAAGCAACTGCATATAAACACGTATTTATGAAATGTGATTTTTGATTGCCACAAAGAAAGACATAGAAGTAGGCATAAATCAGTTCACAAGTGTTACCTTCTCCATAAGTACTTCCTTACTGCCTTCAGATCCTGTAAATTAAGGAGAGAGGAAAAAAAAAAGACAACAGAATTCTTGTGATGGTATTTATTTCTTTAAGAGTTGGCCAACAGCATATGGGGAAAGGTAACGTCAACAAAATCTTTCTTGAGGAAATATTGAGCAGATCTTATATTCGAATACATTTTCTTGCAAAAATGCAAAAACCTCATGAAAAACCAAAACTTACAGCCTCTGACCTTGAGATGTGTGAAATTCCATGTGCTGGGCATCCAATTTTGTGCAAGGTTAGGTAATAAGCATATGCCTGGTCATCAGAAATCTGAGTCCTGCAGCACTTAGCCTTAAGGAGGGAGCATGCCTTCTAGCAGGGCTCTTGTCAGCACTGGGTTCTGCTAAACACATATTCCACAGCTGCAGTGCCAGTACCATGACCTTTCTTTTGCTCCTTGACCCACACATCAGATGCAGCTGGTCAGATAATCACAGATCAGACTGACCACCTGCATCTGATGTGTGGGATCCAAAAGTGGGAGAGGGCCATGGTACTGCCGTATAAAAATGTGCAACTCTGGCAGTGACAGAGTGCAATACAAAAGAATGAGTCAGTGCATGAGACTTGACAGGTCTGCTTTATAGCACAGCTGGGGATTCACCAGATCCCACAGCACAGGGAGTGGGAAGGGAAGTGCTTTGTGTGCTGCCAATACCCCCTCTTTGCAGAACAATCCTTAGAAGTCTGTTTCTGCCTGCATAACTTACCAGCCTACCTAATGAGATTTGCAGTGCAAATGCCACAGTGAAATTTGTCTTACAGATAGTGAGGAAAGTCCTTTAGTCTAAGAAAGCATGATTTTTTGCCTCTTCCCTATTTATTTCACAGAGAGCTCTTGTTAAGCATCCAGTTTTTGAGTCAATGTTATCAAAGCTACATGTTTTGACAGGTTCTCTCCTGTGTGTGTGTGTATGGAAAGGTTCTTCATGTACCTCCTAAGTTGAGAGATATAATTTAAACAGAGAAAATTATGGTTCATAATGCACTCTTGTTAGGTGACATGACTATGCTTAGTCCACTGCAGGACAGCCTACACAGAGAAATGCATATTTCCATATAAATTACAGTATACTGCAGCCAAGAGATCAATTAGAATGTCTGCGACCAAGAACTCTCAAGTGTCTCCATTCAGTCTGCCATTCAAACGAGACGAGAAATGCGTTCAATTGGTGTAAAGAATTTGAACTCTTTCAGGGAATGTGTAGAGACTGCTGGAAAGTGGCATTCCCTGCAGGGTGGGACTTGCAGATTCTGTGAGATCCAGCAGGGAATTTTAAGGGTTCTGTAACCTAACATTTTGTCTCCTGTTGAGAGAACAATTGCAGAACCTGCTGAATATTGTGGAAGAAATTATGATTTTCCATTGGCTGGATGGAACTGACTATGCTGGCTCTGCTATGTGTTTTGTCACAACTTGATTGTCTTAAACCTGTTGTATAATTTGTTTGAAAAGGGACTTGGAGGACTTCACAATTTATGTTGAAGATGCTAGTGTTGAAATGCAGGTCTCCTGGAAGAAGATATCATGGATTGAAATACCTTAACTATTTAACAATGCACACCAATGTTTCAATGATTGAGACAGGAAATTCATTCTTAAAAATTCTCGAATGTTTGGAATTGTATATTTTTAGGGCAGGTGAATATGATATTGTCTACTCACTTGACAGCTACCTTAAGATACTAATTTGACCAGAAGTTGTCAAAAATTATGCTTAACAATTAAATACCTGACTTTTACCAGGAAGAAGGAACAAAGATCCTTCCCTTTGCCTAGAGCTGTAAAACTCTTCTTGCTTTTGATGAGGCAGCAGCAGAAGGAAGAAGTGATAGCTATTCCAGCTTGGGGATATCCTTATCTTACGAGGAAGTAATAGAAATATAATAGAATTTAAATGTTAAAAATACCTCTAATTTTTATTTCTGTCTAATATAGCTATATAGCAGTTAATAATACAACCAAGATTTTATGTTTAAGGAAACATTCATATACATTACAGTTTTCTTGAAATATACTTCTCCTGTAGTTTTTGTACTATATGTTTATCACTGAATGTTTTGAATTTATTTATTTATTTTTTTTGCTGCAAGCATACCTCTCCCAGCGGTTACTGAAGTTTTTTTTCATGGCTACCTTTTCCTCTTTAAAATATTGTTTGAATGTAGGAAAGATGGTAAACTAAACAATTTCTGTTAATCTCAGATAGTTATTGAAAGAGAACTTTTTTCAGACGTATGTTTTCTTTCATTCCTGATTTATTATGTGACTTGCAGTATTTCTAGAAGATGCAGGGTTTGCAGATGTTTTCCGTAGGGCTCTGAATTAAGTATTTTACATTAACTGGTGTCCCAAAAGGTTTGTGACATCTCAGGATATGTCTTGTTGCTCATTTTGGCATCTCTTCTTCGTGTTGACATGGTTGCAGGGTGTTCAGTTTCAAACAGCCTTCTCTGTGAGGGGTAGACGTGCTCTTCTTTGGTAGAAACTGGTTCAGCTGCAATACTAAGTGTGTGTTTGCAGCAGATTCGGCCTCAGATTCTCAGAGACAATTGGTGTTCAGCAATTCAGATAACTGACTCTGCTAAAAATCTTCACCTTTCATTCCAAATCTTTTACAATGCAGAAAATTCCCTGCATCATAGCATTGCTGTGGGCTGATTGTCTTGGACAGGCCAGAGGAAGAATGAGTGACAGACCCTACAAGTGTGGGCTGTGGTGTGCTGGGAGGACAGGGCCTTGAGCAGACCACAGGAAGGGTGAGAGACCAGCCGGGCTCCAGGTCCTGATGGGTTATAGTGAGCACTCAGCCTTACCAGGAGCTCATGAGGCATGTTTTGCTCACTTGCCCTTCTTTGCAAGCATGTGGCATGTCTGCTGCTGATCTTACACTGTTGTACAGTGGCCTGGCTCTTCACCCCCTCCCCACAGACAGCAGGCTTCAGCTACAGGATAACTGGTCACCATACAAAGCAATAGCACGCCCTCGTCTGGATTACTGTGTCTAGCTGAGAGCAGTGTGTGTGCAAAAAGGGATACAGGAAGGGGAACACCAAACAACAGGATGGGAAGGGTGGAAATGTGTAATACAATATATGATGCATAACATACTGAACAACTTGTAGGATATTCCAGTGTAACTGTCCTCCCAGTATGACAGTAAGGGATACACTATGATACTCAGTTTCCTTTCAGTTTTAAAGGTAATGTAAATTTAAATGTGTACATGTATACACAAACTTACACATGAGTGTTGTACATTTCTCTCTATGTGTGTATGCATATGTGCCAGGAGGAAAAAGATTTGATTTTTGATGATTTTGATTTAGACTAGGAAGATCTGTATTACTGCATTCCAGAACATAATGTAAGCATGCAAACAATTGGGTCATGAAGACCTTTCCCATTTACATGTGATTAAAAATACCAAATACGAGCTTTGAACTTTATCTTCTATGGGAAAGTTGTTCCTTATTTGAAAGTAGAAGACGGCGTTTTACTTAGAGATGCTGCTGCAGTCCTTGCGAATAAAATTAAAAGCAGCCTTTTAAAACAAACTGTTGCTTCTCGTAGTACCATTGAGGCTATGAGGCTATACATGCCTACCATGTCAGGGTCAAATTCTTAAAAAGGATCATCCTAGATAAAGTACTATGTAGGACTTCTCAATTTCCTGACCAGCACTGACTTCCTAGCACTAGGAAGCCTGATTAATTATTTTGTAAAGCCAGATTAGCTGTTAAAAACAGCTGATTTAAATTAGCCAGAGGGATATTTCAATTATTCCTTATTTTCAGTAAGATAACAGAATGTTTGATGTAGTGATAAGCAGAACTGATAAATTCAGTGTTGTCAGGTGAGCAAAGGATGTTGCAGCAGAATACCGGGCTTATAAGAATGTAGTGATTCCAAGAATCTCTTTTGGAT
>VXAB01012692.1:712182-726750 GCA_013399175.1 Odontophorus gujanensis | reverse complement strand
AACAAGCACACAAAAGAGAGGCTGGAAGTGTTTTAAATTAACAATAATCCACTATAACAGCCAAGGAAACAAAACATAGATCATTTTGAAGAAAGTTAATAAAAATATTTAACTCTTTAATTTGAAGAAAGAATCACGAGGTTTCTTTTTTCATAATTGAATGGTGGAACGTCCATGAAAATATAACGTTGATATATTATCGGCTTTATAGAAATTAAAACTATGAAATAGTTTTGTAAGCATCCTGGGAGTGTTGCGTTGGTTTAATAGTTGTGCTTGGTGAGTTGAACCACACGATGGCAGTGTACTGTTGGATAAGGACTTGAAGTCTGCTAAACTGATCTGAAGAACCACCTCACTTATTATCCTTTTTCAGTGTTACAGTAACTTTTGTCTTTTAGCATCACTGAATTCTAATTTTAGCACAAGGAGGATTTTCCCAAGGATTTGGTTAAATATATCCAGATATAAACTCTTTCAAAAACAAGTCAAGCTTATTTCAAGTAAACCCAAGAGCATAAGAGTAAACTGAAAAGGTTACAGCTTCTTCCAGATTCCAAATACCGTGACCTTGGGAAAAATACATCATCTTTGAATGCCAAATATAACTTAAAGTTTCTAATCCCAATGAGGC
Source organism: Odontophorus gujanensis (assembly GCA_013399175.1). NCBI lineage: Eukaryota > Metazoa > Chordata > Aves > Galliformes > Odontophoridae > Odontophorus > Odontophorus gujanensis. The sequence goes on along the minus strand of VXAB01012692.1, from coordinate 726,116 downwards.
CAATATTGAATCTGTTGTATTTAGTGAATTTAGGGCTTGGTTAGCCTTACAATTAGAGGCAGCTAAGAAAGATCCCAGCTCTCATGTGCATTGTAAGCAGCACCACAGAACGACCTTTGAAAGGTCGCATGGAAAATTCTGGGTCCACATATGCACCTCTTTGAAAAGGTGGGTACTCTAGTTTTGTCTGAGGCTAGGGCCTCTCTTGAGATAAAGAAACAGCAATTAACTCACTGACAGATAAGATGAAATAGAATGCATGAGTGCATGGAGATGGATCTTTCTTCCACATCAATTAATAATAACTGCTAAACAGAATTTTCCAGAAGTTTTTGTATGTGGCCTTTTGTCTTGCTCATTAACGGCCAAGTCAAGTACCCTCTGCACTGGTCCTGGCTGTTCTTATAAGGCAAGCAAAACAAAACAAAAAACAAGTGTGGGAAAGGAAAAGAATGATACTGCAAAATACCCTGCCCCATTTGTTTGTTCTAAAATCACACTACTCGTAACCCACAGCACCACAGCATACCTTTAAAACAATTGCAAAAGCAAAAAGGTGACAGGTTTTGCCACAGCCATTGAAAGATTTCTTTCTTCCAGTGTGTGAGGAATGAGTACCACATTGTGAATTGATAGCTGAGTTCCGGTGAGTTAGGGTTAAAACAAAATCCAGAGTTGGGTCTCCTTCCCTTCCCTATTTTGAATGAAGGGTGGTTAGCCTGAGGTCTGTTCAGCCTTCGTTATTACAGAGCTGGAAAGACTGTTTCTGAGCTATGCTGGTCATTCTGGCTGCGATTTCCAAAGGCACGTAAATTTTTAAGCTTTATCTTCCACTGAGATTATCTTTCTTTAGGGACCATAAGGGAATACCCACATTGTGGTTTCATAGACAATTCTTTAATCGCAGATGTTATTTGAAGAACTTGCACAGTTGCAGTTAAGTTTGCCCCCTATTTGCAGTGAACACTGACTTCACCTTGCTGCAACCCATTCAAAACTGTACAAATACAGACACAGAGCAGCATTGGGCCCATGGGCAATAAATGCAATGAAACCAGATCTTCCAAGAAGCTGGGTCACGCTATATGGTGAGCTGCAGTGTGCCAGGAGAGCACAGCAAATGGCATTCTCCTGCCTCTAGCAGCAGGCACGTGATGCGTTCAGCTGGAAAGGCTGCACACTCCTGAAACAGCTGAAAAGGTTGTCAGAAAGCTCTTCTCTAAGAGCAGGAAGTTATTTTCTGTCCATCTGTTACACTTCTTGATGCTTGGCTTTAAGATTGGCAATTTTAAAATACTTCCTGGTATTTACTATAGATCCTTTTCAACCTTTCATTTTGTTACACTTTTAACGTTGTAGTAAAAATTATCTCATGTTACTCTGAATGAGTAAGTCCTCATATTTTTGTCAAAGGTTGGGTAACACTGGTTACACCCATGTTTGTTACCCACTGCTTTCTCAAGTAACTAAATATATGCTACTCTAGCACCTTAGTCAGTTTTACTTCTCTCTGAATCCCCTCTGACTTGTCATTAGGCTTCGTTACAATTTTAAAGATTAGCAGCAAGGATTTAATTCTTTCCTCAATTTCCAACTCGTCTTAATGTAGCTCAGCAAATAACATAGCAGCATGAAAATAACAGCAGATCAGGACAGAGATTAGAAGAGCAGTGTGATTCTCAATAACCTGTCAACTCTTTTAGGAAATGAGCCAGAAGGTCAGCTAAAAAAAATTAAAAGAGGCATCCTGAGAAAACACCAATCCTAAAGTGCTTCATAACAAGGGAAAAAACAAACAGACAAACAAACAAACAAACAAAAAAAACACAAACAAACCCAAAACTTCATGAGTTTTCAATAAACTAAATCCATCTCACAATTGATTTAAAAGCAAAATGTATATCTGATAAAAGTACAGACAGAGTACTTTTAAATTTAGATTTCAGTGACAATATTTCAACTGAGGTTTTCCAAAAGAAGGTGAGAACTTGTGGCTTATCTGTCCCCATGTTTCTGAAAACCTTTTCTATATAAATGGGCAATAATCAGCCATTGATGTCGGTTTTAACTGATGTTTGTTTACTCACGTTTGTATATTAGACATGCAGTTTCCTGGATTGGCTTAGGAAATGTGCAAATGGATTTTCTCCATTCATGTGGTGCTGGAGACCCTTCATTCATAAACATTTGTTCATTGTCTCTCAGTGGTAGAGTTTGGAGGAGGCAAAAACAGCAGACACCTTCCTGGTGTGTTCCTGAGCTGACACTCCCACTTCAGTGGGAGGATGGACAGTTTCTGTCCATGCAGCAGTGTGTCCTTTGTCTTATTTCCCAAGGTCTTAGAAACTGCTGGAATATGTAATTAGGATGCCAGATTTTTATTATTGTCTTAATCAAGGGGAACAATCAAGATTAAGCCTGTTACAATACCAGTTGTTATAAAAGTATGGCACAAGATAGCACTGCCATATTTTGTGGTAGCCATTCAACATCGGTTTTGACCATATTACATCTTCTATGACTTGTCTTCTGATCTTCTCTGAATCTCATTCCAGTCTCCTGACACAGTTGGAGCACGTAACTGTTGTACATCCCAATACTCAAGAACAAAAATGGTATCAATAGCTAAATAATTTTAAACAAAACTTTAATCTAGTCTGTATGATTTGAAAATGAAGATGTCAGGATGGATGCTTTTCCATCAGTGTGAGCTATGCACTGAGCACTGACTGTGTATTTCTGTGGTTCTATATATATATATATATATATATAGGTATATATAGGTTGCTTATTGTACACTATGCATGAGGATGATCAAAAAGCAAACATGGTGTAAGCAACACTGAAAAGATCTGAAAATTTGGCACTGATTGGGTGCCTATAAATTGTGTAGAAATCACTGGACAAGGCCTTGAAACTGCTTCATTTACACCTAAGTAGAAAAGGAAAGCCTAATCTGCAGACCTGCTTTAAAATTCAGGCCTTGGGACAACCAGGCTGAGCAGTGTGGCATCTTCTCTTGCCCTTGTGAAATGTGGGGATGTGATTATAGGTTTGTTCTCTGTAATCACTTCAGCTTTTCTTTTAGATCTCTGTGATTGTTCTTGCATTTGAATCTTGTGTGTGGTTTTGCTTCTGTTTTTAAGACATGCCTTGTTTGTCACCAACACACTATTGCTGTTGTTTAGGTTCCTAATTGGATCTATGGTAATCAAAGTAATATTTATTCAAGAGTGTTACTGGGTTCAGATTTACCTGTCAAGTCAGAGTACTGTTGTTCTGTAAGGAGTGGATTTTCGTTTTGTTCTCACCTGAGTGTGTTCAACTTCCATTGGCTTTAAAGAGGGTCATGCAGGATAGTCAAAGAGCAAAACAAGTGTTGCACAAACAAACTAGATAATGAGAGTGGAGTTTCTGAAGATGATATTGTGCCATTCTGAATATGTCCTTGGGTGTTTCAGAATGCTTAGATAGCAGCAGCCGCCAGGAATGCTTTTATCATCTGTGTTTGCTCAAGAGTCTGCAACCTTTCCTTTCAGATGCTGGCCTTACACAGCTTTCTGTGCCTCTGTCACCTCTGGAGATTAGTGTAGTACGTGCTATCTTGAGTAATGCATTGCAATCACTGGAGACTTTGGCTACTGTGGAAAGTGGCTTCTGCCTTATTTAAAGAGACTGATTCAAGTGTTCAAAGTCCTGAACAGTTTGAATCCAGCATGATTTTGAAATCATCTGTCTGGAGGACTTCAAACTGCAGAAGCTGATGTAAATGCAAGAGTATAGGATTATAGCCTCACCCTTCCTCCCTTCTCTAGACCTCGAGGGAGTTAGGTACAAGGAGTTCAGGCTCCTTGACCCCACTGGCATGTGCTTGGCTTGCATCTTTGGCATACTTGAGCTTTCATCAAAACAGATTTTTCTATTCTCATTGGTTTTCCTGAAGAGATTATTCATTTCTGTAGGAAGGAGTGAGAAACTTTTACTGATGAAATTCTGCAAATAGTTTCATTTGGGCCTTTGTATCAGGCTTTCTTAGGTCATGTTTACCAGTTTGTGAGGATGGCTGTCATGCAAACAAGTATGAAGCTGTGGTCAAACCTTTTGTCTTGCACTGCAAAACTACATGCCTTTGTTCTCCTTTGGCTGTTTATAAATGCAAACCCATATGTGACTTCAGCTTTGTATCAGAAATCTATTTAATTTAGAGGTGTGTATATGTGTACATACATATGTATAATCTGGCATCTTTGCAGTACTGAAATGCATATTTTGTATTATGTTACACTGGGGTCCCATTGTCTCAGTAGACCTTTAAAATTTGAAATGCTATACAGGCATATCATTTTGTAACCACTTACGTCACTCACTTGAAGGTGTTCAGAAGGCCTCTTGCTTCCATATCCCTCTTGATAGAGAAACTTCATCACATTGTCAGAACACTGTCTGAGAATAAAGAAATAAAAGCACCTATTCCTTCCACTGTGCACATCTGTAGAGCTGGTCACCTTTTGGCTTAAGCACACTCAAAGCATCTGAAAAGATTAGAAGGAGCTAACAATGAAAACATTGGAACTCACTTTAAAATCTTGGTTCAGGTCCCAAGGCATCAGCTGGAGGTGAAGATGCATGCAGCTTACTAGCTGCAAAAGGAATATCAGAATATCAGCCTCTGCCAGTTGGCTATAACCCGTGTATGGAAATGTACAGGCTTAGAAATACGCTAACATATTCCTACAGTGATCCCTGAAGGGTGAGCAGGGGCATGGGGGGAGGCCAACCTGCTCAGCTGCACTGGCTGAGAAGATGCTGGAGGCACTACAAACCAAGGAGTCTTAACAATGAGGTTCAGCAGTGACTTGAAAGGAACTATGATGGTAGCTACTCACCTATTGCTTTGTCTATAAACTGTGCCACATCAGGAAATTTTATGGCATGTATCCATGTAAAATTTGTTCATACATAAGGGAAAAAACGTCACCCATAAGTGCAACTGCTTTCCTTCTTCATCCATAGTAACTGTATGTCCTTAGTAACTCTAAATCCTTAGAACTATATGTTCGTGCAGTTTCAAATACTTGTATGGAGTTGCAGACCTAAAAAAACAATCTCAGGCAAACTTAATAATCATTCCAGCAAAAATCCTCACAATTGCAAGCAGAGGATAAAATCTCTCAAATGCTCTCAAAATGCATAGATATACGAAAACATATTACAGGGGAAAACACTTGTTCCAATGAGGTTGTCAGAGGACCTAGAAATGGAGATTGCTTTCCAGCTGACTTTGGAAAGCATCTTCACAATGATATCCTGTGATTTCCACTGAGGATTAGTTGCCTGACGGAATGGGAAATCAAAGCATCTGGCTAACTCTGAAGGCTCTGATAGGTGTTCTTTCCGATATTGGTCAGCTGCACCTTGGAGAAAGTAGCTACATGTTAAACTCTTTGGAAATCAAAATTAACTGTTCAGAATTAGGGAGTCCTTCTCAACTGTTCTTCTCCTTGTCTTACATTTGGAGGGACACTGAGTCTTTGCAGTATCTGTGCAGCGCTACGGAAAATGAGCTGTGGATTCCTGTGAAACACTGACTGTAAAATGCCTTATTTGAGTTACCTCAGGTACAAAACTGAAATGATGGGAGTCTGCTTTTGCAGTAATTAAACATCTAGTACTGAAATTTGAACATGGAAGGCTGACTGTAGTCATCCATAGCAGTGTTTGGATTGCTCACATGTCTATTGTCTACATAGTCAGTTTACAACTGGAAATACAATTTTAAATTGTTATTCCAGACTCATTTATCTGCAGAAAATGCCCCTCAGATCTTGCATCAGTGAACAGGAAGATGTATTTGATACAAGCACCCTATTTTCCCTGTAGCTATATACAGTATTTCATGTCTTATTAACATAATATATCCACAGTGAAGTTTATAGGCCTTGACAGATAGCACCTCGGGTGAGAAAAAGGATGACAGAGAAAATTTACTTTTACAGCGTCAGTCTTTCTGGAACTATTCTCAGACAGCTTGACACCAAAGGCTATAAACATAGACTGGAATCTGAAACTTCTTCTGCAGTGACCTTGTTTTAGAAAACCCTATTCTTATCTCCTCATGCTTATTTCTCTCTTTCGGTGGCGACTCCTCATAGTATGTTCCTTACCATGAGCTCCTTCTGTTTCTTGAGTGATGCCTTTGTACTTATTGTTTGTCTACTATCTGCTTTTATTTGAGTCATGCAATCTGAGGGCCTGCTTTATGCAAGAACAAGGGTTATGTGTGTAAGCCATGTGATCTGATGTAGGCTTGTCTCCTCCATGTCTTTTGCATTTCTTTGGCACCAAGCTTCTCCAGATGAGAATTGAGCCTATACTGAGCACTGCATTAAATAATACTTCAGTGGCAGTAGTTTTGTATATTAAAGTTTAAAACTGGCCGTTCCTTATATTAGTAAAAATGTCACTACTGTCTAAATAACAGAGCAGTCGTGGGAGCTCAAGGCAAAGGACTGGAAATATGGATGCAGTCAAAAATATAGTCCTTCGAAAGAGGGATGTCAAATGGATAAACAGTATTTTTACACATATTTCACTATTTATAAGCAGTGTCAAGTACTTCTTTTCACATGAAAATTTAAATACAGCTTTCCTTGGTGATGGTTTTTACATTGGGTTTGCTTCCTATCCACATGACACACTTTTTCTGCTGAACTTTCACTGCTTGTTGTTTCAAAGACAGGAGACCTTGGATGAACAATGATAATCCAAGGTGTGAACGCATTAATAGTCTCTGTGCATTTGATATGTTTGGGTTTCCAAACGTCCTTGCTGAGATCTGCTGGTGTTGCATGATCCTGAAAACAACCTTGGCTCCTACTCAGCATGTTCTGTCCTCGTGCTTTCTTAAAAAACAAAATGCTATTGTGTGGCAGACCTACCAAAACATCAGTTTAAACAGTGGGAGGTCTGATGCTATAGATTATCACAGTTTCTGCGAAGAAGCACAGATTAATGAAGTGTGAGCTCAAGAATATCTACATCAGAAACATTGTGTCTACTGTTATGTTGTCTGCAGATACGGGGACAGCTGTCACTTAACTTTAGTGTTTGATTTAAAATTACTGAAACCAATGGGAGATGTTCCATTAATTTGAAAAGACTTTAAATCCAGCTGAAAGAAGCTGTGATCACAGCTTGCCACCATGCCTTAAGTTCTAAAAGGCAAGGCATATTTCTGTGGTCAGTGAAAATCCTAGTTTTATAAGATACACATGCATACAGAGTATACTAAAACAACCAGTTGTATCTTTTTCTAAATTATAATCTTCATGAAGAAATAGAAACCAGATCCAGGTCTTTTATTGCAGCTGATGGGATCAATATTACAGGATTTTTCGTTTGCAACAAAAAAGCAAATTAACGTGATTAAAGGACTCTTTCTTTGAGGCATTAAAACACCATTATAATAATTAGATTTTAAAAAGTGGCATCATTTAAAGAAGAGTTAGTTTTTCTCTTGCACAAATTCTTGGTTTATTGAATTACCAGGCTCAAGCAGTTTAGCAATAATTTAGCCTCAACACTTAGTGGAATGTCAACAGCATTCTTTTCTGCTGGCAAAGAAGACTAAAATAATAAATCATTATGGAAAAGACCAAAAGCAAATGCAACACATCTATGAAAAGGAAGGGTATTTTTTGCACTGTATGCTCCAGTTTAAAGATTTAGGTGCAGTTTGTTGTACTTAACTGAAAATGGACAAATATCAGTGTTCTCTAACTCACAGCTTTCTATATCATCAAAGCCAGTTTTGAATTACAGTTTCCTATTTCAATTTCATTTGTAAGCCAGTGGAGCTCTGCCATCTTTCCTTATTTATTATTGCATTCTGATGTCAGAGGCAGACCGTGTTCTTGTTTATATTTGTGTAAACACAGGAAATGGCTTATTTTTGTTTCTGTTTTTTGTGTAGCTATTATAATTATTTCAGCATTCATTTATAGAAACCATCTCAGTGATGTTAGTCTTGCATAAGTTGAACTATTTTTCTTAAAAAGAGTCATATCTTTATATTATTAACTCATTTGACTTTTTAATTGCTTGTTACTGCTAATAGTAATTCCTCACCTTTGTAGAAATGATGTGACTTACTAATGGGTGGCATTTAGGTTTGCATACTAGACTCCCCGTTAAGAAATCTTCAAGAACTGATCTTGATATCTTCCTTTAGAAAGAGTTTATAGCAAGTTATAGAGTGGTATCATCTTACAGAATTAAAGATTAATTTTACATAAATTAAGGATTAATCATCTTACAGAATTAAGTGATTAAGGAAAAAAAAAATAATCAGAGTTCTCATCTATCTCATGGTGAGATAGGGTACTGAGCAGAAAACCTCACTCTATTCATTTGGGATGTTGTGTACTTTCATTTATGTGTGTGTGCCCTCGTTAAAGATTCCAGAAATAGAAGTAGACGATAATTGAAAAAGAACATGCAGGGATTAGTGGCACATTAGGATTTTAAGACAATATTGGTACTACTCAAGATACTTTTCAGTTCAGACATCTTTAGCAAAAGTAAACAAAGTACTCATAGTGACTGACTGATGATTTAGTCCTTTAGCTTTTAAAAATGCGTTATTAATGGAATCTTCTTGAATGTTTTCTAAGGACATATTTTAACCAGAGAAGTCATACTAAAATATCCACTTCCACTACATGTTGGTGTATTTTTATTTTTAGTTCATATCTTCGGCTTACTATACTTTGTCTATCAAAATAAGGACTACTATTTGTAGTCGTAATTTTCTATCAGACATTTCTTTTCTAAAACTTATGTTCTGAAAGACCCCCACCAAGATCACTTACATATGTAGAAGATGTAAAAGAGCTATAATGCTTTGGCCTTTTTGTTTTGGAGAATATCCTTTGAAACAAAAATGAAATTCTATTACCTTAATGTATATCACATTTTAAAGATGGTAAGGGCTATCAGAATATGTTTATTACAGTAAAAAATGTGCTTGGTACTCACTGGGCACTTCTTATGGACGTTAGAGGCATTTTTGTTATTTTTCATTTCCATTCAAGATCTACAGTGTTGGATCCTGCTGCCTTGTTGAGCTGGAGGTCAGTGGAATTCATTAAGGTTTACTCCTGTGAGTAGTCAGTTTCCTCAGCCCTAGGAGGATGTGTAGGTGCCCTTGTTTATGTCACGTAATTTCTTCCAAAACTGATTAAACCATTTCTTATATGCTCTATGACTTCCTTAGCATTTCTTCAGCTGATCTTTAAGCTCCTTTTATTCCTCTGTACAGGTGTATGTCTGCATGATCTCTTTTACCTCCCAGATATAGTGTGAGATAAATGTGCAGTGTGCTGCCCACTCTTTTGATCCATTCTGTACTCATCTCAATGATCTGGATTGACATGTGTCTTATATTTACAAATTTGCCAAATAGTTTCTCAAACATCTTAGAAAAGAGAATCCCTTAACCTGACGTGTACCTACATGAAACCTAAATGACTCTTTCCCTGTGAGTAGTCCACCCGTGGAAACTGAAGATCCTCCTACATTTGAATTTTCCCTTTGGGTGCAGTTTATTTGGAGCATCGTTTCAATCATCCTGCTTATCTTTCTGCATGCCACATTTTCTTTTCATTATTTCCTTGGACCACAGGAAGCTTCAGAAAGTATTTAGGGAGGAGCCTGGTAACTGTCATGTTCTGTTTATTTCTGTGATGACATTTTTATGTGTCACAGGTGCACAATGAGAGATAGTGCTTTCATGTGACTTGCTGAGGTGGGTGATTTTCTGAGTTGTCTCTCTTTTCCATTGCCAAATTCAGTGCAATCAGTCTGGTACAGGATACTTTTAAGGGTAGAAATTATTACCTGTACCGCCAATAGCTCTGCAATTTTGGAGATGCCTAATTCAGTGCAGCAGTCAGCAAAACATATCTATGAACAGTAACACTTAGGCACGCTGCCTGGGGATTCAATGTATTCCCTTGAGCAGAGGACATAAGAAGTAGTGTATGAAAAATTCTGACTCGCCGAGCTGCTCGTATTTATAGGTGGCTGAGTGACCTGCCACTCATGGCAGGGCACATATAAAGGTGTATAAACTGTTCCTTCTGAGGAAACCCTTCATATCCTATGTGCTTCTTTACTGAGAGGCTGTGATAGCGATGAACAGCTTTTCTTGTCCTTACAAAGATTTCTTGCTCATTAAATGAGGGAAAGGGAAGATAGCAACTTCAATCTAGAGAAACACAGATTGCTAGTTGACTCTGTAATAAAATTAATTTATAAGTTATTATTATGTGAACCAGTAAGCAGAACTAAAGATGTCAAACTGCTGTAAACTGGAATGTAGGAGGAGATTGCAACAACAGTTATGCAGATGATATAAAACATCAGATAGTGTACATTTAATGGTGCTCCAGGAAGTGTTGAAAGACACCAGAGGGATGTCCAGAGTGTGAAACCAGCACCTTGTTTTGCATATAGTTTGGTTTTTAAAGATACCAACCTTCTTTGATACCAGTGTTGGGTACATGGGATTCTGATCTCTGTGTCTGTAGTAAGATCTGTACGTCTTGCTGTCAGATGCATTAAAAGCAATATTTCAGTGCCTGCATACGTGCCAGGTCTCTGTGCCTAGTGCTCCCAGCTTGATGAGCACCTTGCTGAGACCCTCGTAGTCATGTGTGAGAAGCACGGAGCTCCTTTTGCTGGCTGGCCGCAGATTTGTGAAGCACCACCACGTGTGAGCACGGCCCTTAGAGGGCACTGCAGTGATCTGCTTGCTCATGAAATTTTCATTGACGCTAATGGCTAACATCTATGCAGCAGCTCCGTTAGAAGCAGTGAGGTCAGGCAGATATTATCCTTGTATGGAGAGTTTATGACAGTGTGTCTGAGCCCCTTGTGTGACGAACTTGTGTGCCGCTGCAGCTTTCTGGAGATCACATGGAGAAGTGCTCTGCGGATGCGAAATGAAGTGTATTAAATCACGGTTCTTGATGCGTTTGAGAGGTGTCAGTCCCAAGTAGGTGCTTGAGAAGAAACTGCAGCAGAAGTCTGTCCCATGGTCCTGCTGTGATCATGCTTCTCTGCACAGCTGTACTAATGCTCTGTGAAGTACTGGATTGGGTGCTCGAGTTAATGCTGGTGGGTGCTGTGTCTGGATCAGAGTTGGAAGAAAAGTTCTTCCTCTGTGTTAGTGCTCCCCTGCAGCGTGCTGAGGCAGCTGTGTTAGCTCACCAAGAAGGAAAATTCTTTCCAGAACCACACTAGCACTGAGTCTTGCTTAGGACACCTGCTGGTGAGCTCGTCCAGGACACAAGGATGTTCACAAGGACAGGTGTTCGGAGAATGTAGGTGGCTTTGCTTTTGCCATCCTTTCAGAATCTATCTGCAGGATTTTTACATTTGATTTATTATATTTAGATTCATTTCCTGTTACGCTTATAAAATCTCAACCACTGAAACCAGATTCCAAACAGCATACCAAAATGGCCATAGACATAGTTCCTACAGAATCAAAGTCTTTCCAGCTCCAGAGTGGGTTTATTTGATATGGAAGACCTTTCTCAAAGTGTTCCTTCTTTCATGTGAAATGTACTTTTAATTTTGCTTTCAGCTGAGGGAGTTGAAAAGGAAAAAAATAATGTACTTTTTTATTTTTCTGTAATTTGTCTGTATGTTTTAGTTTTACCTATAGAAAACAAATCAAAATTTAAGGTGCATTAGTCCAATATTTGATATTTCAGAATGAGAACCCAAATTTACCACAAATACATTTTTTTCCTTAGTTCCTCTCATTAGATTTTAAAAGGAGGTGCTAAGCTCTCTGGGAAGGACTTATTTCTGAAGGCAGCAGCCACATGCCTTCAAATATTCTCCTGCATTATTCACAACACCTACAGCTGAATGCGTAGCTTAGGCAACCTGGCTTCATACTGAATAATGCAGTCACTGCCTTGACAGTCACAAAGATGTCTGTACCCAGCAAACGCTATTTTTATGCTGTTGTTGCTTGAAGCATCATGCAAGAGCAGCCTGCACACCAGGCCTTTTCCTGGACGTGTACCATTTGGGTGCGTGTTTGTTTCTCTGGATTATGCCTTTTTCTTTTCCCTCTTCCTTCGTTAATTATCTCAGTACATTCTAAAGCCTACGATCAATTACTATTGAAGTTCATTTAGTCTGAAGCAAAAGTTTCTGCCATTTAAGCCTCTTGTCAGGAAAACAAGAGTTGAAGTTGTTTGGTTTTCTACTTCCGAGGCTGTTTGATGATGGCGTAAATATTCAGCCCGACTAAACCCACAATTACAGCACACTATTGGCCAGATGTTCCCTTTGTTGCATGGCCTGGAGCCAGAGGGAAGCACAAGAAGCAACAACCCCATGCCACGTTGTCCCCACTTTTTGGGAGCCCGTGTGCACGGTCCCCTCAGAAGGTCAGCACCCAGTTGGGGCTGGCGGGGTGCTGCCATTCCCTGCTGCTGCTGCTGCTCTGTCCCTCGCTGCTCCTCAGCAGTTCAGCACATCCTCTGGGGCGGCCGCTTCTGGGAGGCAGAGAGCTGAGGGGTTTGGTGTTTGCTCTGGGTTTCAGGAGGAGGTCTTGATTGTGCTGCCTGCAGGATCAGTGCAGGCCTTCTGGGTCAGTCAGCTGTGAGCACATGAAGTGGTTCAGTGGGACTTCACCTCGTGCTCTGCACCTTTGGTCCTTCTCAAAGGGAATATGGCAGCCTGAATGGTGCGAGAGCTGTGCTCAGAGCCATGGGGGAAAAAAGGGAGGATGTACTGAGCAAACATCTGCAGCACACAGATGCTCAGACTTTGCCAGTCCTTCAGAAATTCAAAGGGATCCTCCGATGAGAGGGCTCAGGCCAATCTTTGGGTGGAATTAAGTTTACGGTGAACATCAGTGACCTCTTGAGCCTGAAGTCAGTCAGGAGCTGCACTGCAGTCCTCGTTTGCTCCGCCAGAACTGCAGGCAGCACTTCCACAATGTGAATGGCTGCTGAGGCTGGAAAATAAGGGAGAACTGGACCCCAGAAACATGGGAGGAGAGCAGGGCAATGGTTTCTCTGGCTGCGGGATTACTAATAGGAGGATATCAGCCTTTTATTCTCGGGTTTACGGTGTCTTTGGAAAACCTTTACAGCTCAATGGTGGTCCATGTGCCCGTGGGTGTGCCTCTCTCCCAGGTCCTGCAGAGGTGGGAATCAGCTAACGAGCGGGACCGGAGCTTCCGAGGGGCAAAGGATGCGGGAGAGCCCGCTTCAAAGGCAAATGAAGCAATGCCGTGCTGTGCCGGTAACCCCGCGCACCGTGGCGTTGGGGAACCTGTCAGCGACCGCACAACGTTCCTCCTCCCCGAGCCTCAGCCGCCGCCGGGTCCGCAGCGGGGAGGGGCCGCGCCGCCCCCTGCCAGAGACGGGGCCTGGCTGCAGCGGCACCGCCCGCAGGAAGGCGCGGCGGGGTGGGGACGGGAGGAAGCAGCGGAGCCAGCCCGGGCCGCGCTGCGCGGCCGCCCCATGTCTTGGCGGGTGCGGTGAGCGGCGGGCTGAGCGGAGCCGCGGGGCGGCGGCGGGCGGCCATGTCGGAGAGCGAGGGCGGCGCGGCAGGTGAGGCGGGGGGGGGTTCGCCGCAATGCGGGAGCGCGGCGGGGTGGAGGCGGCCGGGACCGGAGGAAGGGAAGCGGGGGCGGAATCCCGGCCGGTTGCCCGCTGCGGGGCCCCGCGGGCGGTACTTCGGGGGGAGCCGGGGCTCGGAGCGGAGCCCGCCGCGGCCCCGGGGAGCCGCAGCAGCAAGCCGGGAGGAAGCGGGGTGCGGGAACAATGCGGCCGCCGAGGCCTTTGTGGCCGTCCCGCCCGGCGGCCGGCAGGGAGCGAAAGGGCTCGGGTGGGAGAGCGGGG
>VXAB01012692.1:540351-712076 GCA_013399175.1 Odontophorus gujanensis | reverse complement strand
CGGCGGCTGGCAGGGGGCTGCGCCCTGCGGGGCTATGGGAAGGTCTGACCGCGGTCCCTCGGTGCTCGCGCCGCGCCCGGGGACGGGCAGGGCTCCGCAGGGACGGGGATGGTCCCTCCCTGTTGGGGATGCTGCAAATGCATGGATGTGGAAAAAGCCCAAAGGGCAGTGCGGGGCTCAGCTTGGTCTCACTGTGTCCCTCCAACCCTTCTTCCTCGCTGAATGCTGCAGTGACCGGGGACACAGATGCTGAGCCTTGTTTGGTGGTGGTAAATGTGTGAAGAAACTTAGAAGACTGAGTTTGCACAAATCACAGAATTGTAGGGGTTTGGAGGGACCTCTGGAGATCCTCTAGCCCAAGCCCCGGCTAAGCAGGTTCCCTGTGGTAGGTTGCAGCAACAAATCCTGGGAGTAAACTAAGGGAAAGCTCTTCTGATGAGCCCAACCAGCTGTAAGCCTAGCTCATCTGGGGGTACAACTGCTTTGAAGCTGGGGATGACGACTCAGATGCAGACAAGCACCAGCCGCAGGACCAGTCAGAAAGCCTCCCTAAGGACTGGTTTCCTACACAAGACAGCAGCCTTCTTTGCGCAGAGAACTTGCAGTGATGCTCAGGAGACTTGTTTTCAAAATTTCCCCCCAAAATTGAGGTTCTCTGCTGGAGAGAAGGGAGAAAAAAGTGCATCTGTGCATGGGATTTGGGAAGTGCTTAGGATAAAACAGCTGAACTGTAGCACATGTGGAACGGAAGAGTCACAGTGTCTGTTTCAAACAATGCAGATAATACTATTTATTAACTAGTTGGATTTTCAAGTTGTTTAATGCATATTTACCCCCTTTGTGTACATGTGAAGTGCTTTCTGTATAAGACCCTGATTCCTCTGCTTGAAGGTACCTGAGACATTTCTCTAGATGACAACAGGGAGAAATGGAGTGACATTTATCTGTTAGGTGGCAGAGCAGCATGTATTGTTTTCTGTAAAGCTGCAAGGTTAATGCAAGGCAGCATTGAGAATAAGTGACTTGTGACAGAAGGAGAATTTGTTCAGGAGGGGTTTTGCTAGAAGATGGAATGCCATGCAGTAAATCAATGATTTGCTATGCCAGAAATCTTTATGTGCTCTGCGCTCTCTGGAATGCTGAAGCTGTCAGAGAAGAAAGACTTCAGGGATAAAACGTGATTTAGTGGGTGTTGTATTGACAGTCCTGGGGCTACAGCCACTTACCGCAGTGTAGTACAATGCGCAGGAGAGGTCTGTATGTAAAACAGCACAGTGTTGCATGCGGTATCCGCTCATCGTTTGTAGCTCCAGTCAGCACAGCATTGCGGTATCTGCATTTTGCTCACGGTGAGTCTCGATGCAGTCGTTTGTGCCCCTGAGCTGTTGCATGTGGAACTTCTCATTGTATCGACTCCTGGCGCTCTTCAGCCAATGGGTGATGCTGATTTCAGCTGATGAGTTCTCCTTTACTGCGTAGCGGTGCAGGGAGCTGTCCTGCTCTGAGCTATGGGATTTCCCCAGTGTTGCATTTGGCTGCGGGGAAGCCCTGAGCTGCTCAGTGCTCGTGTGGTGTGGCACCTTCATGATGGCCCAGAGCTGTGAGCAGTGCGGCTTGGATGCGGCTGCAGCTTTGGATGCAGCTGAAGTCAGCAGCCCCAGGAGGTTGGTGCTGTGCAGGAAGACCTCCATACTGCCTCAGCTGCAGAAGATCCCATCTGCAGGTGTAAATGTCATGGTGTAGGTTCTGCTTTGTTCTCTAGCTCTGTCACTGTTGTTGGGGTTACACACGAGTTGACTGGTATGTTGCCTTGTGCTCTTTTCTGCTGAATGCTTTTTACAGTCCTCTGCTATGATGTCAGGTGTTATATCAATGATTGCACAAAACAACTATCCCTTTATGAAAAGATGTCTTCCAAATACACTTTTTATTTTAAAGCACATCCACAGAATCCCTTTGCTTTCAGTTTCTGTACCTGAATTAGTTCTGCCTTTTGGTGTTGTGTGAGGTGGGATTTCAGAAGTGGTTGACTCCAAAGAGTGCAGCATTTATAGCTTTAGAAGTGTTTCTCTGTGACTATTTTAGTATATGTATTATGAAGGAGCAACTTGGCTTATTTGGGTATTTTAAAAGGCTCTGCTGGCTCTCAGTGTATGATAATGGTAAAATGGGAAAGGAATAAACAGCAGTGCACTCAAATGATGCGGCTTCCCAGGAGCGAGCAGTCATGACCAGAAGTAGCTATGGAACAACTTCTTAGGGCATATGGGCTCTGTTCCATTTGTTTATTTATTTAAATATAAAGTAGGTATTGAGATTTGCCACGAGCAGCTCAGTGAAGTCATGAGGCTCTTTGAGTGTTGCATTTGGAAATGACTTCAGCTTCTTACGTGGTGAGCTTCTGTATGACAACTGTCACTCTGCTGTTAAGCACCATCGCCAGCTGACAATAGAAATGGCTAAAGCTCCAGGTTATGACTGTAGTGCAGAGCTACTCAGCGGTGTTTTCCCACTAGAAAATGAGGAAGACTTGAAATCTGTTTCAGGAATGGACTCTGAAGTCCATCAGTTGTGATTGTAATCAGTGTGCTCATTCGCTTCACAGATGTTTTAATAGAAAAGTGCACAGCTGGTTTGTAACATGAGGTCACAGATGTTGCTGCTGCACACAGAGAACACTGCTGTCAAGTATGAACTGAAGGGATCTGCTGTGCACTACTAGCATACGTGAAGATTTCATGTTCTTAACTGCAGCAGAGGTCCTGGCTCATCAGATTGAGGCTGCCTCTGCTCAGCCACCAGGCGCGTTTTGGTCTTGGAAAGAACATTCCATAGTTCTCATTACTCAAAATATGTCAGCTATGACCCATTGGCTGTTGTGTTAAGAAACATAGGGATATGCATTTAAAATAAACAAACATATGGAAGTTTTAAATTTTACTGTAACTGTTATTGAAGCAGTAACTTTTCAGTGTTAAAATTAGGATGGCAGTGGGTATTAAAACAGGAAATTCCTTCGAAGTCTGCCTCAAAGGGATTTGAAGAGGATTTCATGTAAATGAAAAGGAAAATGTAGTCAATTCAAACAAACAATAAAAAAAGTAAGTAAATAAACAAAAAATACACAGAATCTGGAGGTCAGTGCTCAGACTGGGAAGCCTTTGTTCCTGTCTTCTGATGCCTTTGCTAAGGACTGCATTAGGGTGTGTCAGGAACAGAGAGCTGCATGGGGAACTGCTTTGCCTCACCCTGCTGTTGGCATGCTGCTGTGCTCTGCTCGTGGACAGAAGCTCTGCTGGGTTTGTTTGGCAGTGGTCAGGGTGTGTGAATTGGCTCTGGAAGGATCTTAATTTGCAAATACAGGGGACCTGGGAAGATCTTCCTTTATTTCTTTGATGGTTTGGTCAATGCTCAGACCGTGCCCTGGAGATGCAGTTTCGTAGGCATTTCGAGAGACATTTCCATCAGCTTATATTGTTTGCAGTCCGGAAAGCAGCAGTATAGAATGCAGTTGTATGGCAGCAATTTCATGCAATCTCTGCAAGTTTATTTGCTCCTGTCTCAGAAGAACGACTGCCTCTGTTGCAGAAATGTCCTCAACCTGCTGTAGCTTCTTTGAAGAACAAGGCAAGTTGTTTTTTGTGCTGGCAGAAGCAGGCAGCATAGGGATCATCTATGAACTCTTCTTTGATTTACATTTTCTTAGATATATTTTACATTGATAATGCTTTTCAGAACCACTCTCCAGAGCTTGCCTCAATCTCTGTGGGTACTCCAAGGATTTTGAAGTTCAGAGTGCACTGTGCTCACCTGTGCAGCATGGCCTTTTGTCATGAGGCTCTGTGTATTTTAACTCATGCTTTTTTACTCCTGTTCCATATGAAGTCTAAACAGTGGTTATTTGGGTGTATCTCCCCTTGTTATTGCAGCCAGGCTATTTGTCTTTAGTCAGAGATAATGAAAGCATTAAAATCACAGTTTCTTTATTCTTTTCTTACCACCTTCTAGTCACTGTTTGAGAAGTGCATTCTTGTGACAATTTGATGTTGCAGATTTCATCTTTGAGAACTCCTCAGGGTTTTTCTATATTTAAAGACCAAAATACCTGTGGCTATGATAGGCTGACTGGCAACTGGCCCCATTCCCTTGTTCCAAATAGATCCAACACATTTAACATCTCTTTCTTAAGTTTCCATGGATACCTCACTAGAACACATGCTGTAATCAAACCAGTAGGGCATGCCATTTGCAAAAGCTTTCACTATTGTCATAATGGAGCTGCTGCATTCAAACCCATCCTTTTAGAGTAGCTCTCCTTACTCATCCATGTTGTGGTGTTAGCCATAGCAGGCTGTATCATCTGCTTGTGGCCATGAAAGGGCAGCTTTTCAGTTGGTGAACTCCTTGGCTGCCGTTGGTCTCTGTGTGATATGTATGCGTAGTTGTGAATGTAGACCTGATGGATGCTGGTATTGAAAACCTCTGGAAATTAGCTTTAATCAATGTCTGCATGATTTTATGATTTACTCTGCAGATCCTAAACATCCATTTTCTCTCTCCTGTTCTTAGCTTTTCTTCTCATAAGGTATTTTCCCTTAAGCCTGATTGTGAATCTGTTCTCAAGATTGTAAGTTAAAAAGAATTAAGAAAAACAGACTTATTTTTGATTTTGCTGTGAACTGTCAATTTGAATCTAGACCAAAACTCAGAGACTACAGATTCACAGATGACTTTGCTAGTGGATTGTCCAATTGGATGTGTCATCTTACAGTTGCACAACTGATGTTCTCTCATTTTCCCACTTCAGCCCTGGAGAATGTTGAGGGATTCATATAGCTTTCTCTTCCTTTGTTTTTCATAGGTTGCTGGTTTTTGGAGGAAGAGTGGGGGCAGGGAGAGAAATTTATTTCCTCTGCTGGACGCGAGATACAGAGAAACTGAATAGTGATTTTTGTTCAGTCTTTGACTCATACTTTTCTGGGTCAATATATTCAAAGGAAAATATCTATGTTTGCTTTGTTTCCAGGATATAATTCCATCTTGAGAAGATTCTTCTGTATGAACTCATGATAAAATAGGGAATTCTGTAGTACCATATTTTTTTATTTTTTATTTTTAAAGGAAAGAAAACCAAACAGCCAGCCTACTCTCAGTTGGAGAGTGGTGCATTTCCCAAAGTGACTAGCATCACACATGCACTATTCGAAGTGTGGTTCTGGGAACTGGAGCATGATCTTATTAGTGCCATTCCTGACAACCTTACTGTGAACCACGTAGGTGAGGTGGATGATGACAGACGTACTGATGAAAGAGAAGCGGCAGGAGACCTCGTCTAGGAAGCTCTCTTTTCAAAGAACCTAGATTCTGTATGTTGGTGTGGTTTGTTTTCTGTTTCTTAGGTCTTTCTGTTTGGAAGGAAGGAGGTGAGTGGTAAAGGAATACTGCTTGCATAGGGGCTAATAGTGCAAGGAAGCCTGAAAGAAGCAGGCCCAGAGGAGCTTGTTGAAGGGAGAGAAAGATATACCTGTAGCATATCTTTGTCTGTGGAATAATTAGAGTGATCATGGAGAGTTGTCTAATGCTAGACAGAATTTTTTTTAACCCACATTTATCAGATGTTTAGACACTGTGTTGAGGAACATGGTTTAGTGAGAGCTACTGGTGGTAGCTGAGCGGTTGGACTGGATGATCTTGTAGGTCTTTTCCAACCTTGGTGATTCTATGACTCTCTGAAAATATGTATCTGCTTCAGGAAGGTGGCTTCTCCTTGTGATGGATAAAACACAGTCAGTTTTGTTCTTTTGGCAGCAGTGCATAGGTACAGAAAAGCTGGAGTTCAGGAGCGAGCAATCAGTGCAAGGCCCCTGCTGCTGAGTTCTCATACCCCAGGCCCACGAGTGTGAGAGGATTCTGAGCACGTGGGGAAATGTCTCAGGTCTGGTGAAGAGTTGGCTGAGGTTTTACAGACCTTGTTATGAAGGATGCTTAGTTCTGTTGAAGACCACTTTACCATGCGTTAGTGAGGTCAGATCAAATTAGGTAATAGCCTACACACTGTCAGAGAGAAGAGAGCTGAACTTAAAGCACCTGGCATATTCAGTAGGTTATTACAAGTTCCTGTGTGTGTGTCTTTCATCTTAAATTAAATTCAAAACAAATAGGTGGTGTATTTTAATTTCCTTTTGCTGTTGAGGTGCAGGAAAATGAATATTATCCACAAAATGAGGGATGGAATGAACTTGGGATTGCATTCTGATAGTCTTAGCAATACTATTAAATACTTAAATGACCTTTGAAAGCTTGATAGCAGAGTGAAAAAGTAATACCTCTAGTAAAATTGCAGTTGCTATGGGAGGGAGTGCAAAAGCATAAATGAGAAAGTTCATAGCTTGTAATGAGATGTCTTATTTTTAGAATTTTATCCAAAGAGTTGGGAGAGTTCTTGCTTTAGAAAGTTACTGTGGTCTGATTGGTATCGGGGCAATGAATATCAGTTCTTTCAGTGACCAGTTATGATGAAAGGGCATCAGGGAACTTGGATTTGTCTGAGGGATTTGCTGTGGCTGTATTCAGAGAAGGGAAGTGCATTGCAGTCTTCAGCAAACCAGCTGGATGCCTACTGGCATTTTAAAACAAAGAGCTCTGATTCCATTGATGTTAATAGCAGTAGTGTCTCTGGGTTCAGCAGAGGCAGAAGGTTTGTTCTTCTGATAGGAAATATCTTTTTATTATGCAAGAGAATCTTTTAAGTGTTTCTTTGTATTTGCTTTTTTTCCATCTCTCTTTTTGTTGTTCTATAATTATTTTCAAAGGCCATCTTTGTGTTGCAGAAAAACGCTCTAGGTTGTCATGTTACATTTGGAAGCTATGACATTTTGTGCTTAATGCAAAGCAAAGTCTCAGCAAAATGGAAAGCTGAATAAGGTTTTCTCTACCAATGCAGCAGTTGCCAGCCAATGGCAGTATGGTAAACCCTTCCTTCCCTGTTGTGCAAATATCATTAGCAAGCTTTGCTTGCAGCAAAATGATTATTGATGCTCAAAATGATATACAGTGTTCTGAATTAATATTTCAGTAATACGTCCATTTATATTTTCAATCCCAAGATATTGCCCAATCGGAAAAATGGAGAATTTGATCAAGGTTTTGTTGTAACCAGCAAACCACTCCGTTAGGATCATATTAATAGAAGTTACCTGAAGATACATGAATTTGGACATGACGTACTTTCCAGGGTTAGCAGAGCAGCTGTAAGAGATGCACATGAGTCCTGAGGCTTCATCCTCCCTGGGAAGTGAGGTCCTGGGAGGTTTAATGGGAGCACTCCTGTTTCAGCCACCATATAGCTAAGTTGTTATTAATACTGTGGACTTTTGTTTTACTCTGTGAGTATTCCGTGAGTCTTAAAGATTATTCTTTTACTGCCTTTTGTCATAAGCTAAGTTGAAAAAACAGAATGTGGCTGATTGTTTACTCAAAAACAGGAAAAGGTAAACTGATTAGCTGCTGCTCGAAACCACAGAAAATGAAGTCTTGTGTGTGTTTAGATAAAAAGATGTAAATTAAATCTGCTAAGCTAGCAATTGCAGCTAATATAATAATGGATACAGTTCAGTATTAATACAGTATCTGCTGGTGTCATAATTTCACCACTTCCCCAAGTACTACAGGGTTTTGAAATTGTATACAAACTTTTGAATTAAAAAATAAATAAATAAAAGGAAAAGAGAGAGACTTCTCTGTCTTCTTTGTCTCAGCAGTTATCCTGCAGAATGCATTTCTGGGCAATTTCTTAGGGTAGGACCAAAGTAAGGAAACACAGTGACGTGGCTGAATTAATTCTATACGTACCTAGTTAAATTATCCAACCCTGCAGTGCAGACAGTTGTATTTCAAGGTAATGTTTACAAGTGTTGACTGTTGGGGATAAGAAAATCTCTCATCGTATCTTAGAAAAAGGTTATTTAAAATACTGATGTAAGTAATGTAATATTTAGGTTCTTCCATTCATTTTGGTGTGCGAATTGCCATGAATGAAATGTTTACTTATCATGTTATTTTACTAGCTATCTTTTCCTAGTGTGTAGTTTGACAGAGATAGAAGTCCTTGGTAAACACGAGAGAAGAAGTTTGAACTTGAGCTATGCATGACACTACTTGACTGAGTCTTTGCATTATAGTAAGCAGCCTTAAGAAATCATTCTACTTCTAAGAACTGTAATATCGTAGTGTCAAATACTGTGATATTGCCCAGGACACGATTTTACTTTTTAATTGTCAAGAACTGACTCCCAGAGACTGGATGCTCTGCTACATGGCTCCGTATTGGGCTCCTTGCAGCCCTTTGCCCATTCTTCAGCTTCCTTTCAGATTAGCCAGGCATGTTTAGCAGTAAGAGATTTTCAAATCTACTCTTTCAGGTATATTTCTTCAGGTAAGATCTGTAAAATTATATATTAATTTTTCCTCTAAGCATACTCCAACTCACCCAAGTTCCCACATGCATAAGTTTATTCCAGTGCCTTTTGGTCTGCGTGGGGTAGGTAGTATACAAATTCCTTAATTTCAGGTGGTTTTGACAACTTTTTTTCTAATATTCAGAAGAACTCATTAAATCCAGAATGATTGGCCTGCAAGCTATTTTCTCTAAATGCCAACTGCTTGGATAAATGACTTTTTAACTTTCTGCTATGCTGAGCTGCAGTGATTCATTTATTAGTTCTGCAAGTGATAATGTCAAGGCCTCTTTTAACATCAATTACAAAACAGTTATGGTTGCCCCCATTACTGCATGTGATTAGTTATTGGTATTAAGAAATAAACAGGCTTAATGGAATGTAACTTCTGCTTGTACCAAGTGGTAGCAGCTCTATGGAATCACTGCAGCAGAACGTTCCGGTTCAGATTCGTTTTTATACTGGTGGATATGGCAAATGTCTGTGTATACTTTTTATGCTTCTGGACAATCTCACATTAATCGGGTCAGATACATTCTTGATAGAGCTCCATCCAAGTCAGCGTGCTCTCACTGGGTGTATACGAACATCACGCTGGTTATTTAATCACTGCTCTTTGAGAGACCAACAAACGTATGTATTGCCACACAGGATTTTGTGAGTTTTGTAGAGAGCTATAAATAGCTTTTCACACAGTGAAGGATGATAACTGAAGACAGGCTGGAATACAGAACTCTGAAAAGGGAGTGGTGAAACAGGTGAAAGAGCTAGCAACAAAGTGGAAAGCTGAACATACAGGTAGACTGTTGGTAGGAGTAGTTTGATGTCTACATTTTCATCCCCTATGGAAGAATCTGAAGAGGAGAAATGCAGCATTTTGAAAGATGTTGAGTTAACACTGTGCTGTCCTGATGGTTTGAGGCTTCTGTTTCTGATTCAGCTAGAGGAAAGGCAGCAGGATGCAAGGAACCTAATTCTTTTCCATAGGAAATTAAGGAAATGAATCCTTCTTTTTCTTCTATTCTCCTTTTCTTTGGTTCTAAGAAAAAAGCTGTGATGATGATACGGAAATAAATCTGTTTTGAAAGAGGGAGAAATTGTACACATGGATAAGGGTGCTGATAACAGCATCTGATCCCAATAGAGCTTGATGAATCAAGCACATTCTGTGCTGTCACAGGCAGATTCTGTGCTGCCTATGGCTTTTTGTACTTTACCACAAAAGGAGTAATGTAATATATTCTTGAAGAACTTTTTATAGAGAATATGAATATTCTACTTCTGCTTCTGAACATCAAACTCAGCATACATGGGATAACTTGAACGAAATTAAACATTTTGTGAAGAGCAATAGTAAGATTTAGAGGAAAGTTTTCCTATGAGCAGATTATCATATAGTTGCCTACTCTGAAGCATCTTTCCTGACAAACACTATACTTGATTATAAGGAAGAGCAGGATTCTTCATTAAATAACCCTAAGGTGTTTTTCTGGCAGAGCAGCTCCTGTGCTACCTTAGATTAACGCTCTGACTTATCAGTCTTAGGTCTTGGATTTCCTTGCTGTACTTTTGTGTGCATTTTGTTAGGTGATACATCCACGTAGGCTGGATAAAAACGTGTTGAAATATGTTATTTAGTATTAATTCTTCATTTTTTAAAGGGTCACAAAATAATTCTGCTGGACATCTAATTAGTTTGTGTTGTAATGAAGAGAATTCAATGAACTCTAAAGGCTTAAATCTGGGAGTGGGGGGAATGAGTGTGTGCAGGATGTGTTGGCACCTTTGCTACATTCCATTCCATTAAGTTATAGCAGTGTAATGAGGTAGTATATTACATAGAAATCCATCTGAATCATCAATGTTTATTTTAATTATTTTCTTTTCTGTCATCACAGAATAAATATAAGAAAGGAAAATACAAATAATGCCTGACAGTATTTTACACTTACTTGTTATGTTCCTTTAAATGAAATTTCAGTTGTGTATGCGGGATAGAAATATTTGTTTGATGATTTGTTAATAATGTTTTCCTTTTTTCCCATCTGGGTTCTGTCCTGCAGTAGTACCAACAGCTGCAAAATGTTTCAGCACAGAGTGTATTGAAGAATAAAAACAGAGGCAGTATGAGGAAAGTTTAAGAATAAAGACTCATAAGGGAATAATTGCAACTTATTCTTACTGTGTTGTCAAACAGTTATCAACTGCTATTTTTCTCTTAAAATTAGTCTTTCCTTATTATATCTCAACTTGTGTTTAATTTCTGCATTCACATTTAAATCCTAGGCTATTAATATAAGTGTATAGTATTAAAACCATTTGTATTAATTGGAACTTCTTGGAATATTCAGGAGGGCTTCTGAAATTGTACGTGGTGATTTAAGACTTGAAAAAACTGCAGTTTGTCAGGAAGGCCAAACGCTTTAAAAGCAAAGCTTCAGTTTGACCTTAGCATGGTCTAAGGGCAAGAAGTACATTTTATGAGAAGGCTGCAGAATTTCCTTTCTTTTTCAGCAGGTTTCTTACAGCAGGAAAAGTGCATAGTATTATGCAAAGCAGCTATCCTATTCTACTTGCTATGCTTACTGACACTAAAGAATTTTTCTTTCCTTTCAGATGCAGTTTCCACATCTGCTTACTCATCACCAGCCAAAAGTTTGGGAGACCCTGGCATAACTCCGCTGTCTCCGTCACATATTGTGGTAAGGGAAGCTGTTTTGTTGGTAGGCTGTGATTTCCTCACATGCTGGTCCCTTTTATGCTATCTGTAGTTTTAAATGAAATTTTGATCCTGTTGGAGTTTCTGGTGGAGCTCCCATTTGTTTCAGTGGGATCCTGGTTTCCTTTTATCTCCTGGCTGAGCTAGTGGATTTGTTCTGTATATTTTCATATCATAAAGAGGGGTTTCCTGATCCTCAGGGTTCCTGAATTATGTCTCTGTCTTTCTCACTGATTTGTTTATGGAATCCTTTAAAAAAATAATTCTATTAAATAAAAAAAAATGAAGTTCTATCTGCTCTTAAGGTCATCTACACCATCTGTAACACATATATGCACAGTATATTTCTTGATATTGCAAGTGATCA
The DNA here is from genome assembly GCA_013399175.1 of Odontophorus gujanensis. Taxonomy (NCBI): domain Eukaryota; kingdom Metazoa; phylum Chordata; class Aves; order Galliformes; family Odontophoridae; genus Odontophorus; species Odontophorus gujanensis. The sequence continues at coordinate 700,534 of VXAB01012692.1, read as the reverse complement.
TGTTCAGAACACATTGTTATCCTTGTCAGTTTTCTTGCTTAGCATTCTGAAGGTCTGAGTTGAACAATGTTCCTCTTTGGGATTTCCCAAGTTGTTGCTCATAATTTTAGCTTCCATCCCTTTCTTTCTCTATATATTCTACAACTTTTCCCATGCTGATGACTTTATATCCTCTTCAAGTTAGATTTGCCTCTTAAGGTCTCTGTGGAAGACCTATAAACACATATTCCTCTGGTTTGAAGATTTATTAGGAAAATGCAAGTAAGTCCTACATTATTAGCAGTTAAACCTTATTTTGCCCCTTTCTCCATGTTCAGTATCAAGCCTATAGGATGGTTTTGGAAAATGTAAGGATATAATAGAAAAGCATTGGAAGAAGCAGGCATGAAGCTGCAGGGCGGGGTATCTCAGTGAAGATAACAATTGCATTGAAATATTTTCAAGAGTACAGGCTGAGCAGCAGTGGTGGGGGATCCGAACAGGTCCTCCGTACTTAAAGGACAGCAGCTCTGTCCCATGTTGTTTTTTCCAAATTGACATGCGTGCAAGTTGGTGTACTGCCCTCCTTCACCATCTGCCTGTCTGAAGTGCGTAACTTTTCAGCAGAATTTCCAGCTTGTTCTGCTCCTGTCCTATAGAGCTGTCCATGTGTTAACCACCATGAGCACAGAGTGTTTCCACCTTTTGTAAATTCTTCATCGGTAAACAATTATCCTGAAATGTGAAGGTTATTGCTGTGTATTAGGTGACTCTATCTGTATTACTTCTGAATGGTAGCAGTATCTCAGGGTCAAAGTAATAACTGACTCCTAAAACCACTAAGTCCCGAACACAGCACACTGAGGGGTATAAATACATTCTTTATTTTTTCGGTTTCAGAGAAAAGTACTCTGTAACCTGGTGTTTAGCTACAAGTTCTAGTGCTTCAAGGTGATAGCTATTCCAAGAAATGGTTATGAAAAGAAATCCTGATTTGAGAGGATATGTATAGAATATCATCCAGCAAACACATGATTGAGTTGTATATTAAATTTCTACCCTAATGGGAATATGGACCTTTTTTAGGACAACTTTGTTCATGAATGCTGCTTTGGCAAAGTTCCTATTTCCATTAAAATGGTATGCATGTCTCAGAGAGCAGAAATACTGAAGGATAAGACAGATTACAGTTACTCTAATCAATGACTCAGCGTCTGTTTTGCTTCTGCTGCTTAACAGAAGGACTCTGATGCAGAAGATGCTGTAGAACAGTTATTTCTTGTTGTTGTGGCTATTGATTTTGGCACTACATCCAGTGGCTACGCCTACAGCTTCACCAAGGAGCCGGAATGTATCCATGTAATGAGGTAAGGGCTGCAATGCAGCATTTGGTTTGGGATTGTGATCTATAGCTATCTATGCAGCTGCTATAGCTGTGTCCTGCAGTACCTTCAAGTGCCTAGATTTGTTTAGTGTTGCGACAGTGTACACTTCTGTCAACGGCTATCATTTTCTATTGCATTTTGTTCTATTCTAATTTGCTTTAATAATCAGTGTAAGCCCCTTTTCTGTGTTATTTTGCTAGTTTGTAAGGTGATCTGAATAAAAGGAGGAATTGGGAAATGCTCAGAATTGTTTAGGGAGCAATGATGATTCTTAAGTCAGGATGTCCTTGGTCATGAGATTGACAGAAAAAATCTACTCATTTATAAAAATAAGCTTGCTATTTCCTAGGGTTGTGAAGTGGATACTCTGCACCTAAGGAATTGCTTGGGGTTTCTGGTGCGTTCAGAATGTGGCAAAGCCATGATAGTATAAAACAGCCTTACATCTACCTTGTTATCATGGGGTAATACTATAGGCATGTACGTCCAGTTTTCAGAGAATTCAGATGTTAATGGCTTCTTCATATTTAATAGGATTTAGATGCATGAGCAACTCTATGGCAGATCAAGGGAGTGCTAACTTCTTTTGCCAGCATAGCAGGATCCGAGAGCACAGTGCAAATTAGTTGTTTTGCTTTAAATTTCTGCAGCATCTTTGGAGAGACAACACCTTAGAAGCAGGATGACAATAGTAAATAAAATAAATGCAGCTCAGTGCAGATGGGTAGGTTACCTGCAGCTGCCCATCAGCGTGAATCGGGTAGTTAATTGCACCTAGAATTTGGTGGTTATCTAGCTGATTATTAGCATTAAATTTCACTCAAATCCCCAGTAATGAACCAAACGATGCTGGGAAGTTGGCAAATAAATAGCAAAAATTTGAAAATCAAGATTTGATGTGAAATCTGTCATGTATTGTGTGCATGTAAGGGACAAAAACTGAGTTACATTTTCTTGTTTTTTGTTTTTTTTTTGTTTTTTTCTTTTCAGTTTTATTTCTTCCTTAAATCAACATAATATGATGTATGCTTTCCCTTTACATTTTTGATACGTGTAAGTCTAATGTAATGACAAATGCAAAAAACTATTATGTGAGGTATGTGAAGGGGTTGTACCACAATCCCTTTCTGTAGTCTTTCTAATCATTTTTTTCCCCAGACTTTTTAATAGCTAGAAACCTACATAATTTTTATTAAAGTATATTTGAAATGCCTGTATTGTAACAAGGACAAAGTGTAGATAATTTCAGGCATGCAAAAGTATGTACAATCTTAGCCACAGAAGTTATTAAAAAAACCACAACCTCTGTTGTTGCAAGAAGCGATGAATTATTGCTACACTGTAATATTGAAAAGGAAAGGGAAAGAAGACAAACTTGCTGAAGTGTGCTATGATACACTGTAATTTTTCTAAGTGCAGCTGCTAGCTGAATGCCAGTCTTTAAATCCCAGCAGGCAGAATTCCTTGTGCAGTCAGCCTGCACAGTCACCTTGTGTGTGGTTGCAAAGTATTTTAGAGAGATCTGACACAACTGGGTGATGGGCAGTGCTATCTAAAGAAAGGGGAACTCTGGAATGGTAGTAGGCCATACAGTGACAAAGATGCCTGCCATTTTTGATAAGGACAAGTAATGCTTTAAGGCCTTTTCTGCATCCAGTCCATCTGATATTCTGCTGATGGCACAGGAAGCTTGCCTGGTGCTGGAAGTCAGAGGACAGGCCATGTGTTGCTGCCAGGTTATGGGGTGGTGGGGTCACAACCCATGTGTATCATCTCCAGAGCTGTAGCTGAGCTATTGTAAATCTTACGTATTGTGTTGTTTCTGTGGCTGTACTATGATGCCCAACAACTTCTGCTTTTATGAATGTCCCTCGAACCCTTCGGATTCAAGATTTTATCTACTGATGGAAATGTTGGAACAGTGCTATGTGGACAGCACACGTGTTCCAAATTTTAACTGGCATTTGACTTCACATGGCTTGAAATGCTATTTTTTTCTCATGCAGTAACAGCAGTATGGTTGTGATTTCAGACTTGTATAGTTATTATCTGAGATTCTGATTCAAAAGTAAATAAGCTAGTTTGTCTGTTTCCACCCAGAGCAGTGAAATGTGTCTTAGGTGGGGAAAAAATAGTTATTCATATTTCCAATGGTTATTTCAAACAATTGGAAGTATTTTGATAACTAAAATGTAGTATTTTCTAATTTGAAAAAGTATTGAAGTTGTACTGAGAAAGCTCATAAAGTGTATTGCTGGTAGGGAAGGATTTTGGGGGACATACAGCAGATACTGAATTATAAAATGTACATTAAAATAATACATATTTAAATATATGTGAAATAATGAGATTCAGCAAACAGAACTGTCTTTGTGTCCAAGTTAAGACTTCAGTGGTTCAGAAGATACTAATAAGTTCCAGTACTTGATATGATGATGGATACGTGTAGGAGAATTTATCAACATTTCTACAGAGTAAACCTAATTTCCCACCCATATTCAAGATTATTTCCCTTAAAGAAACTGAGGATACATGGCCATCTTTGCTTCCTGACATTTTTTCTGCCTTTTATCCGTAGTGTTGTTTGTTTTTTTTTTTTTCCCAGACTTAGCTGTTGGACTGCTTTTTAGCAGAACTGCTTTTCTGTGAGCATCCAATGAAGGGTGGGATGGGTTTAGTTAGCAGCTCCTGCAAATGAACGCAGGGCTTCACTACTAAGTCAGACTGTAGTGTCAACAAAGCTATGGTCTGGTCATGAAATTAGCATAGAAATGAAATAGTGAATTTGACTGTAAGTATTTATTTGCTGTGATGCCCAGTACTTAAAAGGGGGATGTAAGGAAGGTCTTTACGCATGTGCTTACCTTTAAATGTGTGAGGATCCTCACACACTCAAGTGGACGGCAGCATACATTAAGAGTTGGGCTTGTGTTTCTAGGTGATGGATGAGTGTCTTTGCCTTGATAACATTGGTTGTTTATTAATTTTAGCTAGAGCTGCAATAAAAGACAGCTCCATGCTGTAAAACCAATTAGAAACTTCTCTGAAGGGAATAAGTGAGGTCTTACCCAGTTGTGAAAATATTCCTACTGATTTATATGCACTTACATGTAATTGTAAATGATTTGGTTGCAAAATGTTTTAATTGTAAAATGTTTATTACCAGCAAACTGAATTTATGTATTTCACAAATGGAGAAAAGATAAATTGAAGAACTCATGGTATTCTGAGGTTGCAGGTTATTTTTGGCAGAAGGGAGCATACAGTCTTTCTTCATTATAACTTCAAGCTTCGATCTTTTCTCTCTTTTTCTTCCCTATGTGACTGTGATTCTTGGCAGACACGTGCTTGCCTTTCTGCTGCGTGCACACTCCTGGAGGCATCCAGCTCTCTGTGATGATCCTGCTGCTTTGCTTTCCTGGCTGTTATTCTGCAGCACTGGGTCAAATTCTCATCTCTCTGCAAGGAGCTCTCCTTTTTCCTCTGTTAGCCAGATTCCTGTGTAAGGAAGGGCATTTCTCTAACCTTAGTGTAACCTTATGATCCTTTCCACAGAAACTTTGCTTTTGTCTCTTTTCACCTTTAATATACAGTCAGATCTTGAGTGACTCTAAAACTGGTCTGTGCTCCTCTGTTGAGCTACTCCATGTTCAGTTAGGAACTGGTCTCATATACCTATGTTTAGGGAGAAATCTAAGTTGGGTTCTGCTTGAATAGGCTTTTAGCTCTGACCCTGCTTTGAGAAGATACCTCCCAATTACTTTTATACTATTGCTGGCCTGTATTATGTTGTGTTCTTCGCAGACACTACCATTGTTTTCCCCTAGAGCTTTATTACCATTATTTTCACTGTATCAAATCCATGAAAGCAAACTGGAAGCTGAACCCCTGCTGATGGCAGTGGAAGAAGCCTGTATTAAGCCGAGTGAAGCTGGGTTTCCCCCTGAGGAGTACAGCAGTCAGGTTAGTGTGCACATGGCTCCAGCTGCAACTGATGATGTCAGGCTTCCCGTACTTTTGTCAGTTAGCAGTCTGAGAACTTCAGTGCTTGCTGAGCAGTTACAGTGTCTGCTTTTTGCTAGAAACACATCCAGAAATGAGCACTTAATGCTTGAGAAGGTTTTAAAGATTTCAACCTGTGCTACAGAGCATGAGTTTCTTTTCATTTAAGTATTGTAAGTATTTATTCCAGGAGAGAAAGTGTGCCTAGCCACAAAGAGAAGTAAAGAGGCATTGTTATTAGCCAGCAGTTAAGTACACATCCTATTTATGGAATTTCCCACCAGTGACTCACAATGAATCATTAATGATTCCAAGTGAAAACGATAGCAGTTTGTCTCTTCTCTGTGCCTTGGCTGTGTGGGATGTAACATTCTGGTGGAAGAGGCAGTGCTTTGTGCTTATGGGCATTGGAACCATGTGTTTGCTGCAAGACATACTCACTGGTGTTGGAGTTACCCAGGTATGTTCTAACAGAGGTTTGCAAGCACTGAATGCTGCAGGGCCCTTCCCAGCTGACAGTAGGTGTGGGGCTGAGCAACAGCACCAGTGAGGTTAGGCAAAGTTTTTCTGAGTGGGTGAAGGTGAAAAACATTCCACTTCTCATCAGACTGTTTCTGCTTTCAGATTAGTGGGACTGCTCTCCGTACTGAAAGATTCCCTGCCACAGCTGCTGCTGGTTCGAAAAGGGGCATACTTACTGTTTGATCCAGTGGCGTGGTCTTAATGCTTCCCAGCAGTTTCTAAGATCCCGTTCCTGACTGCTTATTGCTTGGCTGAGATTGAACTTCTCTGTGTCAGTGCTGTGCCTTGATCTTGAGGTCAATTAATTTTCAGTTGATTCAGTTGGCTCAAATGGAAAAAAAAAAAATACTTGTACATAATCTTCACGTCACATAAACAAGAGCTGCAGAACAAAGCAATCACGTTGTACTTCAGAACAGGGACTTTGGCAGTACTATGTTATGACAGCGTGTTTTCCTATCTTTAGAAAAAAGGCACTGACATGTGTTTTAGTAATGAATACAGTTCCCTTTGTGGTCTTGGTTCCTCTTTGAGCTGTGCTGTGATTATGGCTGATAGCATAAAGCAGTTTTTCCTCTGGTGCTTTTTAGGATAATGTTGTCTGGTCAGTGTTTGTTTCCCATACCAAAAGTCCTTGTGAGTGGGGCAGGGGGGAGCAGTAACAAGAGTTTATTCTTCTATTCTGCTTTTTTGGTAATGGAGATGTCAGGAGAAAAGTGGAGTGCTCGCAGCTCTCTGTGGTACAGATCTTTACTTCATGATCTTGTAACTTACCTGCTCCTAAATTCATTCTGCATTTAACACAGAGTCCAGAGGGTCTTCCTATATTCACTGTTATTTATTTCCTTATCTGATCCTTGAAACAGGCATTATGTTACTTTCATGTACTACCTTTGTGCCTAGCAGGTCTTCCTGAAGATGCCTGTGGGTTCCTGATAAGATAGGATACTTATTTTCGTGATTTTAATGTATGGTTGTGAGGTTGAGGGTTGAGGGAGTCTGCTTTATTTTTCACAGACCAATTTTTTTAATCAAAAATTTTTATTACCATTTAGATATATAAAAGTGAATAGAGTGTGCAGCTAAGAGAGCTCAGTGCCTGCAGGCATGTCTTCAGTGTCTCATGTGTCCAGGAAGTGAAGCACAGGAGCAGACTCTGCTTTAAGTGACTTGCTGAGTGTCAGAGAGAGTTCTGTGACAGAAGCAGGGATTTAATTGGCTTCTCCATAGTGCTGTTCAGGTGACTTAAATAGATCCTCAATTGAAAATGGGAGAAAATATCCCTTATAAGCAAGCATTCTTGGAATCTGATTGATAACTGGAAGGGCCACTCTTTTTCACAATTTGACATTTCATTTTTAGTGTTGTTAGAGAGCTGATTTTTCATACAGTATTTACTGCTTATCTGTGCTTAGTTTGAAGATTCTCTTCTTAACTGTTTGCAACTTACTGGAGGGAAACTTTGTTCTCATCAGAGATATACTACATGATTGTACCCTTAAAAATTAGACAGCTGACTGTAACAGTTACTGAACTGTCTGAAATAAAGCTCGCATTCCTCTTTTCTTGAATGTGAATACACCCATTTGTTTCCTTATTATATGGATCAATGTAAACATATTTGGAGGTGAAAGCAGGATGTGCAGTATTCTACCACATTTCTTTATAAGAGTATGCAAATTTTTCTGCTGCTGTTAGTATCACTTACTGAAGCTGTTTCACTTGTTGAACAGACGATGGGAAGGTGGAGATCCAGGTGTATCCAACCAGAAGACACCAACTACTATCCTCTTAACACCAGAAAGAAAGTTTCATAGCTTTGGATATGCAGCGAGAGATTTCTACCATGACTTGGATCCCAGTGAATCAAAGCACTGGTTGTATTTTGAGAAGTTTAAGATGAAGCTGCATACCACTAGTGTAAGTATTATGTAATGCTCTTGGATAATTCTGCATTTACTGCTCAGAACATCTTGCTGTAGAAAGTGCTGGATTTTGCCTGGAGATTGTGAGCTGGATATGAAGCAGATCTGTTTAGAGAGTAAATAAAGTAAATGAAAATGCCAGTTAGCATATTCCAATTCATTTTGCTTCTTGATGCATTTGGCAAATGTATTTTGCTTGTGTTCATAGTAGATCTCAGAAGCTCAGTATCTGCATCCCTGCTTTTCCTGAGTGAAATCTTTGCTGTGCAGGGAGCCTACATGAGTGCAGTTTATTTTAGAAAATCTGTTCAGAGAGCAGAAATGGAATATGAGAACCATGCTGAACTCTGGTACACAGGAACGAATTTGCCTGGAGTTCTTTGTAGTAACTGCAAGTGGAAATCATGTTGTTAATTTGACATTATTCTTACTGATTATATTTTGATCTTTCCCCAAAATTTTGGGGCCTGGCCAGTACTTTCTGTATTGAGGTGGGTGTTTACTGGTTTCATGTGTTGGTGTGAAGCCAAAAATGCATACTTCAACTCTCAACTTGGAAGAAATAGCTTTCGTTTGCAGCTTTGCTGCAATTAATTACAGATGCATTTTATTGTAATTATTTAATATTTATTCAGTATTACTTTCTCATCCTGCAGTTATTTTTAGGTAGGGTAGATGTTTTAAAAATAAAGTCTAAAACAAACAGCAAATGTAATGCTCCAGGAAATTCAAATGGTGAGTTAGATCCTCTTCAAACAATTTTGTCACTTTTTCCTAGCCAGGTGGAGAAAGAAGAATTCCCTTTCCTCAAGCAGAGGGAATTAATTTTATGTTTACCTTTTCCTTTGAATAACTTCCAGTTATTTTCTTTCATGTAGAACCTTACCATGGAGACGGACCTGACAGCTGCAAATGGCAAAAAAGTCAAAGCACTTGAGATATTTGCTTACGCTCTGCAGTTTTTTAAGGAGCAGGCATTAAAGGTAGAATAATGCTTCCTTATCTAGATTCTCTATATTTATAGCTAATATAAATGTGAGCATAACATTCCTAACCTTGCTGAGCTTTGACCTCTGTTGTATTTGATGTAAACAAAGGGAGGCAGCTGTAGAAACTCTAGGCAGGCTGTGGACTCTAAGAGCTCACAGTAGTCCTGCAGTGATTTCCTCTTGCACAGGGGAAGCTCAGTGCAGTAATAGTAATAAATTCTGAATATCTGCTTACTGGGATAAAACTTGTATTGCTTTTCTGTTGTTTTGTTTTAATCATTAAAAACGTTGATATGAAAATAGTGCAGGATCTGGAGCTCAGTGTTTCACTCAGTCTGAGTTAAACTTGAGACTAGATTCTGGTCTTGCCCCACACACTTGTGATGCTGGGATGATTCAGCGTTCTCCATTCTCAAGGTTCTCTCTCACGTTGAAGGGTGAGCACTGTGAAACACAACTGGATGGGCACCTCCCACTCTCTACAATCCCATTCTGACATTGTTTTCAGTGATTGATCGTAGGGAAGTCAGATGAGCTGGATTAATTTTGTGACAGAAAGATTATTAAAAGCTGATTTACAATTTGGTGGGTTGAATCTCTGTGTCACTCTCTACAGTGATGACTTGCTGAGATGTACAAGCTAGCTAACCTGATGGGCATACTGTGATTTTGCTATTGCAGTGATCTGTGTAGGCTACTTGGTTTGCCTACGAGGTTCAATATATTAGCCTCATTATGCTGTGCTATTTTTTTTTTAAACTACTATTGCAGGTGTTGGTAGGGAAATGGGAAAATACATTTTATTTTCCATATCCTGTTTGAAATGTTGCAATACTTGCTTCTTGTAATATTATCTTTAGGTTGCGAGATTGTATTTGTTATACTCCTGTGACATACGTGTCTCCTGTAAATAGTTTTCAGATTTAATGTGTCATGTATACAACCAAATGTGAATTATGTATACATTAGTTTCAGATGTGCTACTATATACTGCCAATGCATGGTAGTTCTGGGCCAAATCAGAATCTTAAACAGCACTTGCATGAGAATAGCCCTGTTGATATTAAGCTAACCTACTTTTCTGAATGGGATTAATTTATTCTGCATGGACGGCCATAGAGAAACAATCATATCATTACTACTCAAAATAATTACCTTTTCTAAGGCTGTCCAATAGATTTTTGCACTGAGTATTCAGTCACAGACTTGTATCCATCTATTCATTGCCTGGGGAAGTTCTTAGTGAATATGAATCCCCTGTAGTTGCTGTGCTGCCTGTTCTGGGCTGCATTCTTACTTGGTGTTAATAAAACATCCCTGTGATTTGTGAGTTCATGCTGTTGCTTAGGACTGTAATCTGTCCATTCCTAGTGCCTTGGGTAGTATAAAGGTACTGCTTTTCTACCAGATTTTTAAACTGCAGTATAGCTAAACAAACACAACACCTTGGCACAGCACGCACAGAAACATATTTTACATTCTAAAGGCCTGTTGTTCACCTTTATGAAGCTTTCCCTGTTTGGATGGAGATTTAGATAGGACATATGGTAATGACATTTTACTTGGAACATTTCCCAAAATATGTCAGTGTATCACCTAATTTGCAAATGCAATACAGACTTTCCTCTTTTTAATGGTGAGGGGAAGAACGATAAAATAACTGAACTACTCCTCAGTGCTTACTTAAAGCAAAATTTTCAAGGAACCTCAGTTTATTTATTTATTTATTTTTCTTAAGGCTTCAACTGTAAATTTGCCTTATTAACCGAGCTGTAAAAGTTTAATTTACATTTGATTGCTGTATAAAGGAGTCATTGAAAAATCTGGATTGTAAAACATAATGTTCATCAATGCTTCCAATATTTTTCTGCGTATTAATCTAGATCAAAGTGTGAATTCTTTAAACTTGCTGCAAATCCCCCACTATGACTAAGAGCACATATAAACATTCTCTAATATTCAGCAGTGCATGAGCTGCTTTTGGAAAAAATAACTTTTGTATTTCATGTTAAGTAGTTAACTTTCCTATAGGCCTCCTTCAGAAGGTGTCAGCCCTAATCCTGGCTGTTGGCACAGTAAAGCATTTTTGAAAGGTTGGCAATTTAATATTTGGATTTGTAGCATAGGTGTAGCAGGAAAAAAGTTTGAAAAGAGAGTTTCTGTTACTGGAGCTTCCAAAAAATATTTTGTTAGCAAGTTGTCACCCGTCAGTTTACATTCACCTCTATTTCTTTTTGTTTAGGAGCTCAGTGACCAGGCAGGCTCGGACTTTGAAAACACTGAAGTAAGATGGGTTATTACAGTGCCTGCTATTTGGAAGCAGCCTGCAAAGCAGTTTATGAGACAAGCTGCCTACAAGGTAAGGTTACAGGGTGAACATAAAAATGCCCCTTTAAAGCTTTACTGGATAGGCTAAATGATAAACTGTATTTGGGACAATTAGCACTAGTATAAACTAATCTGGAAGAGAGTTGGACTAGAAGTATTGAAGGAGATTTTAACTCAACAAAGCAGAGGCAAGTCATATATATTCATATTTTAAATGCTTTTTTATGTATTTGTTTTTATGTATTGGCATCCCTTACTGCAGACTGATATGTAGTCATCTTGTATGTGATATTCCTGCTGAATCTAATGCACGTGGAACAGATGCAGTTTTGAGAAAGCTGATTTAAAACAGTGGACACAATTTTGTTTTGTTAATTTCTTTTGGTCATCACAGGCTTCTTTTTTTTTTTTTTTTTTCCCAAATAAGAATAAAATAAGGAAGATTAGAGAAAGCGTAGAGCCTCCTCAGTAGGGACTTTTATTTCCCTTGCTCTCATTTTCCTACAGTAGGAGTGTAAAGTCTGTGTCCAGATAGTCTGGACATAAAATTAAATAAAAATGTTATTTTCACCACTAGGAGCTTTATCAGCATTTAAACCTTTCCCCTGTCCTCTAAGCCCCCACAGTCATGAACATTCCATATTGCATGTGCTTTATTTCAAATCCAGTTTGTGTCTTCGGTAGACCAGATGTGTGCATTCTTCTTTTCATCAAGATAGTCACGTTGTGTTTTACTTTATTTATTTCCTGCCACAGACTTGCATAACCCAGTGGCAGCAGATTCACCATGTGCGATACATAGTAGTCGGTGTGTAATTTGCAGTGTGCTCCTGCAAAGCACCCAGAAATTTAAAACTCTGTTTCTAACTATCTCTAATGTTGAGCAACATTTTTCTTAACAGTCTTTATTGTGGGATTGCTAATGCTAGTGCCAGAAGCAAAACACTCTTAAAGTTCTGATGGAAGGACACGGTTGTAGGTAAATCTGAAACACTAGAGACCCATTCATTACCTCTGTATATTGTTGTCTGCCTGCTGTCTGTGTGCATGTGTGCTCGTGGAACGGGAGCTGTGTAGGGAGCAGGGCAGAGTGAGGTAGATCTCCTGGCATTTCTCATTTGTGGCACAATGGAATGTTGTTGATTAGTGTCTGTGTCTGTGGTTTTGTCTGTGATTGTGTTCTTCTATTGGCAAGCTTGATAAATAGCGAGGACTGACATGGCTTTTAACTCAGGGCATGTGATCAATTACAGGAAAAAGAAAACGTTCAGGGAAGTAATTGTATGTTTACTTGACACAGTTGATGTTTAAAGTAATGGGGATGAAGACAGAAATGCAGAAAACTGAATGTTCTACTTTCTCATTCAGTCTTCAGATTCCTATTGCAGGATCCAACAAGTGCTTCAAACCATTGCATACTGAAAGAACAGAAGTTCCAGCCCTTGGTGTTAGCTATCAAAACGTGCAGGTGTCATGAAAATGAGAGCTTGTGTTTATGAGAGCAATTGGAGCACTGAGTAGAGAAAAGCATTAAAAAGGCAGCGGTAGAAACCTTGTTGCTGGAAGCATGCTAAGGTACAACCACTATTTAAGATGGTGGTTAATTAGTGGGAAACTAAGTGAGATGTGGATTATTGCTTGGGTAATCAGTGGCAAGTGATGTAGCTCTATGAGAATAAAAATACTGATTACTTCCATCTTTGGTTCACAATTAAAAGCCCAACCTCTATGGAATTGTTACATGGTTGTCAGGCAAATCTGCATAATACATGGAGTTACAAAAGTCACATAAAGTAGTGTAGGTCTGCTTCTGCTCTCAACATCCATCAACTTCTGTCCAACCTACAATCTCAATGCATTCCTGCTATCATTGTCTTGCCTCAAACAAAACATTGTCTGGAATTGTTAGTCTGTTTGAGGGCTCCCACAACTCTCTCTTTCCAGATGCTGTGCTGTTTTGTCATTTCAGGGAGTAATCTGGGGTTTCCCTTTCAGCTCACAGTTCTTCCTCTCATCTTTTCTTCCTCTCATCCCATTCCTCACATTCAACCTACCAAAGTCTTGCTAATTCTGCCTGCATAACAGCTTTTCCTGTCTGTACATACTTCTAAGCTCTCATCAAGGTTGTCACTGATTTTTTTTTATCTCAGTTACTGCAACATCATTTTTGTGGCTTTGGCAACTGTAACCTGGCCTGTTTTGCTTCCCTTCAGAATGCTGCCACAAACGGGTTTTGTCACTTTACACTTGACAGGGAGTCAGTCTACATTTGCCTCTGTCATCTGTGTCATCTCAGACATAAGCTGCATGTCCTGGACATGAGTATCTATAACAATAACTCATTTTCCTCCTTTGAAACCTTCTCTAAAATGTGTATTCTGTCATGTGTGCAAAAACGTGAATGTGACTGAACTACAGAGATGTGAAATCTGTTCCTAGCTGCTGCTTGCTGTTACCTTACCTGCACTATTTGTATTCATCTATTGTACTTTTCATATTCTTAACTCTTTTTCTTCATACTTGTATTGCTACTTCTGTGAAGTAGGTACTTATTTATTCTCATTTATTTTGCTCTCTGGGATCTCTCATAAGATTAAGTTTGGTAGGCTGTAGAGATCTGCATGTCTTTACAAGCTCACTTTGTGAACTCAGATAGCTTTGTTTCTGGATAACAGTGCACAGACACTTCTTGCTGTTTTGTGCATCCAGAAAACTCTAAAGCCGTGTGACACCTGTTGAGGTCTGGTCACATTTGGAGCGAGCTCTGTGTCATCTCTGTAGGATCCGACGCGTCTCTGTGGAGATTGGGGTTCATTGCATCTCAGTAATAACTCTTAGGCTGCATCAGTCAGGTTTCTCCTTGTACCCACCATGAAACGTATAGAGCATCATAAATAGTGTTCACTTTCCTTGTTTCTATATTCTAGTTCTTCTGTTGCAGATTCTTTACTTTGGTGTAGCTCCACCAGAGGCAGTGCATTTGCCACTCTTAGGATTCCCGTTCTCACGAAGAATTTTCATTGTGGCAAATGAGTTCCAATTACTGAAATGCCTTTTTATTTTGGAGTTTGACAATGTGGTCCAGTTGGATGGCATGTGGGAGGACTCCATCCCTCCCACCTGGTTGGGACCTGCTCTTATTCTTGTTCTCGCAGAAGGAAGGACTGCCGAATGTATCCAGCAGTGCTGTGGCAGAGGTTTAGACCCCACCATGGAAGACAGTTTAGGCAGGTTGCTTTTTCCTTATGAACCTTCAGCCTCAGCAGCGTAGTGTGTGAGTATGGACACAAAACCAGGATCCCATCTGTGTCATCTGAGGTCCTATGGACTCAAGAGAATTCGGTGTTCTGTTGATCCTGTATTACTTAGGTCAAAAATAAGAGTCTGCCAATGGGAAGATGAGATTGTGAAAGTATTCAAGACCATTATTATAGAAATTTCTGGAATGCTGCTGGTAGGTGGGAATAATTGGTTCAGTCTTAACAGCGCTTTGTTGTCTTAACATATTACTTACTATAAGCAGCACATTTAATCCCTTTTCCAAATGAAATTCAGGCACTGTGGATTGTTTATCAGAGGGACACAAGATCCAGTATTCTTGGCAGAGTGTTTCTTTTTAGTAGAGGCATTCTTACAGCTCGTGTTTCAATACAGATTCTTCAGACACAGTAAGTGCAGAGCAGAATCTGTGGACTGGAATTTCTTGAACGTGCCAATAGAAATAAAGTTATAAGGATGAATTTGGAGTTTGAGATACATGTGAGTGCAGAAGCTGTAAAATAGGAAAGTCAAACATGGTATATCAGATGCACTCAGGGCAGAGCAAGGAAAGGGGAAAGGTGATACCTGTAGTCTTACAAACATGGGTCTGTTGGTTTACTTAAAGATATTATAATATTTTTTCTTCTAATCTGACTTGTTGATTTTGAAATGAAGTGCCAGGGCTCTTATGTAGTATTATATTCCAATTACAAATGGCAAATAAAATTATTTGCATGTTAAGCTTGTATAAACAAACAGGCAGTCTAGATTGTAGGATTAATTGTGCGAGCCTGGAATTCTAGAGGACTTTTTTTAAACTGGCTCTTACACTGAATATTTATTAGTTTCAATGTGGAATGAACATGATGAGAATTACTATCACATTGTCTTTTGGCTTGCATTACATTGCACTGATCAGTACTAGCCTGCTCTGTAGGAATCTTAGAAAAGTAAACAGATCTGTGAAGAGAGTAACTTGATGACACATAGAGTCTCTTACTGATATAAATGTGAATTACCCTGGAATGTAGCATTTAAATGGCCAAATTGCTTTAAAGAGTTTTAAGTGAGTTGTGTCATATTAAGAAAGAGATGCTACAGGGAAAAACAAAGAAAAAAACTACAAAAATCACAACCCCTCTCTGAAAGCACCCTCCTTCCAACTGCAAAGCAAGATTTTTAGGAGGGGCAATGGGAACAGTGAGCAATACAGAGAATACTGCAACACCTTTTTCCTGTGTTTTAATACCACAACATTATTTAGATTGTGAGCCTATGACTGATGTTACATCAAAAGGATATTGCTGAACAAGAATAGATTCAGAACAGAATTGTTCTGCCAACACACCTGGAAAGCCTATGTGAAAACACAGAAACCAGCTCTGAAAAGACTGGTACTATTAAGATTAGGAAGGAAATGTGCTAGATGTTGCTCAGAAACATTTTTCATTTTAATCTCCATCCAGTGTTTTCAGTAACTCATTCAGTTTTTCATTTAGTTCTTGTGCACAACTGTAAACAAAAATATTTTTGCTAAAATAGCAGGAAATCTATTAAAGAGAACTTTTTTTTTCCCAGATAAAAATGTAGAAGTCACTTATTATGAGAAGTTGGGTGCTGAGCACTTCTGCAAGAGCTGATGGTTATAGATTGATCCCAATACATATGTCATAGTATTTTGTGGAAAGGCCATGAGACTTTGAGCTTCAGGATTTAACCAACATCCGAGCGTAACTTCCATGATGAGCCTTAATGCAGAATACAGTTTTTAGATTATCCTGTGAAATGTCACTTTCTAGATATTCTGATATCTTCACGATGATATTTTGGGCTTAGCAAGTTTCGGTTTGAACCAGTGTTCCTGTATAACGATGCTTTCATTTATTCTTAGTTATGATATTTTTGGAGAGAAAAAAAAAAGAAGAGAGACTTTAGATTCTGTCCATCTTGAAATTGTTTAGAAAGAGCAAGGAAGCCATGCTTCCTGGTGGCATGAATGAGACTGGCTGTAAAGGGCTCCCTTGGGGCTGCCTAGATGGGCTCTGTGGTTTGTAATTCTCTGGAGGGTTTATGTAATAAAAATAGTGCAGCTTTTTTTGTGCTGTTCTCTGAGATGTGCGAGTTTGTTCTGTTGTCACGTTTTTCTGCCTTTTGGGAAGCATGGATTTTTATTTATTTTTTATTTTTTTCATTTTAGGGCAAGAGAGAACGAAGACACTAAAATAGTTGCAGACCTCCTGGCTTGTGTCACAGTTGAGGCTGTCCTCTGACAGGGGGGCTTACAGAGGCAGGATGCTAAAGACAATAGAGATGTCAGAACAAATAAGGAGGTTGTGCTTATTGAGAGCTGTAAGAGTGTAAAGTGAAAATATAGCTGGTGAATGAGTCGCTTTAATTAAAAGACAGTAAAATGCATTACTGCATCTGTCACCTTACTTAGTGTAGTTCTGCTTCTCCAGTCAAGCGAGACGTGCTGAGGTTTTAGAAACCCATGGCAGTGTTGACCCAGAGGCAGCAGCAGCTGTGCCTAGCTGCTCTGTAGGGATTTTTATATGAACAGCAAGAAAAATGAGTTAGGGCCCTTTTCTACCATATATGGAGATAGTAGTGGGAGCAACAGCCCAGTGCTGGGCTATTTACAGGTTCCTGAAGTAGCAGTGGGCTCCTTGCCAGCATCTGCTACCTAAACCAACTGTTGGTGTGGCAGAGTGAAACTGCCTGCATGTTGGGCCCAGCCTACAGACACAGGGATGCTGATGGAAAAACTGAGTGACCTAAAGTTCTTCTTAAATGTAGGCTATGAGCTTGAACGTGCGCTTACCTTTGTCGTTTCCCCTCTTGATGTGATTTAAAAAGACAGCTAGAAAGCCTTAACCTGTTTAGTATCCTTGAAGCTGAGCTTTTTCTCTTATGTGTAGTCTGTTTTTTGGCATATCATACACTTACAATTGAAATTTGTTTGCGTGTAGGCACAGCTCAACAGACTTCTATAAACTACATTAAAAGCTAATGGTGTTCAGGCATAAGCAGCAGTGAGCTGCTGGTGAAAGTAGTACTTAGTGAAGGCAGAAGTGTGTTATATATCAAGCATCCTGATTATTTGTAGCTTCTGGAGTTCTGCTGCGTCCATGCTTTCCCTTCTGTGGTATGAAGGTCTTCTTAATCATGAGGATTAAAATGTTTATGAAGTGATATGTTTGGAAAGATTCTGCATCTTGTAGCTATGATTAATCAAAGAGTGAAAATCTACACAGTGGGAGCTCAGCACAGTGGGAAATGTGTACTAATTGATCTCAGTTTACACATTTTAATTACCTAGCCAGGTCCACATGGAGGCACAGGCACTCGACAAAGCCATCTGCTAATCCAATTCTGTAAGGTTTTGATTGTCCTCTTCTGAGGGACAAGTTGGAATTTTTGCATCTTTTCATTTTGCAGATGAAACAGGTTTTCACAGCATTCTAGGCATGAGCAGGTAAACAGATTAGTGCCTGCCATGCGAAGCATGTAGCTTCCTTGAGTTGCAGACCCTTTGCTCTAGTAGATGTCCCTGTAAGGTAGAATCTTCTCAGTTGTATGAAGAAAGGAATGCTACACACAGCACATGTTTCTTAAGATCTTAGAAATTGCCCGGAAGGATCCTAGAGATGAGAGAAATAGGTGGAAATCAATCTTTTTCTCCATGCAGAGGGAAGACTGTGGGGTGATGTTTCCAGTCCAAAGAAGAAAGTGGCTATCTGAGAGGTTATAAACTGTAGTCAAGAGCTTCGTGGGGGGACTGCTGAAAGTCTACAAACAATAATAAAGTAAATCAATAGGGACTAGTCTAAAATCAGTGGTTAGGATTACTTATAATGAATTTGTAGGAAGGCCAATGAAGGAAGATAATTGATATGTCTAAAAGACATCTTAAGTGCCAGTATTTCATTCCAGGAAAAGGAGAGATAGAGGCAGAATTTGGAAACTATGTTGAAAAATGTTAAAATCAAGTCTACTAAGATAAAAAATAAGATGTAACTGTCAAAACAGCTCAGTAAGAGCCATTGGTGCCTCTAATAAAAATCAACCTGAGCCATAGGGACCTGCATCAGAGGTTATTTTGAAGCAAATGGAATGGGAGAACATGACACGCAGGGCAGATGCTAAAATAGGAAGAGAGTCAGTCTTCTCTGTTGTGGTAATCAGAGCATACCCATGCTACAAAAGGCATTTCTGCAATGATATAACATGAAAAATTAAAAAGCTTATGAGAATTTCATGGCTTAATTTTTCTAATGCATACTAGTCATAAAAATTGCAGCTTATTTCCTCCTCACCTTGGGGGATAAAACATCCTGATGATAAAAAATTCCCGATGATACCACTTGGTGGTAAGCTTTCATTTACTGTTTAAGTGTGATGGAACAAGTATTTAGGGACAGACTGCAGAAACATCACCTTAGTGGAAGTGTTGCCTCAAATTACCTTACCAAGCTATTGTTCAGCAATATGTGAGTCACATTCAGCTACAGAAGTAAGGTGTATGATATAAAGAATAGAAATGTGCAGGTAAAGGCATCTGGACAAGCTGTACTCTTAGCTGGGTAACAGTAACCCCAAGCAAGATAAATTGAGGCAGTCTGACCATGCTTAGCAGAGGCATTTGTCTGCATAAGACAGCCTAGCCATCTATAACAAATCCCTTCATCTAATCAGTGACCATACAAATGCAGAAGTTCTGGCTTTAGGTAATACTACTCCACAAAACTCATTATTCAAGGAGTATGCTGAAAGTAAAAGTCACACTTCATTACCTTTCCAGGTGCCACATTTATCTTCCTGCTTTTCAGAATGGGACATTGCCATGGTTTCTGAACAGCTGTTAGGAGGGAGCTGTATTACCAACTGCGCTTTTTGTTTTCATGGGAATAGCTTTATTAATAGTTTAAGAAATAGAAGTAAAGTATGAAATGGATTTTCCTGTGGTCTTTTGGTTCTCTACAGCCAAATTTAAAAAAAATGAATTACTTTGGAATTCAGTTTCCTTCTGTGAAAAAGACAGTGAAGTGAGGCAATTTTTTTTTTTTTTGGTGATTTGAACTTCACTTCTGCACTCTTGATACAGTGAATTTATAGTTTTCTCTGTATTCTTTTCTTAAAATGGCTGTGGCTTAAAGCTACAGGACCTCTTAGGACAGCTATGTTTTTTGTGTTTACGGACTTAAATACTGTAGCCTTCAGACTGTGTTAGAAACGTTTCCTTTTGGTCACAGGAGACTCTAAATTTCTAATTTCAAAACTTACTGAACTCAGCGCAGAAATAGGTAAGGTCCTGCATAATTCTGGGCTTGTTACAGTAAGCAATTCTGCTGTCATACTGTCAGATCCAAATGACTTCTTATGTAGGCAGGGAATTGATACAGCATTCACAAAGACATCCAGATGGGACCTCAACAAGCAGAGGGGACAGTCACCTCGTCTCCCTGCAGGCCACCCCTCTTTTGATGCAGCCTAGGATAATGTTGATCTTCTGGAAAGGACACTACAGGTTCTTGTCCAGCTTTTCATCCATACTGGATCTCCAAGTCCTTCTCCACAAAGCTGTTCTTTCTGTGATTTAGGTACTTTGAGTGAGCTTCTGCTATATGCAGGCACTGGGAATTCAGAAACCGTTGAAAAGCCTATACTCTGATATTCTAAAAGCAAGGGAAAGTGGTATAAATATATATGTATGTGTGTGTATATATAAGGTTTTTACTTTATCAAGGCAGAAGGGAAGATACCTGGGTTGTCAAAGAAAGCTATCTGCAATCCCCAAGTCCCTAGGACCATTTAAAGATGGAATTACATTGGGATTAGTCTTTCTAAGTCTTTCATGTTACTTAATTACTTATGCTAATTTGAAGTGTATAAATGAGAACTATTCCAAGAGTCTCTTCCAATTTTATGACCCCTCCATCAAATTGATTGGCTTTTATGTTTGTTGTCTTTCATA
Source organism: Odontophorus gujanensis (assembly GCA_013399175.1). Taxonomy (NCBI): domain Eukaryota; kingdom Metazoa; phylum Chordata; class Aves; order Galliformes; family Odontophoridae; genus Odontophorus; species Odontophorus gujanensis. The sequence continues at coordinate 680,169 of VXAB01012692.1, read as the reverse complement.
ATTTATATTTCCTTCATCTGCAAGATGAAGTTAATGCTGTTTATTCATAACCTGAGATTTCACTTCTCTCTCAAGTAGTTTTCTCACAGTGATGAATATCTGTTTTAGCAGTTAACTATACAAATGGAGAAATTTATACTAAAGGAATTCTGTGGCTGTGATAATTATCCATTATGTTTTCACTTGTGAAATGCAAAATACGATCAGCGGCACCAGATCTGAATAGGACAGCCTGTGCCACAAACCTAGTTTAAGGGCAACAGGCTACAATAGTTTGAAAATATATGCATTTTTTTACATACATTTGCATATATGCATAGCAAATAAAGTTTAAGAGAAAGGAAACGCTCTTGGTTCTGAAAAGCAGCAAATATCTCTATGACACTGTGGGTGTCAGATCTTTATAGAATCAACCACCTCCCAAACATTGGGTTCACCATTGAAAAAAGTTAAAGAAAGGGGGAGGAAAGTTAATTCTCTGTTTCCGTACAAGCATTTAAGATCCAAGGATAACTTTCCAAAGCAGCAGAGCTCCCAATGGCTCCTCCTCCTGTCTTGATATAAACCGGTCACTACACTGTGCTGTGGTACCTATAGGAATCTGGATGCGTTTGAATGTACTGTTTCCTTTGTAGCTGTTGAGCAGTTTTAAGAATCGGCCTTTGAATCAGTAAGCTGCTGAGCTAAAAGTGCTGCCTGACCTCCCTCTATTGTATTTTTTCACAAGTTGTACATTGCACTGCAGTACTCTTGTTCCTAAAGACTAGTGGCAGAGTATTGGTCTACAATGATGGCATAGTGATTTTCAGACTATTGTGAATCTTCCTTCAGTCTCAAGGCTGAAGGTAGCAAAACTGTGCAAACCACATTTTTTATGTGGCTTCATGACATCCCTTAGCCCCACTCCCTGCCAGCCCGGCTCCTCCTTATGTGCTTCTGAGTGATAATGCTGAGGCTCATTTTCCACGTTGCTCATCTTCTTTCCTGGCGTGCTCTGCCTCTGTAATTAGGTCTCAGTTGTCTATTTGTGACATCCTAGTTTGATGCTATAAAACTGGAGAAAATGCTAGCTAGCGAAGAAGCAGAAGGATTAGAGAAGAGCTCACATAGTAAGGCACTAAGTGGCTGGTGTTATCATGAATCTGTTAACACAATGAACTGATTAGTTTAAACAGTGTAAATTTCATGAGGCTCTTAATTTCCAACTGCTGTTTTGTGTTGCCTGGATGGAGTCACACAATACTTTCTTCGTGCAGGCTGCATGGTGCTTAACTAGCAATCATAGCTTTCCTATTGTTACTAATTATAACAAATATCTTGGAAAATAGAAAAATGTTGATGCTAATTCACAGCTTCTGTTTTTCTAGCTGAATGATGTTGTACTGCAGGGCTTTATTTCCTAATGAGCCACATTGTCTTTGCAGAGCTATTTCATGGATTCCAACTTTTCAAATTTGTCTCTGAGGCCTGGAAATATGCCTTTAGTGGTAAAAGCAGATTTTAAATGCTCTTTCTGCCAGTCAGAAGAGTAGATCATTGCACCTACACCCACCTAGTCTATGCTACTGCTTCAGAAGCAAATGGAGTTACGTGCTTCGTGGAAGTGGCCAACTGTGAAAGCTGTGTAGGGGCCCAAGGCTTGAGTAGCACGGACTTCTGAAATCAGCTTTATCACTGAACGCATCCCATCAAGGGGCTGTGATATAACTATTCCTAGTTTTTTTCCCTAATGTTTTGTTTGTACTAGTCGTCACTAGTACAAACAAAAAAAAATGTTGAAAGTTTGTTAATAGCAGTGTTTGAGTATGACACTGCATGACTGTTCTGGATTGATTTCCCACCTGTCACAGGCTCCTGCTCAACATTTAGGTTGGTGAGATGCTGGAACTGATTGCCCAAAGAAACCGTAGATGCCCCATCCCTGGATGTGTTCAAGCCAGGTTTGATGGGACCCTGGGCAACCTGATCTAGTGGCTTGCAACCAACCCACAGCACTGGGGCTGGAACTAGGTGATCACAGATTGTGGAGTCATTTGTGTCCAAAAGGACGATACCCTTTAAGTGAACAGGGACACCTACAGCTCAATCAAGTGCTCGTAGCCCGGTCCAGTTTGATCTTGAATGTCTCCAGGTATGGGGCATCCACAACCTGTCTGGGAAATCTGTTCCAATGCTTCACTACCCTTATTGTGAAAAATTATGTTCTTATATAAAATCTTCCTCATCACAACAGACCCTGCTAAAGAGTCTGTCCTCGCTAGCACCTAGTCCCTCTAACCTAGTTATACTGTCTTACAACTTATCATGGTTGGGTTCACTATTACCCTCCTCCTCCTTCAAGCCTAGCTTAAAGCCCTACCAGTGAGCCCTGCTAACTTTTCCCTGCATACTCTCTTTCCCCTTTGAGAGAGGTGAAACCCACCTGAGACCTGCAATTCCGGTGTCATGTAGGCCATTCCTCTGTCAAAAAACCCAAAGTTTTGATGGTGATGCCAACCATGAAACCAGATGTTTATAGACTGAATCCATCAGTATCTTTCACTAGTGTTCTTATCCACTATAGGAAGCAGAGAAGAGAAGGTGACCTGTGCTCTTGATCCCAAGGTTCTGAAGTCCATTTTGGTGGCACCTGAAACATCACTTCCATCCCAAGCCATTCTGTGATTCTAATACATTTGGTTTCTGTGTCTTGCCTCTCCAGCAGTGCAATATGGATTCTTGCACATGTTTATTTGCCTAGTTTGTTTATACTAGTCTATTTCTGTATCCAGAACTGTCTTATTAAGTGTGAGTACAGTGCCTGCAGTGCCTACACAGTACTGCATTGAGCTTTAGATGATTATAAAATTTATTAAAACAGAAAATTAGAATTCCTCCAGTCAGACCTGATTTTTTGTTTCTTTTTCTGAAAGATAAAATTTAACCCACTGTGAAAATAATATAGTATATTATTCTGTACTTAGGTTATGAAATGTTTTCCTTTACTGCCTTTCAGTGCATAAAGGACAAAGGCAGCAGTGTACCTATTTTACAGATATGTAATGTGAGCTGCTAAGGCATACAGAGCCTGCCTGGATCATCTGACTGGTTACACTGCAGCAGAGTAAAAGGAAAAGCACAGTGCTTATATTTATACAGAGAAAAAGTATTTTTTTAGATTTGTGTGTTTACGTGGGGATAATTCGCTTATTTAACACTGAAAGTGATGTGAAGTGACATAGCAAACTTGAAAATGAACCTAGCTCAGTTTGCTTTCTCTAGTTCATGGAACTGGACAGAGCTACTCCCTTGACCAGAGAGGAGCCATGGGATCAGAGTGGTCTCTGGCCTCCTCTTGCAGCAGCTCTGGAAGTGAATGTGACCATTGGCCTGTAGTAGACCCAGCTGTAGTTTGCTTTGGCACTGACTCTAAATTCTTGTTAAATAGGAGTCAAGACTTCATAGACTGCCTGCATAGATCTGATTAGCTCTAATTCTGAGGAATGCTTCTTTGCCACCTCCATTATTTCTAATATATACAGGTTCTTAACCACTTCTCTTGTATATTTGGAGGCTTTTTTCACAGACTGTGAGGAGATTAATACATGTGTTAACCACATTTTGCTATAATGAAACTGCTGATTTTATATTACAGGCCATGCATACAACCACATTTCAACAGATTGAAGCTTTGTTGTTGCCTATGTTAATGCAACATTCTGGGGCATGGAATAAAATGCATCCTTTCTTATTCTATTTTTGTCTTTTCGTATTTTCATCTCCCCAGCCTCTGCAGAATGTATTCAAGGCAGGGCTGCACATTTTAGATCCAAAGAAGTTAAGACCCTTCTAGAGCAAACTGGCGTGGATCCACTGTAGTTACTCTGTAATTTGGTCCTTAACCTGGTGCTCTTTGTTATGATGCTAAAACTGTAATAGTTGTTCTCCAATCTGAGCAGCCTGGTACTTTCAAGGACTGGTTGTTCTGAGCAGGAGCTGCATCTCTGAAGATAGTGCTCCTAGTGGGGTTCTGGACATGTATATTTGGTTGGCTGGATCCAGAAAAGCTCAGTAGCTTAGTTTTGGATAACACTGGGTCCCGTTTAAATCTGAGGTTATGCATTCTGTGTATTCCACTCAACTTGGATGAATTCCCTATACCAGTCCCCTCAGAGGTGGGGAATTTTCATGGGGGCCTACCTCATGGCTTTCCTTGCACCTTCTAAAAGGACTCAAGCTATGTTCTACTATAACAGTGTCCTTAGGGCTTTACAAGTTATAATATTAAATTAAAAACAAAGTGAATTGCTTTTTTGTTCATTGTGCATCATGCAGGTGGGGCCAGGTTTTAGAAGTATCATCTTTTATTCTGTAGTAGTGATGATTGTGCATGTTGAATGAGTATCATTTAGTTCTGTGTCAGTCTTGTACTGAGCAATGGTCCAGAACTCAGTATTGACAAATTCTGAGTTAAATTAACACTTGTCAGGATATATTTGTGGTCAGCTATGGCTCTCATACAGTAAGACATCTCTGGATGCAACAGCAAAGCTGGTGTGTCAAGTTAAGAATCCACCTGTATGTGGATGGTAGGATTATACGTGCACCAGTGCTTGAGGATTTGAAGTGTTCTGAGGTTTGCTGGTGATGGTGCATCTTGGTGAATGAGCAGCAGTGGACTGACAGCAGCTCAGAAATGTATTTTCACTGGGATGAGTTAAGTGTGGGAGTTTCCTTATCATAGTATGAAGTCCTGGATGCACAGAGTGAGTTTGGGGCACTCTTCATTTTGTTTGATGCTTCTTCCAAGTGTATAGGTGCAACAGTCCTCTGGAAATCACTTTTATGAATTTATGCTAACAAGTTTTTTGCATTTCTGTGATTGTTTTCCATAATTGCATTCTCAGGAAAAATGCTGTCTGCTTCATTCATGTTTCATTGGTGATGGGTGGGTTTATACTGCAAGTGAGGAAGAAGATCTTCTCAGACTACAGGCAGGATGTGGGTCTGTTGTAAAGTCCACAGTTAGTTGCCCTAGGCAAATCAGTCAGCTGCCAAAATGATCTGTGTAATAGGGCCTGAGATACTGCTTAGATCTGTTCTGATCAACCCTGTTAACTTATAGACCTTTACTCTTACTTGCAATGGCAGGTGGGCAGTAGTGGGCAAGGCAGATGGAAAGGCACAAATGGAAAATGTATCAGATTCTGGAACTTTTTAAGTTAAGATTTTTAGCAAATTCATCTCCATTTCTTTGTGTTGACTGCCTGGTACTTTTACATGCTTTTACATGCTTTTCCTCCTGTCCCTTTCTTCTCAGCTGTAACTATGAGGCAGATGCTGCCTTATATGTCTTCATCTTCCCAGACTTTGTACTAATGTAATCTCATCATTCCATTTTTCCCTAGCAGTATGTACCTGGTCACGTTTATCTCATCTCTCCTTCTCCCATTCTTTATTGTTTATATACATACACACGCATACATATATATATATGTGCTATCTTGATACATAGAGAAAATATACATTTTTTTATATATTATATAGCATCTTTTATAGTATTACGTATATGAATATAGTAAAACATATGAATATAGTAAAGCATTTTATAGTATTATATAACATCAACACTGATCTATATGTATACATACATACTTACACATTGCAGTATATACATGTCGGATGCCTCATATGTTTCATTGTACACAATTCTTGGTATGACTATTTTCTGAGGTGAAATAACACGTTCCTCATTTTTAACTGGCCTGTCAAACTCTGTAAGGAAAGCTTTGTAACAATAACCAAAAAAAAAAAGGGCTTCATGAAATTCTATTAGGATCAACTGTGCTTTGAACTGTTAAAAACTGTCATTTCTGTTGAATGTTTTCCTCAGGAGATATTTTGAATATGTTAAAATAGTATCTAGTCAGAAAAAGTAGCAAGAATAGCATCTGCTATGCTCAGAGGATCTGAGAACATGGATCTGGGTTCAGGCACTGCAGGTCACTGCCTTCTTCTACTGATGTGTGGGCTGCATTGTGAAAAGTTCTTAATGCAGACCGTGAACTAGAGGAGAGGAAGAGGCAAATGGCAGTGTCAGTAGTTTACAGTTTCTTTTAGCAGAACCAGCCTTGGAAATACGTACCTAACTGCCCCACCCTAGAATAGATGACTTTGCAATTAATATATATATATATTTTTAGCTAGAATATACCAGTACATTTCTTTTGCATGCAACTCGGTTCTTGTTATCTCTGCAAATACTTCATGATGCAGACTTTGGATTTTAATGTCCTTAGCCTCAAATTATTTTTTTCCAAAAAATATAGTGATTTCTTTTTTGTGCACATTTGACATAAGGCTTAAAATTGCTTTTATCTGTGCTGCTGATCTCTGCCCAGTTCATATAGCAGACTGAAAACAGCAGCAGGAAAGCAAGGAACTGCTAGTTTTCCATGCCCACATTGGGTGAGACAAAAAGAACTGGTGTTAAAATTGCAGCAAGAAAGATTCTAATGAGGCTTGTAAAATTTCAAAGGCAAAGACAGGAAAAGATCGGGGTAGATTGTGTGAGCAGGCTGTACGTTATTGGAAGTATGTAACATATTAGATAAACATCTATCAGAAATGACCAAGAATTAATTCATATCTTGAGTGTTCCCCCTTCCAGTGCTACGGATTACAATAGGNTATAACATCAACACTGATCTATATGTATACATACATACTTACACATTGCAGTATATACATGTCGGATGCCTCATATGTTTCACTGTACACAATTCTTGGTATGGCTATTTTCTGAGGTGAAATAACACGTTCCTCATTTTTAACTGGCCTGTCAAACTCTGTAAGGAAAGCTTTGTAACAATAACCAAAAAAAAAAGGGCTTCATGAAATTCTATTAGGATCAACTGTGCTTTGAACTGTTAAAAACTGTCATTTCTGTTGAATGTTTTCCTCAGGAGATATTTTGAATATGTTAAAATAGTATCTAGTCAGAAAAAGTAGCAAGAATAGCATCTGCTATGCTCAGAGGATCTGAGAACATGGATCTGGGTTCAGGCACTGCAGGTCACTGCCTTCTTCTACTGATGTGTGGGCTGCATTGTGAAAAGTTCTTAATGCAGACCGTGAACTAGAGGAGAGGAAGAGGCAAATGGCAGTGTCAGTAGTTTACAGTTTCTTTTAGCAGAACCAGCCAGAAAGATGCTTTCAATGAGGATGTGTCTTTCTTATGTGCTGTAATAGAAAGGGAAAAATGAATCAGCAAAGGGGAAGGACCATTTTATGCCTCCAAATCTTACACCAGTATTGCTTTTTGAATAAGCTTTACCCTGAGTTTCTAGCTGCAAATATCAGCTGGCCATCAATTAGCACAGGCCACAGTAGCTTCATTGAAGGGAGCTAAGTCCAGTCCAAGCTAGCAGTCTTTCAGTGTGATTCTGCCTTCTTTTGGAGATGCTCTGAAGCAAACACAATGAATAAACTGAAGGGAGAGTTTACTGGAAGACTGACCATGGAGACAGAAAAATGTTCATTTGTATATTAAGCTTTAGTATTCACACACTTAATTGAAAAACAGCAGCGAACAGACCAAAATTTGATCAGAAAGAGTTGAAGGATATGGTCATCATTAACAGAGAATTGTACAGTAGGGGGTAGTGAGGATGGAAGAAATGAAAACAGTTTCTTCAACAGCTTTTTGGTACTTTAAGTGCAGCTCTGAGAGTGATATTGTTATGCGTGAAATTTGACTCCTTCATAAATCTTTGTATCTGAAGACCCAAAATCCAGAAAACAAATAGAAAAAATGGCAAATGATGGAATTATAGAATAGCTTGTGTTGGAAGAGACTTCAAAGATGATCCACTTCCAACCCCTGACTGTGAGGAGGCTTGCAAATATTAGTTAAAGTATTTTTAGGCTTTTTCTCATTATAGTTTAAGGAACGTATCCTATTGTATTTCAATTCCTTGAAAGCAGAGCATTTTTGAGCTGTTATAGAAGTGATTGTGCTTGAAATTTATTTTGAAATAGAAAAATGTTGATTTTAAGTCAAAAGATGCATTACTGGCAAAGTGTTTCATATATTGTTAGTAAGCTGCGCAGTGGGGGAGGGTCAGTTTTGGCAAGGACTTACATGTATCTTCTGGGATATACAGCAGAGCATACTAAAATTATCACTGGGAGAAGAGATGCCAAAGGTATTTCTGACAGGAGGCTGGGCTTCTCCTAGCAGGCAGATTTGTGGGTTAGTTAGGAGGTCAGGTTGAAGGCTGTTCAGCACAGGCCTCAGGAGGACTTTCTTCCTCTCTCCTCCTGTCACGCACACAGCTGCTCCGTTGGGTAGCATGGGAAGTGCATGCCTCCCTCCCTGCTACAGCCTGTGAAGTGGTGGCTATCCATTGTCGGCAGGATAAGTCCCAGCCCAAGGCTTTTAGGGAGCAGCAGCAGCTTCTTTGTGTGTTAACTTTGAGGGTTGACCTGACTGAACCTGGGAGCTGGGGTCGTGCACCTGCTGGAGGGGTCTGTTAGGTGACTGTATCTCCCAGCCTGCCTCTCTGATTGATTCTCTCTCACAGGCAGGAATGGCAACCCCTGAAAACCCCGAGCAGCTGATCATTGCCCTGGAACCTGAGGCAGCTTCTATCTACTGCCGGAAGCTCCGCCTTCACCAGATGATAGAGCTGAGCAGCAGAGCGCCTGTCAACGGCTATAGCCCCAGCGACACCATCGGAACTGGATTTACACAAGGTGCTTATCATAGTCATTAAACTTGGACAAGACCACTTAGATCCTCCAGTCCAACCATCAACCCATGCCCACCTTGCCCACTAAACCACATTCCAAGTTTCTTGAAAACCTCCAGGGATGGTGACTCCACCACCTCCCTGAGCAGCCCATTCCGTAGTATTTTCACCACAGTATTTTTCTGCCTTTATTAAACTTAATACTTTATCCTGAATCGCTTGTTGGAAGCAGTTAAATGTTCAGTTAGCTGGATTATTGAAGCAATGCTGAGTTACTGGATCTCAATGAGACTTTCAGACTGAGGTTCCTTCCAGAGTTTTGATGGATGCTTTTTGATTTCATCTTTGTGAAATACCATTATTTACTTTCAACACTTGGGGAGGGGGGAGGTACACAGTAATGGAATACAGCAATGCCTCACAGAAGAGAACCTAAATATGGCAATTCTAACTTACTGACCTGTGATCTGTTGCTTGTATTGGTGCTTTCAGACTGACTTGCAGAGGTGGTGGGCCCGCAGTGTACGTCACTTGCAAAAAAATTCTTCATCACCAAAGACTTAGACAAGGTTTAGTATCTTGTCCAAGATTGGAGGGGTAAAAAGGGAAAATAGTGGACTGCTGTGGTGTATTTGTTGCATAACCTCTGTGTGAACTGTAGTACTTGCAGTGCTGCAGATGTTAGTGTGTCAGTCTTTCCTGGAGGAATTATTCAGAGGTATTTGCTTTTGGACATCATACTTACTGGGTCAAAATGGTACAGGCACATGGAAAATTAGGCCTGTAAAGCTATTCTTGTGCTTACCAGATCACATTTTTTCTTAGTTAGGCAAAGTCATTACCTTGTTTTCTCCTAGACATGTTGCTCCCAGCTAGCACTTGTCAGATGTGTTCAGCATTAGGGTGGCCTGAGCAGGGCACAATCCTTTCAGGGGCCTCTCACATTCTCCACCTTGTTCTCATTCTGCTCCATTCCAGTTCCATGTGCTTTTCCATGAACTCGCTTTCAGGCTGCATGGGGATTTGCTTCTAAGAAAATAAACAATAAAAAAAACAACAAAAAAAGCTTCTGTGTTTGGTTAAAGTTTTAAAGCTGGACAGATTCTGGCAGATGGCAGATTCCTGCTAGTGGGTACCATTCTATTTTTTAATTGTGTAAGGTAAAGGCCATTGGGGATGAGAAAGGTTTATTGTCAAAATTAATGAAAATAAAGTTTGAGTGAATTAATTTGGGGTTAGAATTAAAATTTCATGGCAGGTACCCAAGACAAGCTGAGAATGGATTAAGGGGGAAAACCATCTAGCTATAAACAGATACACTCCAAGTGAAGTCAAAACAAAAAAATATACTGTTTACAGTAGCCAGGATGACTTTATTTTAGTTGTAGTTAAAGACTGGCTCTTGCATTTGTTTCAGCCCACAGAAGTGAAATAAAAGGACTCCTGCTGACTTCTGTGGGCTCTAGTGTCCATTGCTTGCACCTCCTGCTTGTTCTGTCTTTGAACACTCTGCAATTTGAGCTGTTGGTGTATGAGGCTGACAGCTTGTCTGCATTGTAGGCTCTTTATGGATGGGTCTGAGTGAAAGCAAAGCCTCTTATCTCCTTCTGATCTTAGATAATATAGGAATGAGAAGGAAAATGCATTCAGTGATTCTCCTGCTTCACGTATGGCAGGATGTCTGTATTCTTCTCTACTATCCTGTATAATACATTTGAGTGAAGGTGAATGAAAGTAATGCAGGACTTATGATCATCCTGTTGTACAGCTTGATTAAGTAGCTTAATAGCAAAGGCTCTCGCTGCTCTGCTTTTTCTTTACAGACTGTTTTGCATCTATGCTGAAGTATTGTTAGGAGATTGTGCTTAATTTTTAATTGCTCTACATGTAAAAAATGCTGTGCTGGTATCCTCCATGTTTCTAATATGTCAAATCTTACTCAAAACATAATTGATTTGCTTGTAATGACATCATTAGATTCTGCTTTGCAGGGTGTCACAACAAACCAGGATTTTTGTAAGTAAAGGCTGAAATAGTTGCTCATCTCTTTAGTCATCTGCCTGAGTTATCGGAGGATCAGACTTAGTGATCACTGTGAGCCTTGATAACTTACAAAGCTGTGAAGCAGTGCTTTTGGGTGCTTACACTGGGGCAAAATGACGTCCTGAAAGGCTCCAGAGGCCTTGCCCCAGCACCCAGCATCAGAAGTTGCTTTTAAAATCCTGGGATATTCTCTGCCTGCCATCACAGCTCAGGTCTGCGGTGGACCAGGGCTGCCACCGTGTGGCAAAGCGTATGCCTGAACCCGGCTGGCAGCAGGGACACCTTCCAGCTTGTACTTCGAAGTCAGAATATAGTAACTGTGAAGGAAGCTGCGAAGTAACCATAGCTTTTACACTGGGGTGTTGTTCCTAATGCAGGTAGTATCAAGAAAGAACGGAAAATCTGAAAAATGTTTTTTCCTTCTTTCTCGAAGTAACGTCATAATGTTCCCCAAACCAGAGCACCGGTTGTTCATTTGTTTTAAGAAGCGATACCTAGAGGCCTGTTAGCATGCTTGCACCTGTTTCCTGCAGCATGTGATACCACATTCTTTATGCTTCGTAATACTCAGTAATTTTCTCTCTGTCTGTGACTAGCTAAGGAGCACGTCCGTCGCAATCGACAGAGTCGCACCTTTTTGGTGGAGAATGTCATAGGAGAAATCTGGTCTGAACTGGAAGAAGGTAGAGTCCTTTCTTGAATAAACTTTGCTGTCACTGGTTTTATTCTGACTGCTGGCAAGCATAGTGTTTCCCACAAATCTGCTGAGTACTGCACTGTTCTCAGAATGATTATGGGTTAGAAAACAAACAAATAAAAGTGCATATGCAGCTCTGAGTTGCTAAAGCTGAACTGCAATTCTGTATCCTCTAACGAAATGGAGTTTATTAAGGAGATGACGGAGGATAATCCAAGTTTTAAAATGCATCTAGACTATTTCTTCAGAATGGGCTTTGTGAGTATGCTGTAGTATTTATTTGGTAATCCCTTAAAGTGGACACCACTAGCACAAGCAATTCCATTAATCCCCTTTCCTTCCATGTTAAACTTCTGATAACTAAATTTTGTATTTACTGTAAATCGCTACTAACAAAGATGAAGTTTTCAGAATAGAGATTTAGAACTTTCTGCAAGTCATTATCTGTCATTGCAGTATGTCATTGTGATGATATAAGTCACATTTGCCTATTCCTTTGCAAACCAGGTGACCGTTACATCGTTGTTGACAGTGGAGGAGGCACGGTGGATATGACTGTCCATCAGATCAGGCTCCCTGAAGGACATCTTAAGGAGCTATACAAGGCAACAGGTAGATGGCGCTTCCACTGCTTACATTTATGCAATATTTTGATCTGTCAGTGAAGGAAATACATGTCTTTATTAATGACTGTATTTCACTAATAATTTTTCCTGACATCAGAACAGTATTCAAATTTTCAGAATATTAAAGCTGTGTTTTGTTTTTAATACAGGTGGGCCGTACGGTTCCCTAGGTGTGGACTATGAATTTGAAAAGCTCCTATGTAAAATATTTGGAGAAGATTTTATTGAGCAATTTAAAATCAAGCGTCCTGCAGCCTGGGTAGATCTGATGATAGCATTTGAGTCCCGTAAACGGGCAGCAGCTCCAGACAGGACCAATCCATTGAACATCACTCTGCCTTTCTCCTTCATTGATTATTATAAGAAGTTTCGAGGTCACAGTGTAGAACACGCCTTGAGGAAAAGCAAGTGAGTAGATGATTGAACCCAAGTGGATGCAGGATTGACTGATCTTTACAATCAAAATATCCTGATTACATGTAGTCTGAAGGACAGTATTGTAAAAGAAGCATCTGTTTCCAAAATGCAGTGTTCCCGTTAGGTATACTGAAACTAACACAGTAATGAGATAGAAAGTATAAAGGTAACATAGAATGTGTGTGAATGAAGGGGAAATTAGTAAGTTGTATGGATGTGCATAATGAAATAATATAATACCTCTATTCGCTTAGCAAATATTATGGCTCATTAAAAATACTCTTCTCCTCTCTGCCTTCCTAGACTTCCTGTGCTTGCTTGTTTTCCTTGCTTGTTTCCAGTGGCTTTGGCTTGCTGCTGCTATAATCTAAATGTTGCCCTTCTGGGGTTGAATCAGTGCTGTTTCAGATGAGTGAACACTGCACTGACTGCCAGCTGTTCCAGGAGGCAGATAAACATTGGTAATGCTGTAGGAGGCAATCAGGCAAAGAAAACAGCAATTAAACAGGCAAAAATAGCAATTGTCTCTGGAAATTTTATATTGCTCCATTTGGTGTGGGGCTGAAATTAGATGAGGTACTTCTTTTCCAAGCTAACTGCATACAGGTTCTGTAAACCCATTATTTATGTGGCATGCCTTATGAGTGCTTGACTTCACTCTGTACTCTCTTAATATCCTTTCTGAATGTTTTGTTTTTTTCTTCAGTGTGGACTTTGTGAAGTGGTCTTCCCAAGGAATGCTGAGAATGAGCCCAGATGCAATGAATGCACTCTTCAAACCTACAATTGACCAGATTGTTCAACACCTGAGTATGTATCTGTGTGTAATTCCATTTTCTGACTAAGCTAAGACTGAAGCTTGGATTACCTGTTTCAAACCAGTAACAGGAATTATAGGAAACACCACTGCTAGTATGCACTAAATGTGGGCAAGAAACTTAGTTCTGAAACTTTCATCCTTGAAAAAGTGATTACAAAATAATCTCAAGTAAGGGGCATCTTACTACCTTTAGCATCTTACTACCTGGTTCTGGTGCTAATTTTCAGTGTAATTCAGTCCTGTGGCTGCCTAAACTGTATTTCCAGGGCTACAATCATTCCTTAAAGAGGACTGTTTTAGCCCAACTAAAGATCCTACTTTTCTTTTTCCTATTTCAGCCAAGAACAAAATAATGCCAGAATCGTAACTAGTATCTGATTATTGCTGTAATTAAGACCTGTAGCTCATTTCTCATCAGTGAGAAGACTTAGAAAGTCCTAGTTTAAAAAGATTCTGGACATGACTTAAGCAACAATAGATTTATTTATCTGGGATTGAAAAACGCCACAGGTTTATTGGAAATTCTATTATTTAAATTCTCCTTCATGAAAGATTGGATTTGTATCAAGTATAACATATATACTGAGTGAGGTATTGCTGTTCTACACATTACAAAGCGCTAATCAAATCGTATTTGGAATGGAATATCCAGCTTAGCTCGCTCGCTGTGTGAGGACTTGTTAAGTAAAATTGAAAGACCACAACTTAGTAAGACAACTGGGACAGAACAGCTTCTGTGAGAGCTGAGAGGGAGAGGCCTCACACTATGATAATTGTGACAGATACCTCAGTCATGCTGTGTCAGTTATTTGAACTGACTGTTGGTGAGCCTACAACAGAACTGTATGATTTTCCTCAGTGTAGGGGTTTTCTTTGCAAAAAAACCTGTCTCCTTTTGCTGGTACAAGCCAAATGAAAATTCTCTTTAGAAAGCATGAATGCTGCTTCAGAAATATCGTAGAATCATATCATCTGTTTTAAGGGAAGTTTTCATTCAGAGTCATTGCCCCATTGAAATAAAGTGTAGTAAGAAACCTTGGAAGTGGAACTGATGCATGTTGAGAGTGGCACTGGGGGCATAGATGTGACATATTCAGATTTTATGCATGTGCATGGAAAACTGATGCATCAGACATCTGGAGTTTCAAATGAGTTGCTTTGTCACTGATTTTTTCCCTATTGAATGGGCTTTTGTTTCTGTATAGGTGATGTATTTGATAAGCCAGAAGTGACCAATGTCAAGTTTCTGTTCCTGGTGGGTGGCTTTGCTGAATCCCCTTTACTCCAACAAGCTGTCCAGAGCGCTTTTGGTTCAAGATGTCGAGTCATCATTCCTCAGGATGTGGGGCTCACTATCCTCAAAGGAGCTGTTCTCTTTGGTCTAGACCCTGCTGTCATCAAAGTGCGGCGTTCGCCTCTCACCTATGGTGTGGGTGTACTGAATCGGTTTGTGGAAGGGAAGCATCCACCAGAGAAGCTGCTAGTCAAAGATGGCACGCGTTGGTGCACTGATGTCTTTGACAAATTTATCTCTGCTGATCAATCTGTAGCCCTTGGAGAAACTGTGACGCGCAGTTACACACCTGCCAAACCTTCTCAGTTAGTAATAGTAATCAATATCTATAGCTCAGAACAAGATAATGTCAGCTTCATCACTGAATCTGGAGTGAAAAAGTGTGGCACCCTTCGCCTGGATCTCACAGGGACTGATGCTTCTGTGCCAAACAGACGGGAGATCAAAACACTTATGCAGTTTGGGGACACTGAGATCAAAGCCATGGCCATTGATGTTGCCACCTCTAAAAGTGTCAAAGTTGGTATTGATTTCTTAAACTACTAACAGATCATTTCCCCACCGTGGCCTGTGTGTGAGACTCTCCATCCACTATTCCATTTTTTGACTTTCATATGCCATGTAATCATCTTGAATTTCAGCAGGCTATATGAGAACAGCTAGTAGGTGGGTATGTCATGCTTGTGCCCTTGAAGGACCAAAGGCTGGATTTTAAAAGACCCTTAAAACATTTGAGGAGCAAAAGTTCCAGAGGTAGTAAAAGTTATTTAATTGCTCAAGCATGTGTAAGGATCTGCCTGTAATAAGTATTATTATTGCATCCTGAAGATTGGTTAAGAAATATCAAATCATTATCCCTTTGCCTTGTTCTTATTCTTCTCTTCCTCCCAAGAAAATTTTACTACCCCACATTGGTGTAGGGGGGTTTCTGTATGGGGTATCTGTTTGAAACAGCACCATCCTCTGAGTGTGGAAGCAAATTAGTGGGTTACAGCTTTTTTTTGGTTTTTGTCCTGTACTTTCAAAAATGTAAGTGCTGAAAATCAGGGACAGAAAGAAGTAGGAAGTGAATGTCTTCACTTCTGAGTTCACACTGAAAAGAAAAATCCTTAGAAATCTTAAAAGTAGATTTAGGAAACATACATATCTTAGTAGGCTAATACTGGTTGTCCAAGCTTGAGAAGAAGGCCTTTCTTGTCAAAACTCTTTGAAATAGCTGTTGGATTAAATAGCTAACATTACCCTCATTAAACTTCAGAAATTTATTAAGAGCAAAGTTATTTCCCTTTTTAGGTCTTATAAACTTATATTTATTAGTTTCCATCTGGACTCACACAACAGATGAAGTTGGAAGGGATCTCTGCAAACTATCTGGTCCAACCCGTCAGCTCTAAGCTAGAACAGGATGCTCTGTCTTTTTAGATTGTGAATATCTTCAATTCATAGATATGAAGATCTATGGAGCTGGAGATGCCTAAACTTCTTGGTGCAATCTATTCCAGTGTTTGACAACATTCACTGTAAAAACAAAACAAAACCATGTGTTTTTAAAAGTGTTGTATTTCTTGTATTTTAACTTGTGCCCATTGCCTCCCATTTCTTCACTGAAAACTACTGGCTCCATTTTCTTTACTGTCTTCTGTCAGGCATTTATGCACATTCCTGATTCCTCTACAAACATTCTCTTCTTGAGTCTGAAGTCCTCGATCTCTTAGCCTCTCCTCTTACAACTGGTGCTCTGATCCCTTCATCATCTTTGTGACACTTTGACAGACTCAGCCCATAAGTCCATGTCGCTCTTGTACTGAGAAGCACAGGACTGGGTACCACATGTGGTCTCACCAGGTCTGAATAGAGGAGAATAATCACCTTCCTTGTCCTGCTGGCAGTAATTTTCCTTGTGCAGCTCAACTGTTGGCATTCTTTGCCACAAGGGTACATTGCTGACACATGAAGGCTTTGTGTCTACCAAGACCCTGAGGTCTTTTCCTGCCAAGTTGATTCCCAGCTTATACTGGTTGTGGAGTATCTCCTCCACAGGTTCAGAACTTGGTCCTTCTCTCATGATCATATTTTTTTCTTGTTAATTCCCATGTTAATGTTTGAAAGTATAGTTAGATGATGGCTGTCCAGGAGGATAAACTGATAACTTCAGTTTTAAATCTGCTGCTAGTTGGCTGACCTGAATATGTTGATGCTTTCAGAGCATTTATGTAGAGCTACCTGATTACCTGCTGGAATTCATCACATGTTTTGGAACTTGCAATTTTAATTGTTAAACTAAACCTTCCTTTCTAATAAGTTGAGCATGAGTTACATCAGTTACTGACACTTCTGGGAAATGAAAGCTTTATCAATGTTTTCACTGATTTACATTCCAATCCTGCACTTAAGCTTTCTGTGTTTATCCTAGAGATTTGCCACAGTAAAGAGCTGCAGAACTGATCTGCTGCATTTGCCATTGAGTTTTCTGTGTCTGTTGCAGAATTCCCTAGTAGAATGTGAAGTCTGTTCTGCATTCAGCTTTAAAAAAAAAAAAAAAAGGGAAAAAAAAAGGACTATGGAGAGTGCTAGTCACAGTATCTGGCTGGATACTTTTCTATAATTACAAAGTGTGCTTTCTAGCATTCAGTTTCCTGCTGCCTGCTAAATGCTTTAAAATCTAAATACTGGGATTTTTTGTGTGTTGCTTTCCATGGTTTACAAACAGGAGAAACTTTAAGATGAGTTATGAACAATATAATTTTATGTATATACAATATTTAAATATTGTACAGACTCTTTCTTTCTACAGTGCTATTTTCTTGTATAAAAATGCTCTTTGCCTCTGTTGATTTCATTCAGCTGTTAATTTTAAATAACATAGTTTCTCAATCAGCTTCCATAATTATAGGCTTTTAAAGATGGTAAGATATGAAATGTAAAAGGCTGATCTTATAATAATAGGAAAGAAATGTTGATGTGTCAGAAAATACAACATTCTTCCTGCAATGCAAGTCATACCAGTTAAGCGTATTACACAGATGCACTTGTATTTTGCTGGGATTTCATTTCTTTGTTTCAGACAGTGACCATTCCAGCAGTTCATCATAATAATGGATGAATCCTCCTGTAAAACAAAGTTATATTTAGCTTGTATGATCTGAATATACAACTTCTTCTCTAGATTTTGAAGTTTTACTAAGGATCTTTTCTGGTTAAAAAAAAATATATATATATACACACACATATATACATATACACATATATATGTATAATTTCCAGAGCCAGGTAACACTGATTTCTAGTAGTTGCAGGTCTCTGTCTATCACTACTTCCTACCAAACACTAAATTCTTAAAGAAAAATAGGCTTTACTGTCTTTGCATCCTATGTTAGATTGAATGGGTCAAATTTAACAAGGGTTTGTTTCCAGTGGCCTTAGGTTAATGCAGAATTTGATATCGTTAAGGTGTGCAATCCTCCACCAAGAAGAGGAGTGAACTGTAGGATCTTGTGGCCCTCGGGGTTTGTGCTGTTTTGAGCCCGTCTGCAGGGAATGCTAGCAGTAGTTTCTGCAGCTCTTTTGAAGTGTAGTTCCCCGCATGGTAGTGATTCTTTGCCCTCCTTATTCACCTTTTGTAAGATTCCAACCAGATCCAAACAGGCATTTGATGCTAAAGTGATTCTACTGTAACTGTAAAATGTGAAGAGTTTGCATATTTTTTGCACTTCCTTTTTCAGTCTCATGAGAGCACTATCTAGCTCGTCTGTGCAGAACACTGAACTACTGAGCAAACTTCCAACTGTCCTTGTTGTCCTCTTTAAATCTGAGAGTGGAAAATTAGCTTGTCCCTCTAAGGAATTAGAATTGTAAGTAGAATGTTATGCTATGGTCTGTAGTTTATAACCCATTTAAACAACTTTACATTTTAAGTGGAATATGGATGCCAGTTTTGATAGAGGATGTTAGGCTGTAAAATTAATATGAAATCTATTAGGAAATTATGAGTCATTTTTAGAATAGTAGTTCTGATGCTTATGCAGGAAGTGTCCTGTATTTTTGGTAGGGATTTCAGATGACATTGTGCAACTTAATGTTGAAAAGACAAGGCCTGCCATCCTTAGGCAAAGCCAAAGGCCCTGACTGAAGTTCTGCTCTAAGCATGTACTTGCAACTTGAGTCAAAGTTACTTAAATCTAGGCTGAAAGTTAGGAACAAATTGTGATAGAATGATTACTTGTGCTAGAATATGATACATGTGCAGTAATGGTTAGGATGGTTAATATTGCTATATTCATGCTGGTGAATATATACAGGAGTTTTAATGCATTATTATGAGAAGGCTAATTACGTATTGCAGAGAATTAATCACTGAGATAAGCTGCATATTTATCATACAAAATGGCTTAAGCGGATGAATAGCATAAAAGTTGTTGGGCATAACGTCACAGTACACACCTGCTTGAAATAGTCTTAAACTGTATTATAAAACCAACCATTGTGGTCTTGTTCATCCCTGTGCAAGATAAATTCAGATTTCACAGATATTTGGAGCTGTTCACAACTTCCCTGGATTGTATCTTGAGTGTTCTTGTGTCCTCAACCATGTCAAATAAAATACAGTAAAACTACTTCTTCTTTTTGGGTGTTTCTATTTTGATGGAAGTGGCTGTGAAGGGCCAAGTGGTTGTACTTGCAGTCGGATACACCTCTGTATGCATGGCTATTGTATATCAGATTTCTTCTTCCTTCTACATGTGCAGACACTTAGAATTCGTGTGGGCCTGAGGTTGCAGTCCTCTGTTGGTGGTTACTCAAATCCCACTGCAGTTTGTGTAACTCTGAATAGGATGGCTCTTGGGAGTTAAGATAGAAAGACTTGTGTCGATATAAAAAATGCTTTAGGCCTTTTCTGTAATGATGCTCTGAATCAGAATGAAAGCTGGGAAATCAATATGCTTGAGACTGAATCCACTATTCTTGGCATTTCTTTCATTCTCAGCAGAACTCACAGAGGTTGTTGGTGATAAATAGTAAAATATAATAGTGTAGAAAATGCAAAAGAGCCGATATGTGTCTGTAGAGGTTCCCTTGTTACAGCCCATGGAAACAAATGTGATGGATGTTGAGGATGGAGGTCTGGATGGTATTCACACCCAGGGAAAATGCAACTTTTCTGGAAGCAAAATTGAATGGTTTATGTTTTTGTTAGAGGAAATGCTTGACATATTTTCACAAAGTACTGCTTTTGGAAGGATGAGAAGGTCCTCTGAAATGGTAAGCAGGTAGAATTCGAGGGTGCCATTATGTAGGTTTCTGTCACAAACTTTCAGATTGCTGCCAGCGCTGGTGTATCACTGCAGCTCCTGGATATTTGCGCCTGGGCAGGCAGATATGTCCAAGATGTCTCTGGGAAGGCCATCACCACATGATATTCCAGCTCAGCCGTGGCTATAGCAGTGGGCTATAGCCATACCTGAGCCCACACTGTTAGCTTCAAGTGCTGACCTGATTCCTTGCAGGAAACAATCTGCTCTTATGACTGTGAGAGTTCAGTTCCCTCTGTCCTTGCACAGGTACAGTAAAGATGGCTTTGAAATTGTGCTTTAACATCTCCCAGCAAAGTGATTCCTTTTCAACTATCCATCTTCTTTATTTCACTTGTTATCCTGAAGGCTTCACAACACAGTGATCACCTGGATGTGGTTGTGGTTTTGGTTCCCATTGCCCTCCAATATCTCATTTAGCCATTTTTCTCTTTTCAATCAGTAGAAGCAGCTGACTCTGCAAACTGTTTTTGTTTGTTTCTGTACGTTACGTTTCTTTTTGTGATTTATTTTTTCCTTACTAATATATCAGCTGAAAGGATTTTTGTGCCACATTGAGGCGTATTATTGTTCCTGTTCCAGGAAGTTTATAGTCTGGAATATGTTCAAGGTAGATGTTTGCCAGACACCCAGCATTTCATTAAGAAAACTGGTTCAGGTGCAGTGGGTATCGTTTAAGTATTCATATAAATACGATAGCTGCAGGAGTGTTTGCTTGTAGGGAATAATGAACATACTACAAGGTTAGAGACCACTAAATAGGTAATGATAAATTTCATTCTGTTACAGTGTTGATTAAGACAATTACAATTCAAGAGTGAATTACACTAATAAAATCAGCTACTACTCATGTCAATAGCACGAGTGAACGGCCTGTTAGAGTGAACCTTTTCCCTCAAAGTGTCCTAAGAATTGTCATATCAGAAAGGATTGTAGTCTTGTAGCCTTCTCAAAGGCAGCTTTACTGCTAGTGTTGTTGTATCAGCCAATAAACTGGCCAATAACCAGGTATATACACTTTGGTGTGATGCTTTTTTGGGTTTTTCTTTATAAAGAAATGTTTAGTAAGGTGCTGTTGCATTGAAAATCTCGTATAACCTTTTGTATCATGTATTTTTCTCCTGAATGTTGTGGACTGTCTCTCTAAAATGTGGGAGTGTTGGCATTAGCTATGGAGATGTGTCAGTGGCATGTATGACCTTAACCCTCAATGCTACTGAAAGATGTATGTACTACATAGCAGTGCTACACCCCAACTTCCACCTATTTGCTGCAATGAAGATGTTTTACAAGCGCTTTATGACTATAATTATAAACACCATCCTAATAGGCTAGGTACTGTATTTAACTTGTAATGAACTTGATTTCAGCTAAACATTCAATTAATGTTACTAGTACAATGGGAAATATAATTACAGTCTTCAGGAACACATTAAGAATGAAATTTTGCTTTCAGTGTTCTAGCACATTGCTCTGATTCCCGGGGGAGTTTCCTATATGTGCATTCTCTGGCAGAACTGGGGCCTTTCGCTGGACTTTTCTGAATCTGCACATTTTCTTACAGGAGAGTGTTTACTTTAAAATTACAGACACATCTTGATATGTGTAAATCCTATGTTGATTGTACCAGGGTTACAGAAATCCTTACTAAAATGTACGGATAATGTTTTCACGCTTGGTGCTAATAACCACAGAATTAGACAGCTTACAAAACAATCTGACAGCAGCATCCCATTTCCCCAAAAGAGATTCTCCCCTTTCAATTTCCTAAACATCACCCAAACATCCCTCTCCAGTAGATCCTATCTGAAGTCCCTTATTCAGTGCAAGAGATGCCTGATTTTCAACAGATATACTTTGGGTACATTGATAACAACTGCTGATGCTTTGTGCAACTGGTATTCATTCCTGTTATTTCCTAATCTCAATGCATTCTGATGTTGGAGAACTTGTTGCTACTTTTCTTAGGTGCAGACTGTTTTATTGGTTCTCATTCATCCCTTCCTCTCTTCTAACAAGGAGAGATGTTTTTGTGGTTTGACTGCTGTAAAAAGACAAGATATTGGCCAGGCAGAACTGTGTGCTTTTGTTCCTTTAAACAAGAGACCTGAAAGTGAATGTTCAAACAAAGGAGGAAATCTACGTCTGTACAGTGCCACTGACGTTTCTATGTGCAAACTGCAATTTCTGGCCACAAAAATAAGTTGTCTTTAGCTGTCCCAAAAATTCATCACAGCAAGCACTAGGAGTGCTGAGAAGCCTCTTGGGAAGTGAAGGTGTTCATGATCCGTTCATGATCCATTCATGATATTATGAGTTCATGACAATTCCGTTACCATACCCATAACTTAACATGTGGACCTGGTTTCAACATGCGTGTGGCTTCTTGCCTTCTGTAGATATATGCTCAGAAGTCTGCTACACTGTTTGACAGAGGTATAAAGGCAATGCAGGCAGTGTATTCCTTGTATCTTGGAGAAACTGTGTACAGAAGCTCTGAAACAGCTCGATGAGGTCTGGTAGTTTTGTTAATGTGTAGGGCAGCTTTAAAAAGTGAGTCTATGAGGTTTTTCTTGCAGTGTCCCATGGGTCTAAATTTGACATTCTTGAGAGAGAAACAAATCATTGAAAGGAAACCTGAAGTCTAAATTTCCATAGAGTACCTTTTAAATCTCTTGAATTTTACCATGCTAAGCATTTCTGTCTAATTATCCTGAATGTTAATTCACTGTTCTAATAGCAAATTGCTAGCGGTAAATTGTGTAATTCCTATTGCAAGGGAATTTCCCTCCTCCCTTTACAACAATTTTTGCTGTAACTTTAACTATGGTTGATGAGGAACACATGACTTCCCTTACATTTTAATTGCAAATGGACTGTAATTCTTCTACTGATTTATTATCTTCTCTTGGGAACATTATACAAATAGAAAAATACTTTACATTGACTCAGGCTGAGCTACAATTCAGGTTTTTGTTTCTTCCTTCATCTTAACCAAACAGTATTGCATTGGTATTTTTCATTGTACTTCCATCTTAGAAAAGATGTCCCAGAAACCTATTATACATTTATAAGCTTTCCCTACTGTAAATTATCCCTTAGCTGTAGCTCTTAACTTTGTCACTGTTCCTTTTCTTTCCAGATTGCTTCATGCAGCTGTTACCAACAAACACCGGTGTCTGAACGGAGCAGCTATTTTAACAGCAAACAACATGCAAACTGGCAGTCCGAAACAGGACGTCACCTGTGTCCTGTTGTAACTGCTATTTGGCAGCCAGGAGGCAGATTCCTGTGTCATAGTTCTGATGGTGCAGTGAAAATGACACAAGTTCTTAGGTGAGGGAGACTTCTCACTGGTTAGGGACTGCTTCAGATCTTATTATCCTCAATAGAAGGGTTCATACTGATTTTAGGGGAGCTTTCAGTCCAGGCCATCCTGGCTGCTGGCCAGGCCTTCATATCCTTTCTAGCCAGAGAAATACATGTTAGAAAGTAAATGTATTTTGAGAAGCTACTTGGATTTAAAAACAAAAACATAAAAAATCTCAGCATTACTAAGGAGTATATAAAAAGTAGCTGAACACATTCCTAGGAGATATGAAGGAACTCAGTGTATATGAAGTAGTCCAGTTAACAGCAAATATTTTTTTGCAAACTGACAAATTGTCTTTGTTTAGCAAGTAACAGAGCAGAAGTCACCAAGCATGGGCATGGTGTTTGTTGCCATGCAATGGGAAAAAAATGCTTCAGGATTTTAAGAACTTGAAGGATTGTGGCTGCTATGATCAGTGTCCGCAGATGAACTTACGTAAACGTGGGGGAATGAAAAGTACAATATTGACTCTGTGGAAGGGCAGATATCTTAGTACACTCCAACTGAAAATCAGGGAAGGTTTCAAAGTATAAAGTAATGGGGAGACTGACAGCTGTGAGTACCAGAGGGTTTGAACTGCTAACCCATCATGATCTATGAAGTTATAAGGTGACTTTCATAATGACAAGGGGTGTTTCCTTCCCTTGAAGGAGTGGGTTCTGCTCCTCTACTAAGAACTTCCTTCTGCCATCAGCTGATAAGAGTGGATGCTGAACTGAACATATCCTCTTCCTTTGTAGTACAAAGGACAGCCTCATTCCTGCCCTGGTGCTTCCCCGACACAAACACTGCGTACCGTCTGTGCGGCGACGCCGAGTCTTTGTTAACACGTACCATGGCTGCCATTCAGACATTGCAGTATAATATCTTGTTCCCCGAGTTTTTACTTACCATCTAGTGGTGATCTCATGATTAATCTGTTTTCTTACCCCCACACATCTTATCTAGATGACTGGTGACTCCTCAAAATTAGAGGAGTTGAAGGAAGGTAATTGTGAGCAGAGCTGAATCCAGCAGAAAAGATGCTGGTTCCACATGGCATCTGTAGAGTACTTAATAGCACTTTTTTCATAAGCAATGCTACAGCATCGTTCTTCACTACAGACAATTTTCTCCCTGCACTCCTTGTGTAAGTGTAGATCACAAACAGCAGAAGAATCCACAGGGTGAGGGAACGCACAACTAACTGACCTGTCCATGGAAAAGTCTTTAGCAAGTAGTGCGTCGATGGGCAGCAGAACAGATACTCCCACCAGCTCAGGTCAACAAGGTCAGCATTACAATGTGATAACTGTGTAAAGCATTCAAGAATTGGGTAATGTGACTGGGAGTGCTCCAAAACTTATTAGTTTTGTAGTTATTTTGCTTTGTCTCAGGGCTGATGCTGCAATGTTGCTGTCTCCCCAGGCAGTTTGTTTGTGTTTCACTGTACTCACCTTCATGAAGTGTTGCGTAATGTCTGCTTTGAATTGTGGCTGTTGTGCTCCTGGAGAACACACAAACATTTCATTCCTTCGCTGCCTCTGACAGCTTTGACATACCTGACTACTATGGCCATGCTTGCCCTGCATCTAATTCTTTAATTAAGCACTAGGTCTTTCAATAACTTTGTGTAGACCTGCAACCTTTTTTTTTTTTTTCCCCAGAGACATCAGTAGGTTTGAGGCTTAGACAGTGGGTGCTGGTTTCTTGCAGATAAACATTTTATTTGCTGGAAAGACCCTTAGAAACAAATGTTGAAGTCAGTCTGCGTGCACTGAGAGGACTCCCGTTGTGCACAACCCACCAAGAAACTGAGAGCTCTGGCAGAGCACCAACAAACAAGACAAAGTGATGTGAGTCATTGAGGCATGTTGCTTTTTCTGACTTTTGCAAACATTGATTAAAGGCTTTCTGGTGTGCAATCTGAGGGGGTGCATGTTTAGGCCTTAGGAACTTGTTGCAGTAGTTGAAGTTATATTAGTTGGGTGTGTTTTTGATAAATTGCATTTATGAAGTAACCGCAAATCATGGTTATGAAACACTGCGAGTATTGCACTCGTTTTGCTTTTAGAATTGGCATCATTAAAGCATTTTCTTCAAACTTCTGTACTATAGAATTTTCAGCGGGCTGCTTTGTAGCAGACTGTCCCACTTTCCAGGTACATGAAAAATACCACAATTAAAAATTTCAGGGAGAATGAAGAATCTTCACCTTCCTGAAAGATTTTCTGGGCAAGTTTAGGCAGGATGCATTGAGCTGTAGGACTTGAAACTGTGGGGTTAAAATGCAATGAAGTAGCCCTTTTCAAACTGCAGAAAGACAGTTTCATTTGGTAGTCACCCCCACTTTTGAATACATGTCAACACCTTTACTGTTAAGTTTTCTTTATGTGCTCCCTGTCATTAAATTCTCAAGCTCTGCTTTTATGGCTGTTACAGGACATACTGTACTTTGGAAAATCAGAATCTAAATGTTGGAAGACAGTGTTTTAGACTCAGTCACTTAATTGCTATTTTACTCAGAATTGATGGGTGTGGAAGAATCACAAGCTCTCTTGGAAGATTCCCTTCGCTCCATCACCTAAATCAATATGACAGATAGGATGCCAGTAATTTATGGTAAGCCCTATAATGGCACTGTTTTCAACTCTTGTTAACTTATGGAGAAACCAGAACTGCTGTAAACAACAAACAGCTGACTGTAGTGCAAACTCTCTAACAGAAGGTCTGTTTCTCCCCTCCCTGAAAGGTTTTGAAACATTTTCCACATTGTTTTCATAACCAAAAGCCCTCTCGTGAACAAAGAAAATCACAGGATTGGAGTGAGAATCAAAATGTGTCCACAGAGCCCCGAAAGATTTATATGCCTATAAATATGCCTGGTATACAGATGTTCTTTGGTGGAGTCCTCATTGAGAGTTATAGAGGAGCTGAATGTGTTTTGGACACCAAAGCAGAGCAAGAACTGCTGCTGAAATCCCTCATGTTTACTGAACCTTTCAGGGATCTTTTGGTGTGTTAAGTTATATTAATCTTCCTAGAATTCTATTAGCATATTCACCTATATTTAAATGATTAATTTTCTCTTTATTATTCTCTTTCTTGTTCTTTCAAAATTATTGAAATCTGTGACAAGAGGTAGTGATACGAGGAAACGTTTGGTTTCTGGTTAGTTAATCAATTCCATAATATCTCATTCTTTACAATCACTTTACTTAATAGCACCAATTTCTGCTTTCAGGTCTTGACTTCCATGCTAAGCATTTAAGTTTCAGAATTTTTTCACTCTTTTAACCTTTATCCCTTTGAATTTTTTTTCTCAGCCTATAATTTATTATACAGTCTCCTGTCAGAGGAGGAGGTAGACTAGGTGATTTTTACTGTATTGCAAATTATAATTATTATCGTTATTTGCATTAGTAATGGATTCATTCTTATCACTGAAAACAATTCCATTATCTGATCAGACAGTTATCTTCACACTGTCCGTGATCATATATTTTCATTAGGCACCGCTTTCTCTGTGGGTCAAAAGGAGAATTATTCTTTAACACAGTCGCTTTTCACTCTCAACATTTTCCTCAGCTAAAAAGAAGTTAGCTCCCTACAAATGCCCTTTACAACAAAAATATGCCCTTTTCTGCTGCTATGTTGTTGCCTCTGCAGACCTAGCAAGGAGAGGCACATCTGCGCTTTAAACTGCTCTTCAGTGTCCTTTCTGCAATTCTGGTTCAGTGGGAGGTACTGGGAGGACAATTTTCATCACTCAGAAAAGACATTTTGACTCTGAATTAAAGCAAAGATTTGTAGCCTCTGTTCAGGGAGGTGAAGAAGCATCCTTTCCCAAACCCTCTTTCCCTTCCTCCCGTGGGAGGCGCAGGGTTTGAACTTTTAACTATTGCAGTGAGGTTGCAGAGGGAGCAAAACCTCTTCTCTGAGGCCCCATCAGATTTACTGTGCCAGTGGTCAGATGGCACCACTGTCCTACCCACTGTGAAGGAGAGATGAGTAAGGAAGGTTGGTGAGAGGTGTGCGAGGTCAGGCCTCAGCCCTCCTGGGGAGCTGAGAGCAGCCCTGCTTGGTTGGAGGTGGTGGAGAACCTCCTTAGTGCTTCCCTCGTATTGGTATTTATTCCCTCACAGGGAAGAGGTGGTCACTGTAGGACTAAGGAATTAAGGCTCTTGAGAAAAAGATCAAAGTCTAAGACAGGAATTTGGGTTTCTTTTAAATAGCCTCTTCGGAAATTTCCTTAGCCCAACTGAGCCTACAGTTATGTGCTTGGCATTCAGGGAGGGAGGGATGGGCTCCCGCATGTCTTTTGGGCAGGATGTGTATGTGCTCGTAGTGCGTTTAGTGTACCGCGTAACTAAGGTGATGACTTTAGTCCTCCTTCCCAAAGAACTCCTAAAGCTGTGACTGAGCAGAGCTGCACCAGTGCCAGACCCAGCAATGGGCCTTCTTCAGCTGTGGCAGCTGCTCCATCTCTGGGCCAGGGACACCGCGCTCCCAAGCGAGACTTGCTTCCCAGATTGGGGAAACAACCAGCGCTCCCACGTAAATCAGAACTCCTTTCATGCCTTCAAATTGCAGAGCCCGAACTGAGGGATCCGAGCCATTAATATCGTTCTTTGTTGTTGTTTTTAATGAGATCATGTGGGACTATGTTTATCTAAAATTACATTGTGAAAGAGTGCATTGTTTTCCAGGTTTAGATCTTTTTTTTTCCCCTTCACCTCCCTAATTGGTTTGATGTGGAGCAATTATCCACTTAATGCAATTAAAGGTAAGATTTTTCATACGATACGTACCGCAACAGTAATTACATGAACCATGGCACAAAGACGGACTTGAATACAACTTTTGTCTTTAGGTCTCACACAATATATGTCTTCAGTATGCCAGCAAGTGCAGTGGCCACTCACTTGTTACTATGCAAGTGAATACAGCATTTACACTAATTTAAAGTGTTGTTTGTGTTTTGTTTCTGTTTGTATACAGTCCCTATTTAGAAGAAAGTGGCATTTAGGCCACTACTATTATTTTTTCATTTAGAGCTGTGGGAGCATCACATTAACCTTCTTCCTCAGCCCCCCACTGATGCATTCTGTTTTGGTCAATTAAAAATGCAGATATATTCCCCACTTTTCATCGCCTTTGAACTTGAGATTGTTTTCAGGGAGAAAAAAAAATGCATATCAGAAATTACATCTTTTTCATTTTTTTGGACGAAAGACGGTATATTCTTCGAGTAAATATCTCTTTTGTCAAAGAAACTGTTTGTGATTTAAAAAAGCAATGATGTTTTTAACAAGTTTAGCCTCGTTTTACTGGAATTGAATGCCACCATACAGAGTATGTATTTCTGAAGCATGAGGGTGTAGCAAAACAGCTTGTGATTTATACTCAAATTAAGAACAAAATAGCCTTCAGGCATAACATCATAAAATTCCTATTTGCAGCCTCTAAGGACACATCCCAGAAAGGTATGGTAATAAATATGTGTACATAAGCACTGTCAGCTGTGGCTAGGTGAAGAAAGCTCTAATATGACAAACTAGATTAAAAAAACATCAGGAGGTCCAGAAAGAAGAATACATCAATGTCAAATTAAGATACACTCAAATATTTCTTGAAAGACAGAACCTCATTATTCTACTGATCTACAGAGCAAAGTAATGATTATAGGCAGCATTGTCTAAAGACAACAAAGAACACTGCTATATCTCAGTAATAATTAGAGTCACACAAAATCTTCAATTTTTTTTTATTGTTCTCAGATGATTTATAACATGTGAGAGAAATACATTACACATGGCAATCTAAAGTATAATGAAAATACATGGCCCAAGTTGGCTCCCATATTTAAAATTCTGATTGCAATTCTGCCCACCAACAAAATAATAGTAATTTCTGGTTGGAATTATAAAACCTAAACTACAGTACCAAGCATTGTTCACCAAATTACTCATTCTATAACCACAATTATAGCCCATTTGTTTTCTTATGCTGATAACAAAAGATACATTTTAAGATCTGTGCTGTGCTACTCTTCCTTTAATAAATAGAGTGAGCTTTTCAAAAGCTGCAAAATGTTGCAGATAAAAATCAAAACATTTCTACACTTAAAGATTCAATCAGAGACTTACCCTGAATGGTGTGATATTAAAGTTAAAAAAAAATAATCAATTTAGCATGTATTTTTGAGCATGATTTGTCACAAATAGCATTCCCAATAGATAAGAATGATTATATGGTAAAGAGCGTAATTTATATATCTCAAGCACTATGCTTTTGTCACTGACATCGTTAAGGAATTTGACACGTTTGCAGGAGAACAATATATGTCAACTGAAATATATACCAATTAGCCATAAATGGGACACTGAAATGAATGATGCATGTGCATGCTATACTTACAAGTAATAACATGTGGTTTGAAGTCGTTCGCGTTTTCAAACAAGAATTCGTTTTATGTTGTCATTTAAAAAATCTAATATTTGAAAAGGTCAGGAATAAATAGCACCATTAGCATTAAAAGCTAGCTAAAGGGAAAGTAATTTGTTGTTCATTCAACATTGCATTTTATGTAATAGCTTTGTAAAGTGTTCGGAAGGAGGGAGAGATTTTACTCTTCTAAAACAAGATGACGGCAGCTCCAGTTCATTATTAAAAGGAGATTTTTTATTATGCTATTGTCAGCTTTAATGACTTGATTCTGTTAGGTGTTTGTTAAAATTACATGGGCTGCTGAAGTGGCTATGGCAGAGGATAATGCAGAGAATATCTTGCCTGTCAAAACAATTGTGTAGGCAAGAATATGCTTATACTACGGTAAAGGAACAAAAGACAAAGGAGAAAATCTTTTGCAGTGTTAGGAAGTTAATAACCCTGTTGAGGATTCCTCGGCAGGAGGTACTCTGAGATCACGAAGCCAAATTCTAGAAGAGTAAAATGAAGTAGGGAAAGGAAGTAGGGTGCGTAGAAACCTTGCATCAGATGCCAGTTCTGGTGTCTGTGGCTATGTGTGCTCTGGGCAAAGCCCACGTCTGTTCACCTGCCCTGAGCAGGAGAATGCTCTTTCTTGGACTGGTTAATGAGTGATTTGTGAAAGTGCAGAGCCCTGTGGCTGGATCCTCTGCCTCCTGCAAACCTAGAATCAAGAAGGCATGGAGAGCTGAGAAAGGCTTTACAGGAGGAACTGAAAACTGGGCTCATTGACACCCCAGTGCAGACAAATTATTTA
Source organism: Odontophorus gujanensis (assembly GCA_013399175.1). NCBI lineage: Eukaryota > Metazoa > Chordata > Aves > Galliformes > Odontophoridae > Odontophorus > Odontophorus gujanensis. Next base: position 649,633 of record VXAB01012692.1, on the reverse strand, counting down.
TATCATTGAACTGATGGTGACTTACACCATTATTCTACTACTGTAAGGCTCACTAGGGAGGGGAATACTGGAGGCAAAATAGATGTTAGCCTATACCCCTCATGGAAAGCTAGGCTGGGAAGTAGCTGCACAAAGCACTCTTCTCTCCTGTGTACTTGCTGCTGCCAGCAGGAGCTGCAGAGAGGGGAAGCAGTCTTAACAAGTAGAAGACACGAGTAGCATCGTCAGGGTGAGAATCATCTGCTTATTGCTCTTGAGAGAACTCGAATGAGAAATTGCTTAGCGTATTAATTCCCCACACATCTGTGTCAGCCTAGCAAGGGGTATCTCCTTTACTGATTCATATATTTATCTCCTACCATCCTCCATAAAGTAAGTTCTCAGAGATTTATGTTACAGTGATTCTCGAGATAAAATTTGGTCTGTGCTGTGGTCCCAAAATAGCACAGCTGAATATTGCCTTTTAATCTCAGCAAGTAGCACAAGTGCAAGTTATGTTTTTTAAACATGAAAGTAAGCCTGTGAATCTCCAATGACAACTGGAAATGCTGAGGGATATTCTTTTTAGTTGAGTGAAACCAAGGAATTGTGTGTTTCTGACCTAAGGAATTTATTCCAGCTCAGGACAAGATTAGGGAGAGATTATGCAGAAAGGGAGGAGGAGCAGAGGGCATCAGCCCTGGCAAACCTCCAGAGAAAATCCTTAAAAGAAAGCATCCCAAGGAGTGGTGAGCCTCCAGGTCCCAGCAGTTCTGTGTTGTCCATTGAGAATGGGGTCCCTGCAGCAGGCTGAGGGGACCAGAGACAGGAATACTTTGGGACATTTGAAATTTTATGTGCAGATTTCTCAGAGTAATTCTGTTTGGGTCTTGTTGTTCAAGCTTAGTTCTGCTTTAGTTCGAACAGTTCTCCATCGCGTTCACTATTCCATCTCTCAGTGGTACTTGAAAATATTCTGCTGTGGTTTTGTACACTGCTTACCCTTCTTTCTCTGCTCATGTCTATATTTCACACTAATTCAAACTTAGCTTTCATTTTGATTAAGAACATCAGCTTTCTTAATCTTCTCATCTCTTTCTTCTCATCAGCATGTCTGCTTTCTCTTGGCACTGCCCAGAAGCAATGTACCTGATTCTGTTACCTGCCCCCCTTTCTTCCCCATGCTGGGGAATCATCTTGAAATCAATCATCTTGAAACACATTGAAATCAGGGGATTTTTTCAATGGGCATTGGCTCGTTTACTCCTAAAGCTGATCTAAGAATTCTGCATTTTGCGGGCTTGTCTATAGAGAGATATCTACAGACACAAAACAACAACCAACCCACGGAACAAAACCCATACCACCCCCAAAGAAATAAAAACCCTCACATATTAAGATTTCCCGAATAATTATTATTTATTTTAAATAATTGGTAGCATGCTAGAGCAAGGAAGGTTTCTTTTTGCATGTCTGCTTCTGAAAGGTACAGATTATTAATCAGCATGTAAAGCTTCCATTATTGTAGGTGTAAAGACTGCAAACTCCAGTATTTCATGCTTGAGTAGCATTTGTTGGCAGCAAGGCTTTGAGCATCCATATGTGTTGTTAGCAAGCAGTAAGGGTTTGCAGAATGTCCTCCCTCACTGTCTCAGAACCACAGAAATTGAATCTGAAGAAAACAAAAACAGATGAATGTCTTGAGTTCTTGAGATTTACTGAGATGATGCAGGCGGATTTTTTTTGCTGTCTCAACTGTATTTGTCATTTGACACAACCACGCTCCCTCAGAAGAACAGACAGTACTGTCTTTTAAGTGACTACATTTGTATATAAGCCTAAAATATATATTGTACCTGCTCTTCTATGCACTCAGTCTTTGGGTGGATCAAATGGCATACATGATCAAGCAAATGAGGGGTTTTATTTTAAAATGCCCAAGCACACAGCTACCATTGGATCACTAAAATATACTTCTGTAATCTAAGCATCCAAGTCCTGTTCCTCAGAGTCTACAGAAGTATGTTTTAGCAAGCTCAGACAGAGATAGCCATTTCTTGCTGACAGCAGGTAGGAACTTGGCAAGCCAGTGCTAATCTTTCAAACCCAAAAGGTTTTATGGGAAATTAGCCCTTTTGAAGACTGGAAATATTTTAAGTTTTTCTTCGAAGTTATTTAAGGTAGAGAGTTGAAATAGGAGTGAATGGAATTGTGAATGAGCAGTAACTTAAAAGGAAGGAAGTTAAAAGTGTTCTTTAGAGTATTTTCCTTCTAATGCTTTAAGCACCTTTTCTTGTGCAAAAATGCATTTGCCCCTCATGTAATCTTGTCATTTGCCCTCACGAGTAACTCTTGGGATTTTCACATTGGATGTACTTACACTTCTCCAGTTTCTCCAGATTGCACTGTGACAGTTGCAGCTCCCAGTTTAGGCAGAGTTGGATTTATCCAGTTGTTGTTCCAAAGAAATTTAACCTTTGTAATTGTACCAACTTTGAGTTCTGCATCAACGTAGGCTGTGTAAGTGTTGCCCGGTTTGAGTTTTCCGCTGTGAAAACAGCACATTATGTATGTGAGGCTTGCTGGCATTTAATAATTACTAGTTTCATCAACTGTTTGGCTGTGGTAGCAAGGTCAATAGGAAGCTGATAGTAAGGCACTGTTTAGCTTATATTATGGTAACAACATTATTCTCCATTCTCCAATGAGTTCCATTCAATAAAAAAACTGTTTGTCGGAAGAAAAGGCAGATAGCCTTGATGTGCTGCAGTCAGTTTACTGTGAAGATGCAGTTACAGGACAATCCCTATGGAGAAGGTAGAGCTGCTTCTTGTTGCTTGTGTGGGTAGGGTTCACACCACGTTTTGCAAATATATCAATTTACGTTATATGAGGTTTCATTTATCTTACACAGATTTTGTGTTTGTTTGGGTGACCAAAAGGATTGCTCACCAGCTGCTGCCTGGTTCTCTACCACAGGTTCTCAGACTTACAGCCCTGTGACTGAGTCAAACATGTATGGTCCCATGGTTCATAATCTGGCCACTCATTTGCTGTCACAGCAAGCGGTTCGAGACGAGCACCAAATTCTAACATTTTAAAATTCAAACGTTTTAAAACTCTGTATTCTTTTCCCTTGAGAAGTACATCAGACTGACTGAACTGTCTCTGCATTTACATCGAGGTGCTGTAACTGAGGGTAAAATTTCTCCTGCAAAATGGGACCAAGTTAAAAAGAACTTCATATTTCTAGTAATATTAAGCATTCTAGAAGAGAAGCTTATTTTCCATTGAATATTGAACTTACTCAACAATCTGATGCTGCCTTGTGTTCCCATTATCGCCATACAGGGCAATATTTACATATCCTGTTACGTCAGAACTTCCAGAGAGCGTCACAGATACTTTGTACCTCCAAACTGCACAGAAAAAAATACAGTAAGTTGGATTGCACCTGGAGAGAAACTGTCTCAGAATATCAAAAATATCAAGTCAGATTACATATATATATTTTCTCTATACCATGGCTGAAAGCAAAAGAAATTATCAGTGCCTTGTTCTTTCAGCTCAAGGCTACATCCCAGGCTGCCTGGACTGGACAGAGTTAACATAATGCTGTCACACATGGTGCTCACAGTTTTTCATTGAGTTATATATGTTCAATACACCAGTGAGTCAGATATGTCACTGTTATGTCTTACAGTGATCAACAAAGAAACAAACAAAAACAGTAGCCTGTAATGTGGTAAATAAGCATAGACTTGAGAATTTGACCCCACATGTTTTTACATACAGTGAAGCTGAAAAGAAGGAAGTGTTGGGAATGAACGCTGATCCGTACTGTAAAAGAAGCAGGGAGTTTAGAACTAGATGATCTTTGAGGTTGCTCCCAGCCCAAGCCATTCTATGTTTCTACGGCCTTTGACAAATGGAGTTTTGATTGTCTCCATAGTTGGAGTTTTCACATCTTCTCCAGGCCACTCTTTCTGCCTTAAACTCTGTCACAGTCACAGATACTTTAAAAATATTTAATATTTCTGTGACTTCTGTGTCTTGCCTATCATCCTTCCTCCATGTACCTTGTAGAGTAGCCCACTGAATATCTCACTGACTTCCATTTGGCCCTACAGTCTGACATCTTTCAGACTGACTGGTGGGCACAAATCAGCATTAGTTTTGGAGCAGAAGAGAAAAAGGCTGAAAGGGCTGAAGAACTATTTGTGCTGCTCCGAGGTCTTTTCACTTCTTAAAATTAACAGTGAAGTGGGGTGAAGGGGGTGGGGTAAGCATTTATACAAGGAGCAGGTAGCAATGGAAACAAATCAAAACTCACGAGGAAAATCCCTGCTATCTGCAGTATTCAGGTAAAGTTTCACAAAAGAATCTGAAGTTTTCCCTTTGAATTTATCTGCATAGTGACCCATGTTTGGACATCCACCACTTGGGCATGGGAAACAGCCGTCCTAGTGAAAAGAAATATATCCATTAATAAATTCATCCAGACAGCTTAGAAAAATTATTAGTGATAACACTTATTTTTAACTAGCTATGAATCACAGTGAGTTTTGGGGAACCATTTATGTGACTAGAGAAAGAAACTATAAGCCAGTCTGATTTCTGAAAGGCTGTGGTTTGTTAGGACTTCATGTTTTTTTCTCATGTCATCTACCTCACTCCAGCTGCACAAGTGACATACTTGAGTAGTCCTAAATGGGAACAGGGAGAAGGAAGAGCATCTGTCTTTCTCAGCAACAGATAAGAAAGAGCGATGTCTCTTTCTACTTCCAGATTGATTCAAGAAAGGCTTTGTACTGGAAATAAAGCTTATTTTGGTCCTGAAAGCAGCTTTGTATCCTGGTGACAGAAACAGGTTCCCTTCTCCCAGAGTGATCTGAAAAGCCTCTATTGTCTACTCAGAAAGTATAGAGATCAATTTTATTCCCTTCAAACCTGCTCCTTGCTCTGTTCCCTTCTTTCTGAGCTGCCTGTGGGATATGATAAGCCTGTTGCCTCACTGCTATACTTCAGTAGTTCAAAATCGGTCCCCCGTTCTGAGACAAGGAAGGGTTCCCTGCTCTTGGTAAATAACTATTGTGCTTTCTCCCTGTAGCTGTCTTAAGTCACCAAAGTACTTTGACACCATGGTGACACCATGGACTGACCCCATCAGGGCCATTACATATTATTATAATTCTTGTTATTTTGAGAAGAATATACCTAAACTATGTTTGAAAGCTTACCTACTATAGTATGAGTTCCCTTTTGCTGCTGTTTGACAAATAGTCCAGGTGATGCTTGGTGCAGGCTCTCCTCCCTACCTGATCCCTGTTTGATACACCAGCGTAGGTCTGGGGGAGCCACACCAGCTCCAGTAGTAGCTTAGGGCAGCAGCAACGTACCAGGGCTATCCCTGGTTTGTTGTTACCTTTTCCTACTTTAGCTTATGCCACCTAAGACACTGTAAGATGTTATTTATCTTACACGTGCACCCATTGGGTGCAAGCTAGTGTCAATAGAGTTTCAGATGTATTAATAATTGCACTTCTTTTGAATGGGCCCATGGTGAAGCATTGAAAAACACTTACTTTAAAAGCATCATATGAACCACAAGCATAGCCCAGAAATCCATCAGGGTAGAGAATACTATCAGAGTAGTACTTGTAGCTACGCAGGTGATTGCAGGCCACAAAGTCTCGAGTTCCTGTGAAAAGATGCTCTCAGGTTAGTTCTTCATTTCTGTTGAAAGATCTCCGTGTTGTGCTTGCTGTGCTATTGGAATGGGTCGTTCCTCATCACTATTCTTGAAGCCGTGAACTTGAGGTGTGAACCTTGCTGTTGCAGTGAGTTGATGTTCTGAGGAATGTCGTTGTCCCAACAGGTGCAAGATGTGAGCCTGAAATGCTTTGCAAGGTCTGACTGTGCAGCCCAGTTCCTCTCCCCCCTCCCAGGCTCTCACTGAAGGAAGCTGACCGAGTTTCACAATAGAAACTAGAGCTGTACAGAGCAGGTCTTTTGTAGGCAATGCTGTATTACCATAACAAAAGAAAACCAAATACCAAGTATCTAACAATGAACTTCCTAGGGCAGTGCTGATTACTCCAGCTGAGGACTTCAAAACAAAATTGTTGTTATTTGGAGGTGTTTAAAGAAGAGAAACTCTTAAAAAAGTGAACTTACTATTTTCCTTTCTTTTGTTGTTGTTGTTTTGCCTTTGATTTTCCTGAATTTAGGTTAAAAAGAAGAAGATATACAGCACTGTTATTTCTTTGTGCTTTAATTCACCATTATTGATAACAAGCTTACTCTTTGGAGGGGAGAACAACAACAACCAAAAAAGCTTCCAGCTGCTTTGAATAAAACCTAGAAAAAAAGGCCAGGTATTGCAAATAAATTGATGGGTTTCTAGAATTTAACATGCTTGCAGCAATGTAGCACAGAGCTGGGATCATACACTGAAAAGGTTCTAGAGGTGATTTTTTTTTTTAATTTTAAATGTTGTTATGTGCAGTTTAAATTTATAATATCACTCTTTATTACTCTTTATATATAATGTATATATTTTAATTAAATCTGTAGAAAACTACAAAGAAAAGTGTATTTGAGCAGCCACCTGCTAGTCTTTTTTAGGCAACTGAAAATAGACACAATGACATTGATTCAGTGCCACTCAGATTTGTAATAGCTAATTAAAAAAAAAAAAGTGCATTAAATGTACTGTTCTACACTGAAGAACTGCAGCTGAAGATCCCAAACCAGAAGTGGGAGTCTTATTGCCCCTCTTTACCAACAAAGATGTATGTGTTGTTACAGACCCTTTACAATTTTTAGTAAGGTTTAAGTAGTGTTTCTTTCTGCTTCTAGATACTTTAAAGGAGGTTTCCAGATCAAATTCCTTGTTTGTTTTTTGACCTATTGTTGAGGAAAGTGGTATGTCTGAACACACTATTTCACTGCACTGGGTAGCTGCCATTGATGGTGCACACACCAAAAGCTAATGTAATACACCTGTAGGAAGGAATGTCAAGTCATTACATACTGAAGCTGACCTCCCTCTGAATTTGTAATGTAATCAACATCCTTACCTTCCCAGATACCGTCGAGATCTACAATCTGTGAAATTGGGTTCTTATCACATCCTGGCATTTCCACTCCTCCGTTTGGATAGAAGTCAAGATGCCCTATTGCTGGGGCCATTCCAAAACCTGGAGCATTTCAAGCAGGGGTAAGTACATTTAAAATTTATCTTGTCTCATGCACTTCTCATGCAATTCTTCAAACTGTTGGCTTAAAGTTTATCTGTGACGTTATAAGACTTAAGTTCTCAGTCACCATAATGGTGACTTTTTCTGTCTACGCACTGACCAATGCACCAGAGTCTTGATTAGGACACTCAAGTGCACAGATGATGAGGTCCTCATATGTTAAACCTGAATGCTCACCTAAGTTGGGGATTGTGGGAGCTGTATCCGTGTGGATAACATCAACAAACTCTGCATCAGTTTTATCCAGCCTGACTTCAATTGGAGTGTCTTGGAAATAAGGCTGGGCAGGGTCCAGTCCTGAAAGAAAAATGTTTGTGTCATGTACAGAAGAAGTCTAGATGTGTTATGTAAAAAAACCAGTAAGATTGTATACAGTTAATACTGCGTATAGAACTGCCTATGCCTCCTTATGTGTAAGTGGCAAGCCACTTAAAATGATGGTACACGTGCTCATTTACCCGATGTATTAGGGTTGAACCTTGGGTAGGAGAAGAGGTTACCTGTGAGAAAACTATTGAATTTTATTGATTTGTTTCATTAATGAGTCTCATTAATGATTCTGGTCATTATTTTAAAGGAAGGTATGTTGCTCAAATTGAGGGTTTGGTATCTGTGTCCCATGTTGCTCATCTGCATGGTTACTCAAGTACTTTGTCTAAGTGCGCTGAAATAGAAATTGATGCTGAGAGCCCCTCCATGTGCTTGGAACTGCAGAAAGCATTCTTACTTCTGGCTGTGGTCAGATTTTGAAAAAGCATCTAGTTTTAAAGTCATGTTTTTGCTTTTGGTTCTAGCAGAAAATAACATTCATTTGCTTTCTAAGTTGCTGTAGCAATTTTAGAAGCCTGTAAAATCTTGCATATTACACAACTTTTATAATCCTCTACTTGCATCTCTGGTTTCTGCTTGGGAAGCAGCTTTGGTTTTGCTTTTAGACTGAATTTTGTAGACTATTAGTCTAAGGTTCACCAAGCCTGAAATCCCTGAGGAAACAAAAGATAAGGGCTGCATAAACAGCTCATCCAATACAATCCTATGGAAAAGGTAAATCTTGATGTCATGCTTGATAAGGCAAGAAAATAGTTACCCAGCACTGCCAGCCAAATATTTAGAGTTCAGTGGGTCTTTACACACATGGAGCCATTCCACACTGCATTTCCAAGAGTGGCATTTTTTTATAGGAAATTCAACATCTAAAGCTGCCCTGCCTGGAGAGCAGTCCTCAAATGTAGAAGCACACCCAGAACAACTTAAGAGATCCTGCAAGCAGTGGTTGTGATGTTATGAGTCAGATGTGCTGCTATATTAGAGGTCAAATGAAATGTAATAGAAGATGAAAATGGGAGGAGAAAGTGAACCCTTCCTTGTCCTGGAAGCCTCTCATGGCCTGTTTTCTTGTAGGAGTGCTGGAGAATTTATTTTTACATAACACCCAACAACCATAGCTACTTCTGGTTGTGCATTCATTATTTTGAGCTCATTTATAGCAGTGACAGTGGGATGCTGCTGCGTTACAGCTTTGCTCCTGTGCTGTTCATTAAGCAGTGGTGTCTTTAGTATGAGCTGGGACTGAGATCCCTCCCTTACCAGTTATCCTTCCAATCCCTGGCCTCCTCTTGCCAGCCTCTCCTGCCACGTGTGCACCAAGGCTGTGGCCTATGATGTGGACATTAGCTGGAGAATATGAGTATTGGTCCTGAGAAAACAGATATTTAGAAAATAGTTTAGTACTTCAGTTTTCATCAACAGAGAGAACTGAAAATGGGCTGAAAACCAAATCTTAATTTGACTGCAGCCTAATCCTGTAAAGGGTGCTATAGGATTTTGGCACATTTTTGCCAGTTTAGGTGCTTAAATCCAAAATACAGATTTTTTTCAAAGCTTCTTATTCATCTGCTGCCCTCATTTGGATGTTCTTACAACTCTAGACAGCTCTATCATCAAGTCCTGAGAGGCTCAACATCCTTTTTACATCCTAGACCCATGAAGGGTAATTTGGAATTCCCATACAAGGAATATGTGTCAAAAGCACTTGGATTAAAAGAAGGCCTCAAACCAATCACTGCTTCCCATGTAAAGTTGGCTGAGAAGGGGGGAATGTGGCACCTCCTGTGCAGTCAGTCACTGCATGATGGCTTTAGCTGGAGGCAGCTGGAAGGGTCTCAGTTGGCCCTGGGTACTCCTGCTCACCTGAGAGCAGTTGTTCTGCAGTCACTTTTGATCACAAGTTGTTTTTCAGCCATGTTTAAGAACTGTAATTTAGATTTTTCTCCCCGTGAAAGGGCCATTTACACCTTATTATTTCTGTATATTTAAAACTACACAGCTCTTTACACCGGTTAACATCCACAGAATAACAGTTCATCTGTGTTGGAGAACTTTAGACCTCTAAGCTGACTAACCCTTCTGTCATCATATAGTTCTCAGACTCAAAAATAAGTTGTTTTCTCCAGCAGAACTTCTAAAATAATCACTGAGCAGAAGAAAATTATTTTGCTGGTCACGTTCACATCCATGAAGGTTCCCAAATCAGCTTTAAGTATGAAGTTATATGATCAGGGGATTCTTACCATGAGCACATTGACAAAATATGCAATTTCAGCACCTACAACACGGACGTTGTTCGAAGCCTGAGAGTACGAACATCTTGAACCTGTTTTCCAGCTTACACAGATACAGTTCACATCTTCCACTGAAAGCAACCTCTGTTTGGTAAAACAAATTAAAAAACAAACAAACAAAAGTAGTCCCACAGGAGTCCAATCTGAAGTGGATTCATAGTGCTTAATAAAGCCAAATTAATAAATACTGCATGAATATATATGGGAATATTTTAAGAATCCAAATCTTAGTAAATTAATAAAAGATCAAACTGTTTCTGATTCTTAGAACAAATTACTAACTAAACAAGCCCAACAGTCAATCCTAGGTGTCCTTAATGTGACAATCAACATAGATATTTTCCATCAAGAAGCTGTCAAATGAATTTAATTTCTTTTGAGCTAGTAACAAAGAGAAGCAGGCAATAGGGATGCAATAAATGCGAAATCCTTGATTTTAGTGTAATTTAACTATATTCCTTATAATGTTCATGTCAGGAAAATAGGAATATATAACTTAAAGAGAACTGGAGTTGTGTTAATACTCAATTAAAACATTGTCTGAGTAGTGTCATATGTCATGAACTGCTGTTTTGCTTTGTGTGCTGTATGTTTAGTAGCTTTCTTTATCAGCTGCAATAATAACCTTATTTCTAACCTTGTGAGACCACAAATTTGAATTGCAACTCTGTCTTGGGGCAGGATTAAAAAACAACATGAGAAACTGTAGTCAGTACAAAAATTGATAGAATGCAAAGAGCTCCAGGTTTTGAGCTGTTTTCAACAAGAAAAAGACACTCACTGGGCCAAATCCTGCTGACGTTCACTTCACTCAAGTGAAGATTTTCATGCATTTTACCTAAAAATTTTCCTCAAGTTTTTGAACAACATATTTAAGTTGCTTACAATTTGGAAGTATGTCCCCTATTTTCACTTTCTTATCACTACAAGTAGTTTGAAAGACATTGATTAGAAATAGAGAAAGCAAACAATGTGTAGCAATATATTTATAAATGCCAACAGAGGCACTTCCCAGGGGCAGGATTTCCCCGTGGTACATACCGCACACATATCTGAGAGCCAGTTTTCTTCTCCATGATCTATATATCCATGAACAATGAATCTTGTCTTCCTGTATGTTCTGAAGTTTGAACTCCCAATTGATTCAGAATTAACTGCAGATATCTCCTGTTGTAAATATTAATGTTTTAAAACTCTTTTCTATAGAGAGTGCATCAAAACTGTGAAGAGCTGAACTGTGTTCATTTGTATAGACATTTAAAAGTTTTTTGAAGTAACTTATCAATATTTAAACCACATCAGTTCCTACCTGATTGTAATTACTATTGTCTCTTGTGTACAGAAGGAACTGGGTGCCTATTTTTTCTGGGCTCCAGGGTAGCCTATAAATTGGTCTCTCAACAGTTCCAGACCATGGTACATCATCTGAGAAACATCCCAGCCTGTCATAACAAACCTCAGCACCTGTAGTACACAGATCAGACCAAGAGTATGTGAATGAGCAAAGAGCAGCCTAGTGGTCATAACATATAGATTCTTTTCTCTAGAGGTCTCTCTTGATCTGTTGAAAATCCTACGGTTTAAATAGTGCAAAGTCCAGCAGTTGCCTTGTCTCAGCTCCCAAAGTCTACACTTTTCCCCAAGGAAAGAAGCCACCCCATTGTTCACCCATTCTGCATAGTGCAGAAAAATACCTCACAAGGTTAGCATCGTTTATAAACAATAAACCCACATTCTTACCTCTGGCTGTGCAGAGAAGAAATAGTGTGAATATCCCAATTCCAAGCATCTGGAACAGCAGAAAAAAGCAGCAGCTAGGATTGAAAACCTGCTAAATTAGCAAGCCCTACCTGGCTACAATTCCTCTTTAAGCTATTCACCTGTCAAGACAAAGAAATCTCCACCAAACCTGAACTACTTACTGTGCAGCCTAGAATGTTCGTTTGCTAATGGGCAAACTTCACATGTACTTTATACTCTACTGTATCCTTGGAAGTGTTCCTAGAAAGATAGTAAAATTTGTTTATTTCAGATTATAGTTTATACCTAAGCTGGAAAATGTCTTGAGTGGCTGATATATCTGCGAAGTCCAAAATTGATGGATGTAGATCTATTGAACTGATGTGCTGGAACTCAGAATGGGATTGTGGCTCCAGATGTAGGGCAATTCCCAAGCAGTAAGTTATGTTGGGAAGAACTGGATTCTCTGAGCTGGGAAGGCTTTTGTTTTTAGTGTTGTGTAATTGGGTTGTGGGGATCTACTAGGTGATTAGCTTTTAAGTCTGCTTCTTTAACCCCTATCACATGACTGTGTGTGGAATGCTCCTGTCTTTCTGGGTCTTTTCTGCCCACTTTCTGATATCAGCCGGTCAGAGAAGCCTTATTCCTGATGGAACATTTGTCTATAGGTCTTCTCCTAATGAAAGAGTCTGATCTCCTGGTGTCTGTTATGTTTCCATTCTGAAGTTCTGTGATGTAGAAGGATGGGTGTCAGCCCCTTTAAGTACTTCATATACTCCCTTTATAAACCCCAGTTTTGATAAAGCGTCTGTCTAAGTAATGAAGTTCCAGCAATGATGCTGCAAATATATACCAATAACACACAAAGTTTACCCAGACATTGGGACGTGGCTGCTTTGTGTTTGTAGCAGTATTACAGAACTTAGGAGGTCAGTTTCCTAAAGACATCAACTAAAGGATGAAAAACAGCTTGAGCAGATGTACCAACCTGGATGTGGGGAACCCCTTAGGCTTGTTCATTGTTCCTTCATAGGAAAAGGACACAAGTGGACAAAAATAAACAAGAACAAAATAAACCCAGAGCAACTTTTCAGCTAGGAAGTGTCAAAGTGTCCTTTTTTTTTTTTCTTTTACCATGTATCTTTCTAGAACAGATACTCTCTAACCTTTGTCTCAGGGAAAGACCAACTGGATAGCAGCTGTGCGCATGTGTATCACAATATTGTCCATGCTGGTAGGAGCCCTGTCCCTGGAGATAAACAAGGGCAGGGGTCAGGCTGGATGGGGCTTTAAGCACTTGACTGAGCTATGGCTGTTCCTGCTCATTGCAGGGCAGCTGGACTTCCAACTCAAACAATTCCGTGGTTCTGTTTGCCTTTAGATTATTTTTTTTCCAAAACATTACTTTTGATACTAATGTAAATCCGTGTTTAATATTTGATTGAAGAAGCAATTTATTTTTAAGTGTGTTCCTATCAGTGATGCAGAAACGTCATCAAATGTCCTGCTATAACAAAATAATTGTTCAAAATGAGATGGGAACAGTCTTTTCAATTTAATGTAAGAGCTAATGGAAAAGATTAGTGTTAGGTTTTATACTAAGTAGTTAGCTTCTCTGATACAACATGGTGGAAAAAATGGGACAAACTGAAGAACTAGTCAAACCTATATCTCGTGGCCCAGCCACTGCTCTCTAGTAGCTGCTTTGGCGTTTGGGGCCTCTCAGTTCATGGGCTGTTGGGAGAAGGATGGCTTTTGAGAAAGCAAGTGGCAAATAAAGACCCAGCTATGTTTTAGAGTGGAAGACGCTGGTATCTAAAATAGGAAGAGGGTCTGAAGCGGATCCATGAGAGGAATGGATTTCACATGCTGCAGGAAGGCCACGGCTTGCTTCTGGAACGTGGTCTGGGTCTTCCTGGCATTGTTCATGCTTCCTTTGCCACCTGCAAGGCCTGAGGGACTTGCAGCACTGATGGCTGCAGAGCTGTCTCAGCTAACATCAGACTTGTGTTTAATTGTACTTCAATTCTTTTTGGTTAGTGTTTAGGCAAGAATACTGTGCTGAACATTGTTGGGTTGTATTTGGTTGGGTTTGGTTGTTTGTTTTGTCTTGGTTTTTTTTTTTTTTGAAGATTTCATTCAAATATTTATACTCATTGCAAACGTTCACAATATTGTACTTCTATTGACATTTAATGGAAGTCTGTCTAGCTTGTGCATCACTTCTCAAACATGGGGAAATGGGAGGGAATAAAAGATTAACTTGTTTTCTTCCTAGTCATTAACATTGAGTTTAGTTTGTGTACTTGGGAAAATACCCTCTGCCTTGGTCTCCTAAAGCTCTGGGTGGCTCATGAACACTGTGCTTTGCAGAACTCCAGTGTTTGCTTCAATGTGAAATATTCCCAGTGTTTACAGAGCCTGGAGCTATTCAAAGTCTTGTTACTCAAAGTCCACTTTGTAGGATTGGGTACTTTTCGAGGGAAAAATGGCTTGGTCAAACATATCATGCTAAATATAAAACTTTCTGGAAGAAGTTATTCCCTCTCTCTCTAAATATCTGTATAAAAATATATGCAGGAATCTGAACTAGCTCATCTGTTATTCTCAAACAGTTGACCACAGAGCAGTATCTCATGAACCTAAATTCAAATTAATGGATACCATACTTTGCCTTAGCCAACAATTTGAGAACCAGCTCCTATTTCTGGAGGCACTGCAATACCAGGATGTTAACAGGGAGAGGGAGCTTACTCCATCCACACAACCTGCAAAATGCATTTAAAATGAAGTCCTTACCTACTTTTCTTGGTATGCTATTAGAGTAAGACTGTTTTGGTATTGTAAGTGTACATTGCTTTCAGTTGCTTCCGTACTAAGGAGTGCAATAAACTTGACTATGATGTGGGAAAAAAATAAATAAATAAATAAAAATCAGAATTTCCAAATGCATTTGTCAAAATTAAAGTAGCAACATTCAGTTTAAGAATTTGCTTTAATAGCCTTGTACACCGTCATTGCCACGCACATTGGTCGTTTACTCAGCTGCAGTGTACAGAACAGCTGCTCTTGGTGACCTCTAGCAAGATGTAAGTAGCTGGGGAACTCCATATGTCACTGTTCCACGGCTGCAGAAAGTTGACCTGGGAAGGAAAAAAACTTTGATCAAGGGAAAGGCAGAGAAAAGCCGTCAGTCCTCACCTTGAGGTAATTTGCTCTGTAATCCCATGTAAGCCTTCCTAAAAGCCTGTTGACATTCAGATGTAAGCAGTGACAAGGTAAATTTCCTTCTTTTGGAGAAAAGCTGTAAAATTTGAGTTTTGATAGATAGGTGTAATTCATCTCTAGTCTCACAAAAGTAGAACTCTAGGTGAGGAGCTGGAAAGCCATCTTGTTAAACCCCTTTTACTGAGGCCATCTCTTTCCCTAGACTGCCCCAGCCACAGTTTTGCAGCTTTTTGGGGGAGCTTATCTAAATAATCCATGCCAGTGCCAAATTATAAGAAAGATTTTTCCCAATATCTAACATTTATTCTTTTCTATTGTAAAATATACCAATAAATTCTTGACCTAAACCTATAGCCATATGAAACAGTACACTGTGCTTTTTCACAAACAATTTGTCCTTATGCCCCTCTCCTGACTTCTTTTTCTTGAGGTGTACACTTCCTCCACCTGTTATATGCAGATTGTCTTTTCTAAATCTCTTCCTCTTGCTCTTTATCTGGACTTCAATCTGTGTGCATCATACATATGATCCTACTCCTGGTTACATTCTTAGCCCAGCCAATTAAATTAGAATTACTACTCTCTGGATCTTCTATACTGTGTAGTAGTGCACCTGGGTTGTAATTGTTTTGCTGTGGCACAGCATACTCCTTAAACTGTTCACTGCTGGATTCCTTTCCAGACAGTTTTTCACTGTTTTGCTTTTGAACATTTCACTTTGTGTACAAAGAGTAGTGTCTTGTCCTTGAAAGTACTGAAATTTGTACTGGTGATTGCAAGCTGTGTGTCCAAATTAACAAGACCGTTTTTAAATCTTGTTTCTCAGAGTTTTGGGCTCCTTTCCTATTCTTTCTGATCTGTTAAAAGGACATACTTACCAATGTCCATCTTCTCCGTGAATTATATTGACTGCTTCTGCTCCCATTCTTGCCCAGAGCAGAGTGAATATGGTTTTATTCCAGAGAAATTCAACTTTTTTAGTTTTTTGGGGGTTAATTTCAACATCAAGGTATTTTGTATAAACCTTGTCTTCAGAGAGGACCCCACTGGAAATAGAATGCAGACAGCAGTGATGGAATGGTGTAGAGTCTACTGGACTTAATTGCATTCACCTCATGATTAAGCTTTTCCCCTTTGTTACAAAGAAATTTGCACGTTTGTTGCTCTTTTCAGCAGCACTGGACCTGGACTCTGTGGTGGCATCCTCTGATCAGGGAGAGGACAAAAAGCAGTACTGTAAAGCTTCAATGGGTGTATGGCAGGAGGCCACCAGGATGAGATCCAGGCAGGGCTGGGATGGCCGTAGTGGTCTGTCCTCAACACTGTGCAGCCAACATAAATGTGCCATTTAGATCAAGGCGAAAGCGATAGCTTTTATTACATCCTAGGGAAGAAGAGCATCTCCACCTTGCATGTTTGGTCAGCCCAGGCAGTTCTGCCTTGCGTGAACTGTGCATTCAGCGACTGCCAGTGTGGGGAGTTACTGGCACGTGGGGTGAACACGTCAGTGAATGATGCAGTGCAAGTGAGCGTGGGAGCTGTTGTGTTAACGTGCGTATGAAACAGGTGATCGCAGCCAGAATGACATGGACAGAAAAGGTGCACTCTTTCTTGTTTCTGTGAGCCATTCAGAGAAACACAACCCTTCTCCTTTCAGGCCAGGTTTCTATTTTACTGTAAATTCACAGAACTCATGAAAAATAAAATGAATTCTGCTTCTTGTCACAGCTGTTCTCCCGTCCTTAAAGATCTTATCTACATAACAGTTTATTTTCATACTTAATATTAACTAGACTGTACAACAAAGAATAAGGATTTGCACTGCTTAGATGTTAATATTAGTAGTATTCAGTGCTATAGAGAAATATTGATTTAACCTACCTGGCAATTTCATATTCTTTTGTATTCCCCTCTGTGTCATGGAATATCAGGTTTATGTCCCCTCTCATTTTTTTTACACCAGACAGTTTGATAAATACTTTCTGTCTCCAACCTGCATTAAAAACAAGAGGAAAAAAAGCAGAATAAAACTGGATTCTCATTGACAGAAGAGATCTAGAAGTGCTAGCATCCTGGAAAATTATATTTTCCTAACCAGAATTTATTTATGTAAGCAAATGAAAGTCTTGAATTTTGATAGTACAACAATTTTTTTACAGTCAGAATTCTCAGTCAGTGTTTATAGAAGTGACAGAAGAGCATGACTACATATCATGAGAAGGCAATCACTTTTCCAACATGAACAGCTGTAACAAATGTTCTACACTTACTAGTGAAAGGTGGGTCTGCTGCTGTGTTTAAAAAATACTTTTGGTTTATTCTCTTCAGTTTATATGGAAACCTGTCAGCATAGTGCCCCATCATTGGACAACCCTCTTTGGGACACGGGAAACAGACTCCCTAGGAAAAATAAGAGCAGCAGTTAATGAAGAGTACAACTTTCATTCTGGCTGTGACACAATTAAGGGTCAAGTTCCTGTTCTGGCCTTGCGAAGCTGGGGCACTGCTGTATGTTATTGTAACCTGATAAAACCAGATAACATGTTCTGCACTTGCGCACTCATGAGGAGATCGTGGAATAAGTACATATGACACCTGTGTGCATGATAGGTCTGAATGTTTCAGGGAGTTTATTTTTCAGCTAGAATATAGGACAAAATATAAGCCTCTCTTCCCTTTCCCAGTAGAAGGGAACCTGTCTGGTATGCTGTATGGGGGATAAAAGGATCATACGCGTGAGGGCTGCTCTGAAATGTTGTTCTGTGGTATCCTGTTGCCCCATGATATCAGAGGATGATGCTGGTGGTATGGCAGTAGAGGCTGAATCTTCCCACCAATATTCCATTATATTTTATTTTGTTGCTGTGTGATGAATGGGGCAGAGGGGCACTCTGACAAAATGTTTTCTGACATGAAGTGTATATGAAGCAAAGGAGTGGAATTGAAACCCTCCACATAGAAAAAGTGGCACCCATTGACATTCATCAACATGAGCTTAATGCTGCTGGAGACCAAACAGTGGATGTGAGCACAGTGAGGAGTGGGTGGTGTGTTTCAGCAGTGGTGAGAGCGACATGAAAGGCAAGCCACGTTCCAGATGGTCATGCACAACTGTCACACCACAAAATACAAAGCATCTCCATATGCTCATCTGGCTAATGATGCTGATGACTATGTTGAAAAATACTGTTTTCCAGCTGAGAATTTTCTCTATCAAATACTGTGATTGTGTGCTTTGTATCTGTTGTAGTTTCCATGGAAATAAATAGTAGGCATTACTTTCGGAGCAACCTATGTATTTTGCCTATACTCTATTTGCATATAGGATGGGAATTGGATAGGGTGAAGTCTGTTTTTTTCCCCCTGTTCTGGTGGTATTAGCTATGCTTTAAGATTAATTCTCCAAAGTGGACGAGCTGCTGTGTGCTGTGCCTCCTCCTACTGGCCTGCACTGCTTGAGCTGGTGTTTGAGCTCAGGTTTTCTGTTAGCCTAGTGACACTAGAGCAGAATTATTCACATTCACGTGTGCTGTGCATGATCTATCTTGATTATTTTCTTTACATTTCGTCTGTTCCTAGGCTGATATACTTACTGACTTGAAGTCTTCATACGTCTCACAGGGATATCCGACAAATCCAGTAGGATAGAGGATACTCTTAAAATAGAACTCATGGCTGCGTGAGTGATGGCAGCTCCCAAAGATTGTAGTATCTGCTGGGACAGTATGTATGAGCATCCATGAAATAGCATCCCTTTATCCCATACAAGTCTTGTATTTGCCTCACCATGGGGTGTGGAAGAAAGCAGCAGTGTGGGCTAGTAATGTATACCTAAGAATTTAGATATCTGTATCGTGTGTGTGTGTGTGTGTGTGTGTGTGTGTGTGTGTATATATAATCTGCCTGTATCTCTAATGTCACAACAAGCTACATTAAGTACAGTTTTAAAAAGCTTTGTAGAACAAAGAGAATACCTCTGCACATTACTCAAAGGCCTGACAAAGTCTCAGGCAGAGCTACAGTGCAGGTTTAGTCATGGCATCTCCCTCATCTTGGGAAGCATCTGCTGGAAACATCATCAGGGTGCTGGATTTGTGTACTCCCAAGTCCCTACTTCTACATGTTCTGCAGGTCTGATTTCAAACTGCAGAAGCAAAGCCCTGGCCTGTGTGGTACCTCTGACTACTCTTGCCCTGCAGGGTTCCCTGGGTAGCACCATTCTGATCTAGCTTTTATTTATTTCCTTTTCTTACTTATGAGTAAACAGGCAAAAAAAAAAAAAAAATCAATTTTTTTCAATTTTGTTTTCTCCCAGATGAATAGAGGCTTTCACAGTTCATGAAAATAAAATACTGAGTGTGCTAGCAATGTGTGCTCACCTGCAATTAGAGCTTCAAAATCGCTTCGTTTCATGTCTAGAAGGAAATCATTGCAGCCAGGCATCAGAGTTCCTCCATTTGGGTAAAAGTCAAGGTGACCAGTGGTGTTATACATTCCAAACCCTAAGAAGCATACATGATGGTGTCAGTTTCTGCAGGTACTTCTGTGGTGTTCCTATCTCTGCAGCTACTTGCACGTGTGCTTACCTGTGGCAGGAAAGTGAGCAGCGTTACTGTGAATAACATCAACAAAGTTGGCATCTGTAGGATCCAGTCTCACCTCGGGAGGAGTGCCTTCAAAATAGGGCCCAGCAGGGTCCAAGCCTAAAAACAACCCACATTTGTTGCAAGAGAGAATTTGCATGTTAATATGTTTTTGTACGGTTTACAGTATTCAACCTTTCACAAGGCATGTTGAGTAATAATAACGTGAATTGTAAGCTAGACTGAACTGACTGTGCAGTAACAGGTTTGTGAGCATTCCTACAAACTCATCCCAATAAAAGTGAAGCATTTTCCAGTAGGATACATGTACTGGCATCAGATTACTGAGAAGGAAGTATTCTATTACCAGTGGTCTTATTACCGGCCTGCCAAACATACTGAATGGGAAGACTAAAGATTTTTGATGTAGTGCTTATCTTTGTGTGGTGCTGGATTCAACCTGATTGATGACAGTAATGCTGCAAACATACCAACACAGGGCCCTTCTCCCAGAGCTTTAAACCTCACTAAGAAAGAACAATATTTACCCTTATTTTTGAGAAATGTGAAGTCTGCTTACTCACATATGGTGTCTGCAGTGCTACCAATGATTTCACTTTGGTCTATAGACCAAAGTGCTACAAGCTTTTCTCTGCCAGAGGTGTGCCCCGTTCCATGTGCATCCCAAGGAACAGCCTACCTGTGATCCGCTGGATACCTCGGACCCTTCTGCCCGCTTCTCCCGCTGTGTGTGCACCCAGGCTGTGCCCAATTAAGTGGATTTCACGAGGGGAGTATCTGAAGAGTTTCTGATCAGTAAGGTGGTGGTGGTAGGGAGACAAGAACACAGGCTTTTAATAGTAATTAAAGAGGTGGCTGACACTGTGGGCCTTTGGGAACCTCTAAGCTTGCTTTCTGCTTAGCCAACACCAACAGTGTGAAAATTCCTTGAGATAACATCTGTTTTAATTACCCTAAGACTTATTAGAAATAGGTCCAATCTAGAATTTTAAATGGCTAGTGGCCAACTGTTGTGTTTTGTAATATATGTACTGAACTAAAAGCAGGTGTCTGCTATTAATCCATCTATTCTTATCAAGATATGACAGAATCCTTTGAATACTTTCACTACAGTTCATATATTCACAATGCAGCTTAACTTTTCTTAAGCCAAGCTCCAGAAGTTTGTAAATTTAGGGAAAGAGAAGAAAATCTTTGGATCGTTTATGCAGTCTTTTAGTGGAAGAAAAAGTGGTCTAGACTCCAAGTTGGTGCAGTAATGGAGATTTTAGATGAAAAGTAACAGATGGAGAATTCCCATGAGAAACTGTACCCATCTTCAAGTAAGCTGATTTCACACCAAGAAGGAAGACTAGGAAACAAAGGTGTGAGGCTTGATACTAGAGCTCCCTAGGTAGAAACAGTAGATTGTCTGTCAGTGGCCTCTGGAGAAGTGTTCTGTGTTACTTAGATGTTCATGAAGTTAATACTTTGCCTTGTGGTCTCTGGAGTAGACATTTGCAACATAAGATGAATGCATATTGACTAGCATTAAGTCTGCAGCCAAGTAGGGGTATGATCTCAACAATTCTAGGTCTATTTGAAGTCAGAGGGACATGCTGGTACTCTTAAACTTTGCAATTGTGCCGTTCTGTATTGTGTGTATGAAAGTGAACGTGAAGTTCTCAACTAGAAAGTCAAAGGAGAGTTTACTGTGCCTGTAGACAGCAAATATGGCATTAGCAAGTGGTTCTCTATGGTGCTTCTAGCCCCTGCTCGTTTCAGTGCCGTTGAGATGCTAATTTGCCTACAACCAGATGTATTATTCTGGCATAACCTCTTGAAAACCTTAAACATATCTTGCCTCGTTTCCACAGCATGCTCTTACCTGTATCTCCGTGTGGAAATGGGGAAATATTGCCACCTACTGGACTTTAATCAATTGGCACCTCTTTTCAACCACGTTAAGTTTGATTAGGAGACTCCTGTGGCTGTGAGGACTCCTCACGGAGTTGATAATTAGTAGAATTAGCTAGATCTCAACTGTGTGCATTGCTCTTCCTGAAGCACTAGCTGGCCATACGGACAAAGTTCGAAATCAAAGCAAAGGCATCTTCCCCCCACTGTATCTGCTTTAGAATTGTAGCTTATGAAGCTGTGTTTTTTTTACCTGTAAAGTTTTTATGAAATAAGCAACCTCGGCCCCAAGCACACGGATGTTGTTCACTGCGCAGACGTAGGTGCCTTTTGCACCTTCTTTCCAATCCACAGCAATGCAGTTCATGTTTTCTACTTCCAGTAACAGCTGATGTGGGAGCACATAAAGCAGAATAGTTAAACAAACATAAAATAGCAGACAAGGATTAAGTTTATATCAGAATAAACATTGAATGGTAATATAATCACACAATTTCTCATTCTTTACTGAACAGAATTATTCTCTGTAGTCTATGCAATGCTGAAATATGACTCTTCTGATGAAACAGAGTGGATTAAGCCATTCATTCCCAAAGTCTCAATTTTGAAAGGCAATAATCACAAATATTTTACTTTAAATAATTTGGAAAAGCCACACAACTATGCAGAAGGTACTGTGTATGTTTCTTTGAGGGTCATCCATAGCTTAACTAAACATTATAGGAAGTCAATGTGTTTACCAAATGTATTTAACACTGAGAAAGAGATGTCAGTCTGGAAAGCTTCAGAGCAAACTAGAAACTTTCTAGTTCAGCAAACAGCTAATGCACTGGTCACTTCTGCAGTGGCCACAGTCTTGCAGAGATAATTGAAGAGTCTTGTATTAAAATCTGCAGTTGTAAATTTCAGTGATTAAAGATTACTTAAAGTTTTAGAAAGAATAAGGAGCAGAAAGAAAAATTAATTCATGCTAAACAAAGGTGAATGATGAGAAAAGCAGAACCTTGGAGATGTAGGACATTCAGTCCTGAACTCTGTCCTCTCTTCTAGGTATACCATGAAATGGTTTCTAGTAAGGCAGATGGAATTACTGTTTATTTTCCACTGGAAAATTTGGAAATGTAGTATTCTAGATTAAAAGTTTTTGTAGATTTATGAACTAAAATAGAGCTGCAGAACTCAGAAAGCATTCAGCAGTGGTCTTTTTCTATCTTATCCTTTTCTCTGCTAATGCTAAGAAAGAAGAAATCACAAAAGACTTTGAGTGTTTGTCAGAGCTAAGGCTGACTGTATTCTCTGTACCCTCTGACACTGTATCCCCTGCTGGCCAGACTGCAGCAGCTCTGCTTTGTTGTAGCTTCCTCATTTCGTATTTGAAATATGAAATATGCTTCTTATCCTTCTTTCCCTTTTCTTCTTTTAGTGTCAGCTGAATATATCTGAAGCTTGAGTGCTTGTAGTCTGAAACTTGAGCAGTGCAAGAATTTAGGAAGGTTTTTGGCTGAAAGATGGTTCAGTGATTCCCATTAGGAGACACAGTGAACTGGCCTGTCTAATCTGTGACGCCAGTGTAGAGGCTGAGGACATCTGCTTACAGTTTGTTGCTTTGATCTCATTTGTAGGGCTTGGGGGATGAAAATTCTCTAGACTTGCACAGTACCAGAGATGACCAAGAAGCCTTGACAATGCTGCACTACATAGAATGGGAACATTTTGGCTTTGATTGCTGATTTCTTTGTTAGTATCTTCTACTGTTAAATGTATTTCAAAGGAGATGAACCTTAGTGTCTAAGTCATAATGACAGAATGTAAATACAACCAGTGATGGAAAAGAGAGGATGGTGTCTCGTACCAAGCACATTTCTACCACCCAGCCTTTTTTTCCTGTGCTGCTAAATCCATGAATGATGAAGGTGGTTCTCCTACGTGAGGAAAAATGTGAGTTTTGGATGGTTGAGGAGTTTATTGCCGAGATCACCTGTATGTAAACAAGCAAACAAAAATCAAGCTTTTCTGTCTACTTACACTTTAAAATATTTTTAAAATACAATCTAAGTCATGCTTACTAGAATTCACAACTGCTTTGAATGTGCAGAGTCTCAGGGATCTCCTATCTCACATTTTTCAGTCTCACTACATTTCTGAAGAAGCTGTGCCCATGTGGTTTCCATGACTCCGATTTGTTTTCCCTAGTGCAGCAAGAACCCCCATATCTGGCATATGAAACAGCCCAAAAGTGCTGTAGTATCTCATGATGCCTGTTGGCATGAGTTGATTGAGTTCCTCTGGAAAGCTCCATGCATCAGTTCAGCTTGCTCTTTAATGACCTGAGCCTTGGCTTCCATGTGCTGCTCTGCACTTAGGAAACAGCCTGTTGCTCTGTGTAGGTGATATTTCTGTTTCTTCTTCTTCTTTTTTTTTTTTTTTTTCTGCCAATCAAGGAAAACTTAAATAATATCTTGCAAGAACTGCATGCAATAGTGGTGAACCTGACCCTGGCCCACCAGAAATTGCTACCAGCTGCTTAATTATACACCTTTTTGCTCTGAATGATCTCTGACCATCAGTATTGTATCCAAACAAATACAGTGTTTGCAGTGTGAGCTCAGGGAGTCTGGGTGTGGAAGGGCTGTGCCCTAGATCAGAGATATGTTGAAGGTCAATGGCTGGCAAGTAGTGCAAGGTATATTTTGACTTATTTTATCAACAGCCAAGATGCATGAGTAACCATTGCTGAGTGCATGTTGTGTGCTCATGCATCTCTACTCTTGAAGTTGTAAAAAATTATTACAGGTTTAACTTTTCCCCATTAGAGGGACTGAGCTGGACTCTTGGCATGACAACCAAGATTACTGAGAGCTGTGGTGCCTGTGGCAGTTCTGCCATCATAGTTCATGACAGAGGAATCATAAACATTCCTGCACAGCACAAGGGATGCGTGCTCTGGGAGCCCACAAGGGATTCAGTAGCATTGCACGCATTTCCTGAATTGATGTGGTCCTAGCTCCACATCTTACAATTCCTACACATTGCTTAACTCAGATTTTCAGAGCAGAGGCAATTTGGTTGGTTCTATCTTAACTTCAGCATAGAGAGAGGTGGATAAGGGTGTACAATCACTCAGACTTCAAGGAAGAATGTGGCCTTGGGTGTTGTATAAAAATTGCCACATCCTTATATAAGAAAATGCCAGGCATTTTATAAATATATATATATTTATTTGCTTTATCCCCAAAAACTTCATTGTTCATTCATTACAATACCTTCAGGCTATCTTCTCATTCTGACTCATTTTCCTATGTTCAGTGCTACAGACTTTTTATTTAATGAACATTTTGTAGCTTTAGACAGTTCTAGATGTTAAAAATAAATGTCACCTGTGAGTTATTTCCTGTTTCCCTCGTGTAGAGAGAGAAGCTGATGTTCATTTCTTCAGGAGATTCAGGCAAACCTGTCAGAAGTCTCCCTGGTATCCCAGACCAGGGTGGGTCATCTGAGAAACAGCCAAGCCTGGGGTAGCAAATTTCATTACCTAGAGTAGAAGAAAGAACTGCTTTATATTTTGGACACTTACAGGCAGATAATGTAGAATCAGAATCATTCAGGGTGGAAAAGACCTCTAAGATCATAAAGTCCAACCTTCGACCCATCCCCACCATGCCCACTAACCACATCCCTCAGAGCCACATCTACTCTTTTCTTGAACACCTCCACGGTGACTCCACCATCTATGTTTTTGAGACTGCAACAGTCTAAAGAGTGGGAAACTGATGATTTCACTTTACGATTAATTTTTAAACTGAGTTTTGTTTTTGTTTCCTTTATGGATGTAGCCTGAGATGGACAACACAAAGGGAGCTAAATAATTTGAAGATAATCCAACCAAGGATCTAGATACTGTTTAAACACCATTTTTGTAGAACTGTATAATCCTTAGAATTGGAAGGGTACTTTAAAGGTCAACAAGTCCAACAGATTTTCTTGCATTATAAAGGATT
This sequence comes from Odontophorus gujanensis, assembly GCA_013399175.1. Taxonomy (NCBI): domain Eukaryota; kingdom Metazoa; phylum Chordata; class Aves; order Galliformes; family Odontophoridae; genus Odontophorus; species Odontophorus gujanensis. The sequence goes on along the minus strand of VXAB01012692.1, from coordinate 624,305 downwards.
ATATCAATAATAATAATAATATTTTCGTATATATAAATGCATATTAGAATTGCTCCTGCATTCTTCCTTCCCAGAAGCATTGTGCTTCAGTGTAGGATCAGATATCTATGCACCCACCTTGTATAATGAATGAGATGATTGCTTCTTTCAGTGTGTTAGAATTTTCTTGATCGAACAGGTCTCTTGCTCCCTTATGCTCAACTTTTTCTTTTAGCACCATCTGCTGTGCTAAGCACCTTGTTGCTGAGCCATTCTTTCTTAACAGCCATAATGTATAGAGGCAACTTGTGCAGTCTTGTTAGAATGAGTGCACATGACTGTGCAATTCAACTCCATGAAATCTGGGCACAAAATTTTGTGTACTTTATTCTTAATAAATTGAAATGAGGTGGAACCTTTAGCATCTGCTCCATGCACAATAGACACTGCTGTACAAGAATACGTAAATCATACCACAACTTAATTTTAAACAAAGACATTAGTCATTATCTCCTATATATTATTTTGTCAAAAATCATCCTCCAGTGAGAGTGTTTATAGAAAATGTATCTCACCTGCTACTGTGCCAAGGAGATAAAATGCAATAATCCATGTTCCAGACACCTAGAGCAAATTGAATATACAAAATAGACATTTTATTTAGTTATTTGTCCTGGAAAGACAGATAGTTATTTGTAACACAAAGAGTAACACAAAGACCTGAGGCTGAAGAGGAGTAACCCAGTACCCACAGGGGACAGTCAGATGGAAAGCAGCTTTGCAGAAATGGATCTGCTTGTCCTGGTGGACACCAGCTTGATTGTGAGCTAGCAATGTGCTTTGGGGCTGCATTAGGAAAAACACAGCCAGCAAGATGAGGCAGCTGAACTTTTCTGCTCATCCAGTTTTCTGTTGTTTACGTTTCTTGTTCATCCACTGGTAGATGTAGGTTGCTGAGGGAGTGACCTCGGTAGTGACTACCAGCCAAGAGCAGATAGGTGGGAGATGTGGCCAAACAAACACTGACTTTGGGTTGTTTTTCTACTTTTACCCCAGGTCCCTTGCATTTCTGCACTCTCATGTTCCTTCTTTAATCAGATTTCTTTCCTCTATACTTTCCTTCCTTAACTTTCCGTTGGCATCTGCTCCACATATTTTACCATTCTCCTCCCCACATTTGCCTCCTTCACTAATTCCTCTTCCTTGTGTTCTGTATGGTACCCAACTCACATTCTGCTATTCTTATAAAGCAAAGATTTTGAGCTGAAGCTTTTTTTCAGACCAGAAGTCTGAAAGGCAGCTTGAAAATTAATAAGCTTATAAAGAAAATGGATGAGTAATGAATAATGATTTTAAATAACGTGGGAGGTTGTTACCAAACAAGAGTGATCCATTTCTCTTCAGAGACTCTATTTCTGAAAGCAGGAAGTGGAAATGAACAGGTAGCTAGATGAGTAATGGATAGTACAGAAAACTTTTTTTAGTGTGTGTGTGGAAAGCTGATTCATTCTGTTGGTTTGAATAGGTGGCCACTTTTTAGGAGTTTGGTTTTCTATATCGGATTATCTTAACCTAACAGCAAAAGAATTGGAAGAATATTAAGATATTACCTCTTTCTAAAAGGACTGAGGCAGTTTATGATTTAATGGGGGGAAAATTCCTTCCCTTAAGAGCCCTAGAGCTGAACCAGATGAACAGGAATGACTTGTTTGTGCAGGTATACTCAGCCCAGCACTGCTGGCAGAAAGGTCCTCGAATGCTCTACTCAACCATTTTACTCAGAAAGAAATGGGATATGCACAGCCAAAAACAGCAATAGCCATTTCCAAACAGCTCAGAGGAAAAAAAGGAACAAAAAAGAAGAAGAACCTTCATAGGTTGAGATCACAATCTATAAAATGTGTGCTGGTTGAGTAGCTATCCTTCGCAATGGTGTCACCTTCTGGATGCTGTTGCTTAACCTATGATTCATGGGCCACCAGTGGATGGCTTGTGAGATATGAAAAAGTGTGAATAATGACTGTCCCACACATGTACCCACAGCACCTCCCAGGACATGTGCACAAACACAGCCACACAGTCTGTTCAAGGGAGACAAACCCAATTGTGTCTTTTTAATTATCAGCGATTTTAAATCATTAATCTCACTGTAGAAAATTGATTGCTTTTAATTTAAAACAAAAGATGTTGTTTAAGTAATTGCTAAGAGTTTTACTTACCATTCTTTTATCACACTTATAATATCCTTCAGTACTTAGCAGTTACAGGGCACAAAAAGGTTTCAGTTTTCTTTAGTGCAGATTTGGTAGTTAATTCTGAAAAGAATAGAAAAGATGGAGGTTAACCATCTACAGGTGAATTCAGTATAGTGAAAGAATGCCAGGCAACAAAAATGGGGAATGTGGGTAACGGAATTAGATGTTACAAATCACACACATTTTGTAGGAAAACAGCAATTCCAGTGTATACATTCGCAGGCAGTAGAGTTAAGATATTAATTAAGAAAGAATATTGCATGCATGGGGGAAGTAAAAAGATGCCATGATTTTGATTCACTACTAGAAGAATTTGGGCAAAATACAATGGTGTAGCTAAACTGAAATGTTTATGCTTGCCTTTTTCTCTGTTTACCAAAACCAGCTGCTGTTCTTCACAGCAAAACAAAAGTACTGATGTTGATGCTATGTTCAGACAGTAACTCCAGACCTCTAGAACAGCTGCTAGGGCTATGTATTTAAAATTCATTGGATTTCGGTAGCTCATAGGTGCCAAATAGCTACCATAGCAAGAACCTGTGTGTAAAAAAATCTGATACCCTAACAGGTAAAATAATAATAATAACCACAACAAGAATGACCTTAGGAGTTTCAGATCTCAGATTGGTGGGGTTTCAGTCCAGTAGCAGCCTGAGGCAATCCCAATAATAGGATTTTCCACTGAATACACAGTTAGGAAAGACAATGTGTGAAAACCTGTTAGAAGCTTAAGTTGTTTAATTGAATTCCATTATATGATATGACAACCTAATGTGACACTCTTATGAGATCAACGTTAGTGGTCTCATGATACTTGAATTCCAATATGATACTCTGCCACTTGATATTTTAGTTAAGAAGTTAAAATGATGTACATGTGTTATTACAACAGTTAAGTAGATTAAAAATTGAATGTGCGGATTAACTAGATTAAAATTTGAGTAATTATTGCGATGCAGAATATAACGGTGAATAACCAGAAGTCAGTTCCTGTATTTGCAGATACAGTTCTTGCTCCCGTGCACGATTTCATAACATCACGATCAAAATGTGGTTGTGTTTTTTAGCTGTGGCATTTGACACTGGAGTTACTGAATGCTCCTGATGAATCATTACTAATTAGGGTTTTATGAGAATTAGCTCTTGGCTTTACGTTGCATGTGAACATTTAACACTGCTATTACCCCTGGATGTGAATGCAGTGCTGAAAAAGCAGTGGTAGAACGAGAACTGCCTGTGAAGTCATGAAGTCATCTGTGTTGTCCTGAAATAACATCCAGATGGAGTTCAAAAAATAAAAAAAATACAAAAAATGCAGCTTAGCAGCTTTTAAGATAGGGTTTTCTCAGATTTTAATATGACAGTGATAAGTGGCACAGTTCTAGAGAGTGCACTACACTCCTTCAAACTATGGCCAAACATAAAGTCTGTGCTGAGGTGGGGAGCAGCCTTTGCTAGTGTCACTGCTTCCAAGGCAAGCAGAGGCAGAGCAGGAGCAGTACTGCAGTGACAGTCTGCAGAGCTGGCTCATCGTCATCTGCAGGCAGAGCTAACAGTGGCATCCTCTCTCTGTAACACACTGTCTTTCCAATCTGTCTGCTTTTCCCCCTTCTGTATTTATATCTTCTTTCAACTAATTTTAATGTTCACCATTTGTGTTTCTCCTCTTCCGTCTTTCCTGCTTTACCACAGCAGTCATACTTCCTATACTCTGCCATTATCTTAAACAGGCAATATTTTATTTTCTGTCTTTTCAGTGTTTTATTCTAGCCTTGCATATTTTTTGGTTGTTTGATGTACCAATCAGATAATAATGCAAAAGCAACATCCAGAATTTAGCTTGTGAGCCTTGGCTATGGGAGATTCCTGTTAAATTTCTGCATAGATTTGAGGAATATAGGTAGCACTTGCTAATTGTACACCTGAACTTTCTAACATTACACAAAAGAATCAAAAATGCAGTAGCAGTAGTACTGCAGTTGCAGTGGTATCTGTAGACCTGATAGAAGGGATCATGTATGTATTTAACTGTATGTAAATACCTGGAAGTATGCTCTTTTTCTTTGTAATCTAATATATATTTTGTAGAGATGGCCTTTGAACAAGTGTACAAAGAATGCCAACTTTTATAGGCACAGTCCCTGTTAAGCAGCTCACACTCACACGCAGCAGAGTGTTTCCTGAGCCTCTCACATGCTGCAAGCCTGTGCACACAGCACTGGGCAAAGTGCTGGTGGTGCAGTGAACTTACTGAGGTGAGCAGCGTAATTGGCATAATTGGTAGAAGACTTAATTTCATCTCTGTCTCCTCCCCATCCCTCAGATGTGGTTGTTAATTGCCCCTAGTTGGGTTCCAGATGAAGGCTCTTTGGCTCTGCTTCAGTGCAAACAAGTAACAATAAGTAAAAGATCATCTGGGCAATTAGCCAGCCTCCTTTCCAGCTGGCTCACCAGCTTTTAGGTTCAGCTAAGTTCTCCGTGAGGAAACTGATCCTAAATGAATAGCTCTGAGATCCACACATTTAACATCATAGTAAAGATATCCAAGAACATCTTTGTTCCGCCAGATCACTGAATATCACAGCTGTAACTGAGGCAAGGCAGGGTTCACATACATCATTTGGTCTGGGTAGTAGCTGACCTCTTAAAATGAATCTGAGACAGTGAACTAGGGCATCAGCATCAAACAATGACACAGAATGATGATGCCTGTTATTTTCTTTAGTCATTAAAGCTCTTCATTAAAAGGGAAGTATATACACACAGTTGGACACAGATTTGGTCATTGCTAGCAACTGCAGTAAGATTTGGACATTCAGGGTAATTTTGTCAGTCACTTAGAAATAGTACAATAGTACAATGCCAGGATAATAATAACGAAAACCTATTAAAAATACTCTCCCAGTACAGTATCTGCTTTGACTTCCCAAATAAGCATTCTCACCTCATCCCTAAACTGGTGTTCAGACAATAAAACATACAGAGACAAAGCTATGATTCAATTTGGGGAGATGACTGTGCCACATCTATGCTAACTAGGGAGACTTCAGCTGACTGCCACTTGCATGTCTTTCCAGGATTTCACTGTTCTTCATAAGCAGGTTATTGTTGTATCAGTCAGCTTTATGACCAACACCATTGGCTTTTTGCCATTTTTGATGTGCAGAATAACTTTTGCTGAAAACAGCTTACTCCCTACCTGCTGGTCAGCTAAAACATATCTGCCTCATTAATCCATATAACAGTTCTGTAATTCTTCCTCGCTTCCCTTTAAATTTAGAATACTCCTAATAATACTTATTATTTTCAGCTCTTGCTTGTATTCTCATGAATTTTTCCTTTAAAAAGAAAAAAGAAGTCCGCAATTCTATGTACAAATATCATCATTTGATCTCTCTTTATAAACACAGAGAAACATTCTCTGTTACATTACTTTAGCCCTACCGACCCTACCCAGTTTTCTTAGCCACCCAGAAACAATCATGTCATATTGGGATTTCCTAGAACTGAAAGGTTTTCGGCCTTGTAGCTGAAAACTACTTCAGGATCACTCTAGGGACCACTGCTCAAGCCATTCTTTCTTGTTCTAAGCATGAGCCCCAAGCAGCTGTTAGCAAGTTGCCCCAGATCCTACCAGTTTCTCAGCCACTTACCACTCTGGCTTGCACACCGTGTTGCTGCTTTGTATGCTGTGTTCAGATGGCTCCTGCCAAGCCCTGGCTGTTCCCAGCTCTTTTCACCTGGACTCTGTCCCACCACCACGGGTGCGGACCAGCCCACACGGTGCATAATTACTGGTTTGGTGTGGGTGAGCAAGAAGCTCTGTCAGGATGATACTCTTATTGCTGGATGTAATAGATGTTGCCTTTTCTTGTGTCTCCAGCTCTCTCAACATTTCTAATTCACCAAAATTTCACCTCTAAGGGTTCTGAATAAATGAAACGTGAGGCCGTTTTGCTACTTAAAAAGAGATATATGGTATGGGACATTTGTAACAGACAACCTCTCAGCCTAGAAAAGAGGAGGCTGAGGGGGAGGTTCATCACAGCCTATGGTTTCCTCATGAGGGGGAGCAGAGGGGCAGGTGCTGATCTTCTCTTTCTGGTGACCAGTGACAGAACCTGAGAGAATGGCATGTAGTTGCGAAGGGCAGGTTTGCGTTGTGTATCAGGAAGAGGTTCTTCACCAAGAAGGTGGTCAGGCACTGGTACAGGCTCCCCAGGGCAATGGTCACATCACTGAGCTGCTGGAGTTCAAGCTTTTGTACAATGCTCTCAGTCATGTGGTCTGATTTTCAGGTGGTCGGCTGTGGAGCCAAGAGCCAGACTTAATGATCTGAGTGGGTCCCCTTCAACTCAAGATATCCTAAGATTCCATGTAAAGGTTGGCTGTCAGAGACTGCTGTTGTAGGCAATGGACCAAGCCTCCATTGGGGAGCACTTCCGAGTAGGAGCTTAATTCTGATGTTCTGCATTACCCTCTGTAAGCGAGCAGCCATCTGTTATCCAGCTGATGTTCATACTCTGTGAGACAGACCTTTGTGCATTTTTGTATAACAAAGTCTGTTGATGGGTTTTACAGAGAGAGGCATAGCTTCTTCTCAACAGGGGAAGAAGGGGGAAAGGAAGGTAGGAAAGGTTTTCATACAGTTTAGGGAGAATGTAGGTTCCTGACAATTTTTTGGCTTTTGCTAGTAAAGTTACTCAAGCTCTGTCTATCCACTGCCATTTTGACTAACCTGTGTCCTTCTAGAACATGTGGGGTTTACAAAATAGGCACCAAGCTCTCTCATCTCTTGGTGTGCTCTGAACAAAACTGGCACATATTGACACCACTGTGATCAGTGTAGGGCTGAGGAATCGCGGCCACTTTCATTCAATATTGTGTCAGGAGGAGAAAGAGAGGATGGTGATGATCATGTGCATCTGTTCCACTGTAATGGCTTAGTGACTAGTTGCCTTGTCCATCATGTAAGTCCCAGTTTCTCATCTTGCCTCGGAGGTTGTGAGTTCAGTCGAAGAAGTGTGTCACAACCCAGGTCTTTCAGCTCCTGGGCAAGACCTCAAGTCACTGCACTGCTACCTACAGGATGAGTGCTGCAATAGTCACCCACCTGTTCATGCAACTGGGTTAGTGACATTCATCCTTACACAGAGAGTGATTCAATGAAATGCTTAGGGGCAGGAAGAACCTGGGTTGAACCTAAGGTTTATGTGAAAAGCCAGTTTGTGGTCTTTAGATAGGTGCAGTGTTTGAGAGAAGATATAAATTCAGAAATATCATCAAAGATGCATTTTTTTTCCATGCAATAACGCACTTAACATTCTCTATGAAAAAGCATATTGTGAGTACATGTTGCTCTTTGAAGAACCTACATGAAGGTTTGGATTGTGGTTTGATTCCTGTCTATTGGTGAAGTGGTGCAAACCAGTGCTGTGTACATGATAAGTATTAGAAAGAATTATCAGAGGAATTTGGAGGAAGCAGTGACTGGTCAGTGCTGGGATCCCATATGTAATTACAACTCAAACAGAAGACAAGTGTGTAATTTCAGATAGGAAATTAGCTAGAAGAGATGTAGCTAATAAGAAATGATTTATGGTCTAATTTATACACACTGACTGGAAGATAGAAATTAGGCAGCACTTACAGGACCTGTATCAGACAGATATAGCTCTTTAGATAAGTCTGGGAAGGCATAAGGTTGGGGAGCCACGCAAAAGAGATAAGGTCTGTCATGTGCCCTATTTGTCAACGTACTGGCATGTAGGTTATATGGAAAGCAGCCAGTGCATGCACCTAGTGCTTCTATTAATGATGAAACATCTTCCAAAATTACTGAACACCTCTGTGTGAACACCAGGCCTCTTTGAGGTGTTTTTTTAGGGGGCCATGACTGCAAAATACACTTAGATATTTAGCTGTAATTTCCACAGTGAGCACTCTGTGTGTGTTAACCAATGCCACAGGTGCCCCCAGCACCACAATTACAGATGAGCAGAGGTATGGGTCCGTAAGAAGCATGAGATACAATTCATCCTGGGACAAATGTACACAAATAACAGTGAGCAACATTTGATGAGAACTTACATTCATTAACTGCATTCTTTAGTTTGCTTTTCATCTGTTTTGTATACAGAGAAGAGGTAGCCTGGCTAATATGGGGGAGTCACACACATTTTCCACACGGTCTCACTGCCAGTGAATTTCAGAGAGAATATGCAGTGGCACAGATTAAATTAACGTAGCCCAGAATTACAAACTGGAATTAATACCAGAAGAATTTATAGCCCATGTTATAGCATTTTGGACGTCGTGTTTTAGGAATGGCCAGTTTTTCTTGGCCTGTTTTTATGACTTAAGAGGAACAGTAGATTTTTACAGATGTTAAGAAAATTCTGACTTCTGCAGGTGCTTCTGATGGCACGCAAGCGAATGCGTCCAGATGGTTTTATAAATGTCAGCCTGAAAATTATCAAGGACATTTATTCTGATAGTAGTGGCCTTCACATTAGTAGGAAAAAGAGGATCAAAACACTCACACAGAATCGTGTTCTCCAAAGGAAACTCTGCATCTGTGCTTCAAGTACAGTGATATATAAATTACCAAGGCTTTCACAGCAAGATAAGTGAATAAAATTCTAAAAGCGACATTTTTCTCCCTTATTTCAGTTTTAGATTGAAGCTGGTTAATGAATTTCTTAGCTTGAAAGGAGGTCACCTGGAAGTACTTTGTTACTGCAAGCCTTAGGGAATTGTTAATATATATAGACAAAGACCACTCTTGAAGAATCTTATCTTTAGTCTCTGAGTGGCAAAACCATGAATAAAACAATTTTGTGATACTTCTATTGTTTAACTCTGATGCTTTCATTCTGGTCAAATGAACAAACTTTATATTGAATAGTTACAAAACCAATTTCCCTTAGTTCATCCCCTTCAGTGGTGCACAGCAGCAATAAAAGGAACATTTTGGAAATGATAAATATTTATGAACTTCCATAATACATGCTTGCTTGTTGTTGGATCAGTCAAAGCAAGCAGAAATAATGTTTACTTCTGTGTTTGTTAGATGAAGACTTTGGACCATATTAAGGCAATAGCACCAGGGGAGAATTTTAGAGATGGTGATGGAAGTAACCAAGGACAGAGAGGGGGAGAATCAGTAAGGAAAAGAGAGCCTTTCTTTCAGTTTAATGGGTAGAACTAGAAGAGAAGAGTGAAGCATTTTTCTGTAATGCTTGATTTCCTATTAACACTGAAGCATTTAAATTATTTGATGGAAGCAGCAGGGATAAAAGAGAATGGTTAAATGGTTTTAGGTTTTGTCTTGGACTCTGCCCATTAGATCCCAAGATTACCTAGTGTTAAAAATGTATGGGATGAAAGAGGACTGACACCAATGCCAACCTGTATTTTCAGACATTGCTTATGTTTCCGGTGTTGCAAGGTGCTTGCCCCATCCAATCTTGTGGTAACTGGGAGGAGAGATGTGTTTTCCGGTAACACAGCAATGTAGGTGTGCTCTGTTCGTATCAAAGCTGGTGATGATGCATGCTTCTTCTGGAATATTTTAGATCCTTGATAGTGAAAGATAAAGAGCATACTCTTGGCTCTGTTTTACCTTGGAAAAATGCCATCAGAGGTGTATTTGGGCATGCTATCAACATCTGCTCCTTAATGACTGGAATGAGCACGACTTGAAGCAGTTTGGAGCCCATTTGAAATTACCGAGTCCTTAATACTGTCTTAACACAAAGGAAGAAGTCTGTCTACAGACTGTGTAGATAAACTTGGCAGTGGGTCAGCGAACAATTATTTATTTAGGCTCCCTGTGGCAATTTCAATCCCAACCAGCTTTGGTTTTGGAAGGATAACTGAAATAAGGGTCTGGAATGCACACTTAAAGATGTGTGCTTTGGTTCCAGAACAATGCCAAATGTCCCCATTAGAGCCACGGGTTGCACAGAAAGTTTCAGCAAAATCCTGCTCCAAAGGTTTTATTTTACCTCCTGTATAACAAGCACATCTTTGGAAGTTGGAGCCTATTGTAGGAGAAAAAGTACTCACTAATTATCATTGAGGGGAGTGTAGGGGGATAGTGAGGATAAATAAATTCACTATAAAAATGTCCATGAGGAATTGCAAGAGAGGGGAGTGAGGTGATGGACATGCAGGAATGCTATCTGGGAAGACAGACATACCAGGATGCAAGAGCACCCATATTATGGGTGGGTTAGTAACTGCTATAGCACTACTAGGAGTATAGACATTACATGAGAAAGGGAAAAATCAGATCTGAGAATTACCAGCAAGTCCCTTCAGGATGCAAGTTCTCATATACTGAGCCAGCAAAATCGTTCACTCATTTCTGATATGTCAAAAATAAAAAATGTAGTCTAACTTGATTACTATCAAGAGATACTACTGCTATATTAATCATACTATTAGAGAGAAATCAGAAAAACCTATCAAAGCACAATATCTTGAACTATATTTAATTATCTTTTCTTGAGGATAAAACAAGCCTAAATAGAGCAACCAAAAGAAGATAAAAATAATGTAAGAACAAGTGAAATACAGATCTTGCAGACTATTTAGAGAAAAAAAACAAACCATAGAATCACAGAATGGCCTGGTTTGAAAAGGACTTCAAAGATCATCTAGCTTCAACCTCCCTGCCGTGTGCAGGTCACCAAACACTAGAGCAGGCTGCCCAGAGCCACATCCAGCCTTGCCTTGAATGCCTCCAGGGATGGGGCATCCACAGTCTCTCTGGGCAACCCATTCCAGTGCGTCACCACCCTCTGAGAGAAGAACTTCCTCCTAATATCCAACCTAAATCTCCTGTCTTAGTTTAAAACCATTCCTCCTTATCCTATCACCATCAACCCCCTCCCTTCAAGTACTGGAAGGCCACAATGAGGTCTCCCTGGAGCCTTCTCCAAGCTAAACAAGCCCTGTTCCCTCAACCTCTCCTCATCGGAGATGCGCTCCTGCCCTCTGATCATTTTAGTGGCCCTCCTCTGGACCCTTTCCAAGAACTCTGTGTCTTGTGCTGGGGGCCCAAACCAGGACATAGTACTTCAGATGGGGCCTCACAAGAGCTGAGTAGAGGCAAAAAATCACCTCCCTCTCCCTGCTGGCCACCACAAAAAAAAAAAAAAAAAAAAAAAAAACACCCCCCCCCCCCCTCCTGGCCAAAAAAAAAAAAAAAAAAAAAAAGTCTGACTTTTTTTTTTTTTTCTGGAGAAAACTAAGGAATTTCCCATGGGAGATTTCCCAAGGAAGGACGATGGCAAGTGGCAGGGCGTTGAAGTGAGGAGATCAGAAAGATTGTCTTAATGGCAGTATGAAGGCACTGGGGAGACGTTCTGCACAAGAGCCGTGTCAAGCTCCATCTCTAACAAAGAATAGACCAAAGAAACCTCTTGAATAAAATGATGCAATAGGTTTTAATTAATTTCCCACAAATTTGTGGTTCAATATCAAGGATTTTATGAACATATTCTAGGATATCAAAGTAGCATGAAAAGCCTGAGTGGTCAGAGAAATAAAAAGCATGGGATCAGAAGTGGGAGGAGAGATGACTGCATAAATTAAACACTGAGATCGCCTAATAGTTCACTTCAACAAATTTTTATTATTAATTTTTAATTGTAAATTGAATTTTATGATTCTTATTAATCCTCTTGTTCTGGACTCACAAATACAAGGGCTGCTCTAAAAGTAATACCTCTTATTTTATGGTGTTGACCCACAATGTCAGAGGCAGATGTCTGTGGTACTTTTCTAGTGACCTATGTAGTTATGGGGGGGATTTTTGGATAAACATGACTTTTTGGAAAGAGAAATTCTGCTGTGCTTGAAATAGAGGATACAAAGCAACCTCATATTGCACCAGGGAAGGTTTAGATTGGATATCAGGAAGGATTTCTTCACGGAAAGTGTGGTTAGCCATTGGAATGGACTGCCCAGGGAGTTGGTGGAGTCTCCAACCCTGGTTATATGTAGGAGATGTGTGGATGTGGTCCTTAGGGACATGGATTAATGGTGTAATTATAGCACAAGATGTAATTGGACTTGATCTTAAAGTTCTTTACCAACCTAAATGCCTCTGTGATTCCATTGCATTCCTTGCTAATGGAGAACTGATAGAAACTGCTCATGTTTTCATTACTTTTTGAAAAGCATAGTTTCTCCTACAATTATTTTTTTTTCATGTTAATTATAAGGCAAATGGACCTGACACAAGTGGAGCTGGTAGTATTATGGACTACATAGATTGCTGTTCCTTTCTTCTGTAAAACATCTAAGAGGTTTGTTGGACTGTTTATTTCTTAGGCATCATTCCTGTGACAAAAGATGGACTGAGGCTGACCAGTTTACAATGGCTTTGTTAGCAGTTTACCTTTGGCATAGTTTTTGTAGTGAACAAACACTTAAGGAGAACTAAATGAAATCTCTATTGTAATTCTGAAGTACTCACAGTTTTACAGAATATTTAAATAATTTAAAAGACTGAATGGTTATCATCATGCGTCCTTAAAAGCCCTTAACGAAGTACATTTGATTAAAAAGTCCACCTTTCAGATTGACAGTCAAGCATTTCAAGCTGCACACCTTGCTTGACATTTTCAAGATGCACTTTAAGTTGTTGTAACATGTTGGCTTACTTTGTTGTGAAGATATGAAACTATTACCTCTTCCAGTTGTTTTTGAAGACAAAGTGTTTTGTGAAATATCAAGCCCTTGCATTATGTTGGCTGGCTCCAAGAGCACAAAGTAACCATCAACATTTCCCATACAAAGCAATAATTATAATTTTTAATTACAAAAAGAAATTGAGGGAAGGAAAACTAGATGCTAAACTAAGCCAGCAACACACAGCCGTTCTTTACCTCATCAAAATCAACCTTTCTCGTTCTGCTTATAGATGTGTTAGTAAGAATGCACACTGCTGATGTTTACTATACCAAAGAGTGAAAATTAACTCAAGACAGAGTTTATAATATAAATACAAAGTGGCACAAGACAAGGAGAATAAAGTAATGAGTTTTATTTTTAGCTCTACTTATGCAGTGAGAAAATGTCTATTTTTAAATGGCCAAATCAGACCATATGAGTTGCTATGTTTCATCAGAAAGCTGTTGAAATCGACAGCTAAAATTAAACAAAATGAAAGGTTGTATTTTGTGAAGGAAGAATCTGTTTTATTATTCATAAAAACATCTAATGTTTAGAATGGCTAGGAAGGCACAGTGAAGTATGGAGGCAGAAGGGGAAAGGCTTGTGCTTTACAAATTCTTGAATTCAAAAGGACATTGTCTCCTTCTCCTAAGAAGCCATGGCCCCTTGCCCTGCTGCACACACTTTTTGTGACCCCAGGAAAAATATTTACATTTCTTTTGCTTAAGGTCCTGAGCGTAAGACAGGGAAAATAAATATTCCTTTCCTTCTCTCTTCATCTGCTTTATTTGTGCAACTTGGGCAGAGAGCCATGCCTGATTTATGACAGATGTCCAAGATGGTGTAATTATTGACTATAGCTATTTTCAGCTATGTGTACATAGCATTTGTGTACTTGTAAGTACCTGGGGCGTTGTTCTGTACTTCTCCAGTAAAGTGCAGAGGAGGAGAGTCCCTGTGCAGACCAGAAGGGGATTTTGCCTGGGTACTTTGCCTAATGGGAAGAGGAGAGTGAGTTCCCCGCTTTGGATAGTTTCTGGATCCTATTCTCCATGTGGGTGGAGATGGTGAGTGCACCAAGGCAGGGAACCTGAAAAGGTAGGCAGATGATTTGTGAATTTTACCACTAACCTCCTAAACAATCTCCCCTGGCAAATCTCAGGAGAGGTGACTGAATTCTGCTATCTCAACATTATTGCTGAATAATTTAAAACATACCTGTTTATCACTCACGTTTAGCCTTGTGTAACTCACCTCATTAACACCTTCTGGTGAACCTCATCGGAACTATTCTGGAATATCCAGTTGGGATGGGACAGAGCAACGTTGCCCAACTTAATTCCCACATAGGATTTCTGTGTCCAAATTGCAAACCTCTTATGAAGTTTACCAATTTGCTATATTTCTTAATTCACAGCGGGTAACAAAATCCAAAAGGACTTTTGTAGGGAGCTTCTTTTGAAACAAAAACAGTCTTAGTAGCCTGGTTTTATTAAATAATATAATCAAAATGTTCCCTAATTTGTGAGGGCAGTGTTACAGTAATGCAAACACTGCAGCTCAGGGTTAACTTCAGCATCATCAGAATTCCCATGTGGGGAAGTTCTGAATCTCAGAAAGGGACATATTATGTTCCTTACACAAGGGGAATAACTGTGATCCTAATTATTTTCCCAAGATAATTTCCCTAAAACCATGGGATGTCTTAAAGTTTTTCTGGATTTTGAAAGGCAGAGTACAGCTGGAAAATTCAGTATCGTTGGTAAGAGAAAATTATTACTTTGAAGGCCACCAGAAAATTTAATATTCTCAATAGTACATTATTAATAGTACATAAAGAAGGCACCTATTCCAGGGACAGAGAAAAAGCCCCAGCTCATCTGGAGTTCAGCAGAGTTCAGTAGAGCAGGTGAATGAAAATGGCAACCACTAAATGTTCTGCTGTGCATTCAGCTGTCCTACTTGACAGGTGGCAATCTGTGATGCTTGAGTTTCTCAGGGTATACTGTGCAATTTGGTATGCTGTACTAGCTCCTAAGCAATCTTGTGGTTGTGTTGCTAAAACGCTGTTCTTCAGGGAGGAAGGGCAGTGTAGCTCCTCTGTTTGAATACAAGCAGGCAGCACTGATTTTGAAATAGATATTTTGTATTGGGCAGTGTAAATTCTCCAACTCTGCTGGAGGAGCTTCACCAGTAGCCTGGCTGAAATAGCATGATTTTCGTGATCTTCCATAGCCAGAGCCTCAGCGTTCCTCCCCCAGCTCTAGCAAAGCGTCAGGGTCTGCCACGTGCTCGGCTGCACAGATCCATGCCCACAGAATGCAGACCTGGCAACAGGAAAAAGATGTGAGGAAATGGTTGTCAGCACAGTAAGACCTTTTCTGTTTTCTTTTTTTTTTTTTTCCCCAGAGCCACAAAAGAAAGCACGATTGGACTGCATACTCACACATTTCCATCTCCCCCAGATATTATTATGACTTCTTCTGCTCCCATGCAGCCTCGGTGTACATGACCTAGATGCTTTTTCCAGAGGAACTCAACTTTTGAAATGTTCCCAGAAATGTCTGTATCAATATAGTTCAAGTATGTGTTGCCTGGCTTGAAAGTTCCCCTGCCAAAACAAAAGCACAAAAAATGAAGCATGCAAATGAGTTAGATGTTTACATTTCCATGCCTTTCTGGATGCTAGCATGCAATGATCACATGACTGAACATCGTTCAGCTTTGTCATCTTTGATCTGTGAAGACACATCTGAGACCAGCAGTAGCCTCCCCCAGAACTCTTTGCTCTTTCCCTCCTTGCTGTGCTAACCTTTGTCCAGAAAGAAGTAAAAACAGAGAGAGAGAGAGAGAGCAGCAAGCACATTTTGACCATGGTCTGTAGCACAGGGACCTCTGACCACTTATCAGCTGCTTTTATTACCAGTGTAGGTCACAGATCGCTAAGAACAAGATGAGACCTAAAAAGAGATATTATCAAGGCTGTATGATAACAAGTTTTTTACCAGTCATGTTGCACTTACTTGTCGATTGTGTATTTTCTCCTGATCCCATTAGTTCCAGTCAAGGCTACATCTATATTTCCCTTCATGGTTTCCGTTGCAGATAGTCTGACACGTATCTCTTTTCTCCAGCCTTTGAAAACAAAAGGAAATAGATGGTGGTTATGAAGGTACTTCTTTCCCTCATGTTTCAGTGTTTTTCAGGGAGAGGAGAGGTTTGATTTTTTAAGCAAACCCAATACCACAGGTAGGCATCAAATTCTGTAATTATCTCACCCTTATCCAAACAGGGCTGATATTCCATACTCTGAACAGATATAAAACTCCAGATACTGTACTGAGCATCTCTTACTCCCCTGGATTTCTCTAGAAGTGCCTTCATTGCCACTCCTAATTTATCATCCAAACCCCAGCACTTACGAGCAAATGGAGAGTGAGGTCCAGTGTTTAAATAAACCTTTTGCTGCTCTTTTTCAGTTTTATGAGTGAACACATCAGCATAATGACCCATCAGTGGGCATCCTCCCTTTGGGCATGGGAAGCAGGCTCCCTGGAGAAAAAGTGTATGTCACACGATGTTATCCATTTTAATTCCAGTGCTTAAAGTACAGTAAGAACAGGGTATTTCAGTCTTTTGTCCCCAGTTTGCTTGAAAAGGTGCTTGTTTTTGACTTCTTCATATATTTTAAATATTTATCAGAGTCATGGAAAAGGGAGTTGAGATGGTCAGTCTGCTTGTTTCCTCATGTCAAAAAAAAAAAATAATAAATTCAGAAAAAAATCAGTTAAAAATCTGGCCTAACTGTTTCTGCAGAGATCATGAGCAAATGCCTTATTCTGTGCAGCACCTTACTGCCTGATCTGTAAAACAGAGGTAACATTTTTCTCTGCCATAGGGTCCACTGAGGTAGCCTCACGATTGTTGTGGAATGGGCACCACACTGGCAAGGAGGCTCTAGCTGAGTGTCTCACTCAGATGGCAATGGTGTTTAAGCATATGAACACTGAAGCTTGGGGCTGCATTTGATTTGCTTTGTCTTTTTTTTTTTTTCTGTGAAATTAATTGTGGATTGAACATTGAGACGAAGGTAAGCATGTGTTCAATTTCAGCTAGAAAAAAAACCACTGTGATATTCAGTTAGAGGTTCTGTAAGAATTGGGATGTGGGGTTCCTTGAGTATTTGTGCATTAGATGAACAAAAGGCTAAATGAGCATCATCTGTTGTCTGTTCTTCAACTGACAAAATAATTTGTCTCATTGCTTAATGGCACAGGGTTCTGTTTTTTATTCAAGTCCTGAATTACATCAGACTTTCAAGTTATGTGGCAAAATCGATACAAGCAATGGCAACTTCTCAGCATGTCCTGGTTTCGTCTGAGATATATAATTTCTAGTAGCTGGTATGGTTCTGTGTTTTGGATTTAGGATGAGAATAGTGTTGATAGCACTGATGTTTGCATTGCTGCTGAGCAGTGCTTAAACAGAGCCATAGATGTTTCAGCTTCTTGTGCTGCCCTGCCACCAAGGGGCCGAGGGGGCACTGCCAGGACTGACCAAAGGGATGTCCCTTTAATAAGTACTGCGGGTGTTTATTGTTGTTTACAGATGTTTAGATGTTGACAAAATCCAGCACCTGTCGTCTTGATGATGTGTTTCAGCAGATTTGTGTGGCACGGGTTTAAGTGGGCTGCCTTCAGCAAGCCTATGCCCCTCACTGCAAACCTACACAGCTGAATCCAGCCCTCGCTAGCCCTCTTCATGTCTTTTTATATCTGCTTAGTACATTTACTGTCTTCATTTTCTTCTGAATCTGCTTTGGGGTTTGCTGATTTTATATTATGGCTGCGAGGATGAGGACAGTCAGTGGAGCAAAGCTATCTTTGATTCTGTCACCTGGAGTCCAGAAGCCAGCTCAGAAATTACTAGGAAAAGAAGAGCATGGCTATAACCTCACCTCCTTCATAAGCATGTACCCAATACTCACCGATATAAAATCTCGGTATGTTTCACACTGGTAGCCAACAAATCCATTTGGAGTGATAATACTTTCAGCATAATACCGAAGGCTTCTTTTATGTCCACATCCGAGTGATCTGTATGCTGGGAATAACCCCACATGGAAAACATTAAAGCTACACATCACCCACAAAATCCATGCCGCAACAGCATGTGTGGGCCTTTATGGCACAAAGCACTCTTGCAGCTACATCTGCATTTCTGATGGAGAAGAGCAAAGTGCTGCCCACGTGTGTGCCACGTGGGAGCCCATGGAGGTGGAGATGCAC
This sequence comes from Odontophorus gujanensis, assembly GCA_013399175.1. Classification (NCBI taxonomy): domain Eukaryota; kingdom Metazoa; phylum Chordata; class Aves; order Galliformes; family Odontophoridae; genus Odontophorus; species Odontophorus gujanensis. The sequence continues at coordinate 606,094 of VXAB01012692.1, read as the reverse complement.
CTGGCAGACCTTTGCAGCCCCTGGTCCTGCAATGCACACACTCAGCTGCCTGAACTTGACATGAGAACAGAGGAGGACTTAGCAGAATTTCCCTTTCATATTTTGAAGACTGGAATAATTCATAGTTGTAGCATTTGCAAAACATATAGTAGTTACTATGAAGTAGTTTTCATTTGCTTACCATTATCGCAATGTGGTAATTTGTAAAACCACAGTTTCCACTCACTTCTAGAATTAAAGATAATTATAGTAATTATTTTAACTTCAGTGGCTTTCAGTGTTTTTAAGCTCTAAAAAATCTGCGTCCATTTGACATTGGTGATTCTGTGAAATGCTCAGAAAAGCAAGATGCTTGGCAGTGTGTCCTCGAATTTGTCAGAATTATTTGAAATAAGTGCATTTTGCCCTCAGAGTGAAATTTGTGAGCTGTTAATTCAGAGCAGGCAGAAGAAAGTGTAATTTGTTTTCCTTGTTATAAGTAATGTCTTTATTAGCTCTGAAGCCTCTCCTTTATTGGAGCACAATATACCAACACTAAGCTATAAAAATAGGCTCCACTCTGCTGCAGTGTGGGGAGACTTTGCCCAATTATAGGGTGACATTGTAGAGGCACTGAAGTAATTGCAAGGAGGCACAGCTTGTGGTGGAATCAAAATTTCACCTATAGTTGCCCATCAATATTTATGCATCTTAAAGACATACTGGTTGATGTTGACCAGGTATCAACTGGTCAACCCTTTGTTCTTCACGCAGAGGGAAAGAAAAATAAAAACGAAAGGTATTTCCATCTGTGCTCCTCAAAAAACAACCTGGATCATCAAGGTTTCCCGAGTATGTTTTCTTTATAGTTCCTTCTTTAAAACTAATTCAAAAGAGTCTGTGCTTTATCACAGCCCTTATGGTAAGCTTACTTTGTGCTAGTGCCAAATTCATTTAACATCTATACAAAGGGAACATATTACCTCTCTCTGTCCTGCATCAAAAGCTGTAGAAAGAACTTACTAAATAGCATTTCTAAGGCACTTCTGTACATAAAAGCACTGCATACATGTAAATACTATCAAACAGAAGAGATATGCACAAAGCAAGGTTTGTATGAGGGGCAGGAATTAACGCTGTCTCTATTTTTAGGAACTGCATGAATGACCCACTCCAGCTGTTAGCATTCAGTAGAGCTGGGTTTGTTTTTTACCACAAAACACGTCAAGAAGCCCAATTAATTTTTAATTTTTAAACTTTTTTTTTTTTTTTGCTGAAAATGGAGATGTTTTTATGCCATCACTTCTGAAGGCGTTTTGGTTCCAAATGATTTTGTGCATAGCAGCATTCCATCTTGGTTCATAACTTTTCAAACCAGTTGATACCAAGCATTTTTGAGAGCCAGCTACCTTCTAGTGGTCGAGATTTCAGAACACGTGGCGATGACTAACAGGTATTCTTATTTCTGTAGGTTAGGGTTAGAAGACAGGATTTGGGGCATCTATTTTGCTTTATCCTAGAATAAATCTTATTAACTGCCCAGTTTTAGTTGGAGACCATCAGCTATCCCTTTAGTGGTCATTTGATCACCTTCTGTGTTTTCAAGCTTGTGCTGTTCCCTTTGAAGATACTAAAGCTGCTAATGCTAAGTATGTTTGATCACAGTAACACTGGGACTGATGTCCTGGTAGCAAGGGAAGCTCAGATTATAAAACAGTCATTTTTGCATTATCCAAATCTAAGGTGTCTAAGTGATAAATACATTCAAAAGGCTTTACCTTAGCTCAGCCTGCAAACTCCTCTTTCAAGCTGCAGTTGTAATGAGGCATTACTTCTTTACAACATACATACCTCTCATAAGGTCATCGATGTTCCGAACTGCTGGAGGCACACGAAGCTGCCTGCACCCTGGCATTTTCTTCCCACCATTTGGGTAAAAATCCAGGTGGCCGCAAGTCTGAAGAATCCCAGGAGCTGAAATATGTAAAATCATTGAATCATAAAATGGCTTAGGTTGGAAGGGACTTCAAAGATCATCTAGTTCCAATACCTGTGGGCTGATTGCCCCATAGGAGATGAACTGCCCAGGGCCCCATCCAACCTGGCCTCGAACGCCTCCAGGGCTGGGGCATCCAGATAGGATGAAGTCTGATCACTCTATGACATGCTGTAGTCCGTCTCTGTGTATGTGCTGGCCTTCATGTGAAAACTTACCAAAGTCAAAGAAGAGATGACCAGCGTGAGTGTGAATTATATCCACAAATTTTGCATCTGAAGGATCCAGTCTGACTGTTGGGGGAGTGTACTGGAAAAGAGGTCCAGCTGGATCCAAACCTAAATGAAAGGAGATGGGAATAATGACATAAATAATAACTTATAATAATTTACTTACTTATCACATGCAATGTGCACATGCTAGATGTCATTACATTTTAACCTTAATTCCTCACGTAAAAATCTATTTTGTGCTGATGTGTATTTGTGACGGCCAGAAAAAGCCAAGACAAGTTTTAATAGAATGGTGTCTAGAGGCATTGCAGTGCAGTGAAAATGGGATGGGTGGTTACTATTGGGGAATAATAAGAAGTGACATGGTGGTGGTTGTTGGTTTGGTGGTTTTTTTTTTTCATATTACTGAAAGTTGTTTAAATTTCAATACGTTATTCTGAGCATGAGCATTTGTCTGAGAACTTTTATTTGATCTAAAAGCTATTGTCATTTGCAAAGTAGTCTGCTTGAAATAGTTACCCTCTTTTTACTCCACTGAACTCTCTTTTTGGCCAGAGCACGATTCTGATCCCAATCTCCCTAAGTATGTGGCTGTATACGGTGCACACAGCCTAGTCAAGGCAATGCCCATGCAAAGCCAAGAGCTGGCTGGAGGAGAAAGGGAAACAGAAAATACTGAACCTTTAGAAACTGTGATGTGGAACTGTGCCATGATGCTGTACCTCCCTGTATAGCTTTGCAGCTAGGAGTACTTTTTTGTTTTGAGGGTGCCCACAGCTATTTACTGTGTCATTATGACACAGTGAATGTAGGGGGTTTAATTTTTCATTTCAGATTTTCAGTCTTCCCTGCTGGAATTTCATGATAGAGTGAGCTTTTAAATCCAAACATGATAAAGAGTTGCTAACATTTTACAAGCCTGTTATTTCACATGCTGTACGGTATCTTCTTCCAGCTCTTTGATATTGCTGAAGACTATATGCAGTGTGCTCTGGGGAACTCAGCATGACCTGTGCAAAGTAACACACCTTTAACCCCAGCAGGGAGAGATTAACCTTCCTGCTGCAGTTCAGCTTTTCTCAGAGCCAGGACTGGTGACGTGTGAAATGAGTGGCATGGGATAGGATGTGCAATGGCTTGAAGTGATGTGCTGGCTGTATGGTTACAGGAAACACATGTTACAGTGTCTGTAACATGTTTGTTAGGTAGCAGTGACACTTTGGTTCTCTTTTAAGTAGCATTAAAATATAAATGTTCTACAATTGAAATAGCTTCAGTACCTGTTATTCTTCCAATGCCGGGTTTTCGTCTCCCTGCCTCCCCTGCAGCATGTGCTCCAAGACTGTGGCCAATGAGATGAATGTTGGCAGGAGAGTATCCATAGTTTTTCTGTGAAGATGTAGGGAAAAGAAAAAAATCCAAGGGTACTAAATGGGATGTACAGTCCCAAAGGCATTGCAGCCTGCCCTCATGACCAGAATGCCACTGAGACCTCTGTGCCCCAGGAGGGGCAGGTGATGAAGGAGAGTGCTGTAGTTGGGAAGTTACTGCTGTGGGAGGTGAATCTGTACCAAGGTGTGGAAGAGAAATTCCCAACACGTTCCTACCCCTGTGGAGACTGTAACCTCCATTAGGATTAGGCTGTCTAGAGAGAAATTAGGAAAAGAGAATTTGTTGAATCACAAAATGGCTTAGGTTGGAAAGGAGCTTATAGCCAACCTAGATTCAACCCCCTGTCATAGGCAGGGTTGGTCCCCACCAGATCAGGCTGCCCAGGGCTCCACTCAATCTGGCCTTGAATGCCTTCCTGGATGAGGCATCCACAGCTTTTCTGGGCAGCACTGCCAGTGCATCACCGCCCTGTCAGTAAAGAATTTCTTCCTAGTACCTAATCTTAAACGCCCTCTTTTAGTTTAAAGCCATTTGCCCTTGTCCAGTACACAGTTCCTATAAGTAGCATTATATCTATCCAGAAGGTGAATGACTCCTCTCACTCTTTGTATCCAGAGTATACTCCTCATCCTGAACCTGTCTGTTCAACAACTACAGTGATCTATGGTTTTCAGTTCCTTTTTCTATGCCACGCCCTCTGGGTGAATATGGTGGCCTTTATGTTATCGAGATTTTCCCCTACCCAGATCCTGAGGAGCATTTCAGTTTGTGCAGGATTAGAGACCTTTTATAACATTTTCAGCTGTGGTATTGAGTTCTGTATTTTCTGACTGTGTTGTATCAAATCACAAGGTGACAACTATCCACTGGCATTCATGACCTACTTGTACCTCAAGCAAGTTCACAAGATACACCAGCTCAGCCCCCACAATGCGGACATTGTTGACTGCATCCGTATACAAACCACTGGAACCACCTCTCCAGTCAGTCAGAATGCAGTTCACATCTTCAACATGAAACATGAACTGTCAGGGGTAGAAACAGAAAGAAATGATCATAAAGTACAACACTTCCAGGTTACACACATATAATAATTAGTTTTACTGTATGTGAGGATCTCCCTTTAGTCCTTTTGAATGCTTATTTTTGCATCCCACCCTTGCAGAACTGGCATACTGCTCTTATCATGAGTCTCTTTTAGCTCTTGCCTTGCTCTCCTGCTCTGTTCCTGGTGCTGGCTTTACAGAAGCCTGTGGAACATCAGTAGGCACCAGCCTGGAGGTCCAGAGAGCAGTGGTGGTTCTTGTCAGTGGGGCTGAACCCCACTGGTGAGTAGTGAGGATAAATTGGATCACAGACTATTCTGAGTTTGGAGGGACCCATAGAGATCATCGATTCTAACTCCTGTTTGGGGTTGGCACAGCTGGGGTTAGGTTTATCCTCAGGACTTGGCTGGTAATTAATTTTGAAAGAAAAGAAAATTATACTGCTCTTAGGGGATTCTATTTAGCACTGTGTTTTCCTAATAATGTCCTAGAAACTTAAATATTGCATTGTACTCTTATTCAGAAGGTTGCAATGCAAAATGATGCTGTATGCACCTGCTATGTTAGTGTGACAGGTAAAGATGCACCTTTTTCCTATCAGTGCTGCAGAATCAACACAAGGAGGCAGAGCTGAGGCAGGTTTGAATGCTGCAGGTTCGTCACACAACAGTTTCAGCTGTTTTCCATCTCAGCTGCTCTCACTGGTTATAGGGGATCAGCTTATCTTAGCACCCCAGTTAGAAAAAGAGGATGATTTATTTTTTATTGTCCAAGCTCTAGTCTTGAAAATGTATACATTTGGATCATCTAATAGGATTCACAAATTTGTATTCAAGTGCTTGAAGTGTTCAGCCTCCAAACTCATTTTAAACAAACTATTCTATTTAGACACCTAGGCAAGGAAACTTTCTGATGGCTCATTTTGAAACAATTTCATTTTTGAAGGACACCTAAATAAAATGGAATCAATTTGCTGAACAAAGCATTTTTTGCTTCTGTAGATTGTAGATGCTTATTTTGAACTTTTGCAGAGGTGAGAAAGTGACTTTTTTCCCGTTATTATTGTCAAGGAATTGAAAAACAATCAATTATAGTTTTCACCATGGAGGTGAATGCAGCAAAAGGGCACTTAGCAAGAGGCTAAAGTGCACTGTGCTCATAGCTAGGAACAGGAGGGCAGTTTGTGAAGCTGAACTTGTTTCTAAGGTTGCCGTCAATGTATTCCCTGAATTAACATGAAAACAGAAAACTAAGTTTTAGATGGGAATCATAAGCCGCTTAATTGGGAGTGTGTATGGATCTTTGCACTCTCAAGTGAAAGTATGATGACACCGTACTCTGCACATGCTCGCTATCCAGGGCAGGTCTGCTCCAGCAAGGTGTCCGTGTATAATGAAGCGAGTTTTCCTGTGTGCTCGAAAGTTTGAAGTTTTGATAGTTGAGGGATTTGAAGCAGAAATTGTCTGTGTCAAAACAAACAAACATCAGCAACATGAATGTTCTGTGGCGGTGCACAACGATACAGGGCAAAGTAACCCAATAGTTAAGGCTTAGTTCTCAAATCTGAACAGATAGATCTTGTTTCTGATCCTGAACTATGCTCGGGAACATCAGTTAACGGCTTCAACAAAATCAACTCCTGGGTAATTGAACTAATAATACTGGCATCCTTTGCTCAGTGCTTTGAGATACACTGGTACAAGGCGTTGTGTAAATGTAAGATTTTATCAACATTTATCACAGAAATAGAATTCTTCTGTGAGGTTGTCTTTGAGTCTGTACACATCTTTCTTCTTTCCTCTCTTTCCATCTTTCATAGTTTCATCTCTCATCTTATTCATATCATGACTTAACGATAACCCGGACAATATGAAGAAGTACATCAGAGGCTGTGGGTGTTCAGGGCTATAAGGAGTGGGAAACCATTATTTTTGTTAGAATCAAATTCTGAATACTGTGTTGTTTTGAAACTTGACACTTAGGTATTTTTTGTTCTGGTTTGGTAAGCTTAAGAAGAATGTCATGCGTGAATTAGCACACACATGACCTTCAGCGAAAGATTGATTCAAGTTAAAACCTCTCAGGCTTTCTCAGTTGGAGATGCTGGTCTTGTTCATAGGTGACTCAAAGAGGAGATGTTATTAATGCCTTCACTATTTGTGACTGTCATTTATTAAAAAAAAATAAGCAAACAAAGCAACTGTAAAGTTTTCTTCAAGATAACAACAGCAAAGCAGCCCCTGCCCATTTCTTAATATTAAATTATTTCATTTATCCTTATGCTTTGTCCAAGTAAAATTCACAGTGATGGTCATTCTCTTCCTCATTTTTTCCTTCATTTTCCTCTTCTCCTTTCTAATTTTTCCTTTAATTTTTCATCCCATTTTCTTTCCCATCTCTGATGAACACTGTTACTTTCCCAATCTTCCCTTATCTTCCCTACCTTCTCTTAGGGCTCAGTATTAACCTTCCATGAGCAGAGTCTCTGAGACCAACCATATATTGTTAAAGGGATCTGGTAGTTGTGTGTGGGCCTGAAACATATTTTTCAGCTGAGACATGGGATCCAAACTGAGCTTTCCTTTTACTGTGCCTTGCCTGCTGTATGGGAACTGCTGAATCACGGCCTGAACCACTGACTGGTCACCTGAGGTGAGCATCGAGTCAGCCATGGGGGCACAGGTGGAGGTGATAATACCTGTGTGATTGGAAGGGGTGGAGCCTGGCTCCACCTCTCCCTAAATCCCATTTAAGGGCTGACCACCACCGGGAAAGGATCTCTTCTTGGAGATCCCTCCTACGTGGAGTCTACTGTGAGCCTTTGTCATCTTAAAGGTGAGCCATCTTCCTTTTTGTATTTTTTGTGTACCATCTATGTAGACCTATTCAAATATACCATCATCTATACTATTTTTTGAGTATCATCTTCAAGATTACTCATGTTGCACCTACCTCTGGATTTATAATGATAAAACTGAAACTGAATTTGGGCCATGTACATATTGTAGAATATGGATCAGGGCTTCTCCTGGGAGACTTACAAGTAAAGGTATAGGAGAAAAGGAACAGTTTCTTACTTGGTGCTTGCCGATGTTGTCTCTAGTGTAAAGGTAGAAATTAGTGTTCACAGCTGCTGGAGAGCTGGGCACACCTGCCAGTTCTCTGCCTGGGATCCCAGACCAAGGTGGACTGTCGGTAAAGCACCCGAGCCTGTCATAGCACACTTCCCTTCCTGGGGCACACAAAAACAGTGTCAGTGCAGTAGGAATGCAGCAGTCCAGGCTGCTGACCCTTGACAAGAAGCTGATGGGACAGTGTTTATAGCAGGGAAGTAGAAAATGGTTCAAATCAGCATGCCACCTGTGTTTGTTTTCACTGTGGACTGTTGTGTTCATGTGCATGATGCACAGCCTAGAATTCAGCTTGGTGAGCCCAGGAGAAGGCATGGTTTGTTTATCTAATATACTGTCAAAACAACCTCCAGAAAAAGACAAAAAACTCCTGGATCCTTTCTGTACCCTGAGAACGAACCAGCTTCTGCTGCCTGCTCAGAGTACTCCTTCAATTAGTGCCAGTGCTCTGGGGGTTATGTAAATTGCTTCTTCTTGTGCAAGAATTAAAGACAGACATTAAAGAAAAAAGCTCAAAACATTAAAACACACACTACTACTTGCTTTACCACTTATGTAAACCACCTCCCTTAAGTTTTATCATCGCAAGGATTCAGTGGAAGCTATGAAGTCGATAGGATGAGAGAAAATGACCTCATGTTTTGCCAGAGGAGGTTCAGGTTGGATATGAGGGAAATCTTTTTCTCTGAAGGAGTGATAAGGCTGCCCAGGGAGGAGGTGGAGTCACTGGACTGGAGGCTTTCAAGAAAAAGGTATTTGTGGCACTGAGGGACATTATATAGGGGGCAATATCACTGGTAGGTTGATGGTTGGATCATTATATCCAACCCTGATGATTCTATGATTCTCTGAATTTAAGTGCAAACCTAGAGCACAACCAAGCCCAGAGAGGTGTGAACTGTTCTTATAAGGCAACAGTTTCTCAATTTCTGTGGTGGCTTTAATAAAATAATAATGTAAATGTGGTGTAAATATGGGTGTTGCCATTCAATGCCATCCTTGATCCACGGTGATAACACAACAGTTATGGAATTGCAAGTCATTTTTTATGGTTATAAAAAGACACTGGAAACAAAGAGAAGCTATTGTTACTGTGTGTGGGTGACAGAACAAGAATGCATCGGACCATGACTATTTGTAACTTGATACAAAATGCAGGGTAGGACACCGTGCATTGGAAATACTTGATTGTAGAGCTGTAATTCAGGACTTCAATAGAGATTATGTCGTTTTCAAAGGTTCTTTTCCTATGATGATAGGGAAATTCTGGATTGTGTTTCACTGTATCTCCTTTTTGTCCCTGTGTATCCATCCCAATGGAGTTATCCTTTCCTATTAGTAGGGAGATGTATGAGACCGGGACTATTTCCTGGTTCTCTGCATAGTGCTATGCAGAGAGTGTACCTTGGCTGGCATTACAAGTGCTGTAGCTGCCATAAATGCTCCTGGGTGGTTGGAGTGGGTAAGGAACAGTTCAGGAAGAATTTTATAATCCATTAGTATATAAAAATACCTTTCTAGTTCTCTTTCTTTCTTCTAGCTACAAAACACTTAGAGACTTAGTGATACATTAAATGTGTCAAAGGCATGACAGACTTCATTACTGCTAATGAAGAAGTCAATTATATCCATTCCAAAGCATGTTCCTCTTCTGAAATGCAGTTATTCTGGTGTAAACTGCACACAACAATTTTTGCTGTTTGTGGACTTTATCAGCTATGTATCTTACCTTCGGCTGCAACAAGAAGATAAATAGTAGTGAGCCATACTGCAAGCATCTAAAACATACAAAACAAAACAACAACACAATTTATACTTAGTTAAAAATAAATCCAGGATTCACCTAGGAGCTTCTTTGATTCATTAATAGAAGTCATAGTGACCATAGGAGAACTGGAGCCAAAAGAACCATCATTTCCTTAAAGATAGCAAAGTTTCAAGAATATGTCTTTGGGTTTCCTCATTTGCCATGGAATTTTACTGAGTATAGAAGGTATCCTCTCAGCATCTCTTACAGAGTGTCCTCCTGACCTTGACAAGCAGAAGCTTCTTATCCTGCAGAGCTGCAACTCATGCCCAAGTGAATGAATTTCTTAAGGGATTTGCTACATTTTTTCCAGAATAAAGTTTCTTCTAGGCTTTAATAGAAAATTCTTCAAAGAAGTGCTGTTCAGTGATTGTGTTTTAAAAGAACTGAGACACAATATCAGCATTTCCAAATCATGCCAATAGCAAAGATCAAAGCGAGTTTTCAAGACTATCAGTCTTGTACACTTATCAGTACTTGATCACTTAATCTCTAGCAGATATGCAAGCATCAGAGGACACAGAGCCAGCCAAGTACTTTGAGGTAAAGTAGGGCATGTATTTTATATGCAGTCTTACTACTAGTAACTTAAAGGAAAGGTGAGGAATTACTGAGGTACTGTTAGTGAGATAATAAATATTCAGTTTGACTTTATAACTTGTTTTCTAAACACTGTGCATTAAGAAAGTGTGCAGAATATAACATGAGCAAAAGAAGAAAAGTAAGAAGTGCCTGAAATACCCCACGCCCACTGTGATTGGAGTCCCTCAGATACTCTTGGTTCAAGTGTATCTCCTTTACCTTGGCAAGGCTCAGGTGAGTTCCTGGAGTCCACCTCGGCTGATTGCAGCTATTGTAGGAGCCCTTTGGAGCAGCCAGCAGGAAACAGGACAGGTCTGAGCCCACCTTCTGAGAGGGCACTCACCTCTCACTGCTGTGCAGCATCTGTGCCTTCACTGCCTGGTGCCAACACAGCTATCGTTGTGTCAGCAATGCTAAGATGTCAGGAACCAGTTTAGACCAGCTGCTGCGAGACTCCACCTGCTTAATGTAAACTTTCATATAGGGTGTTACTGTCATTTGTCAGTAATTTAAAGCGAAAAAGTACAGGGAAGTGGAAGGCAAAGAGTGAAGAAGCATGCAGCCTTGCAGCATCAGGAGCGGGGTTCCCACCATCGGCTGGGCTCCCTATCTCCATGCAGTGCTGAGCTGGGATTCAGGTGACTTTGCTACAGCTTTCTGCATGACACCGAGTCCCAGTCTTTAGGATCCTGTTCCAAACATTTAAAAGCAAAACCGCCTCACTCAGACCTGTTCCCTACCTTTAATATTTCAGTCTTAAACTTTTTCAAGTTTGTATTTGACAGATGATTATATCAGCACAGAAAAAAGGTGTTGAGAGATCAGTTAGCATGTATTTTTGCAAAGTATCAGCTGTTACTAGAGAAAAATCAAAGAGACAAGTATGAAAAAAGGCTTAAGAATGTAATTGCATGCTCTGTCTTCTGTTACTTGTTCATCTTATAGTTATCTTATATGTAATTTTGCTAGTAGGTGCATTACCTGACACTTCTTTGAGGTGACAGGAATGCTTTCCAAGAGAGAACAGTTCCTTGGACAGATTGTCACATCATCCAGTTGCCATGGATCATCATAATTAAATTGCATTAACTGCAGTCAATTTAGTTTTTAGTGTTTAGATATATAACATCTTTTCACAGAGAACTGTATTGTCATACTAGCACACTAACATTTCTGATCAGACCTTCCTAGAAATCTTTGTTCCTGTATGTAGACACCAATGAGTAACTCACATCTCAGCACTTTAATGCAAAACCCTTTATTGGATTACTATGGCACCTCCTAAGCAAAGAGTGTAAAGGAAGAAGAAACTCCCTTTTGTATAATCCTTTTCACTGACTGATGACTCTTATGTCCTATCTAACATAATGAGAAATGAAAGGGGTTTAAGTGATTCTAAGAGGTGCTAGGTTCAAAAATGGATTTTCTTTTTTCTTTTTCTTTTTTTTGCTTAGTTAGCCTAGTAATCTAATCTACCTAACCTAATTACTTTAGGTATGGACTGTAAAAGCAAGTAGACCCTAAATACCTGTGCCCCTTATCCTTAACAGAAAATTTAGAAGGCAGGTTGTTATGTAGCTGACGTTTTCTCACATCAGGCTCAAGTTAATCCAGCAAATTGTTAAATGATTCATGTTCAAATTTGAATTATCTTCTCTTTACACAATTAAAGACTACTGATAGGGTACTGATATGTCCATTAATTACATCATCTGTAGTGTTCAGAGCAAAAAACCCAACCAGTCTTTCAGAAGAAATGGATAAATGAAGCATACATACAAAAAAAAAAGCTAACATTTAATNGGTATGGACTGTAAAAGCAAGTAGACCCTAAATACCTGTGCCCCTTATCCTTAACAGAAAATTTAGAAGGCAGGTTGTTATGTAGCTGACGTTTTCTCACATCAGGCCCAAGTTAATCCAGCAAATTGTTAAATGATTCATGTTCAAATTTGAATTATCTTCTCTTTACACAATTAAAGACTACTGATAGGGTACTGATATGTCCATTAATTACATCATCTGTAGTGTTCAGAGCAAAAAACCCAACCAGTCTTTCAGAAGAAATGGATAAATGAAGCATACATACAAAAAAAAAAAGCTACATCTAAGTTATCCCAGGTCATCTTGTTAGAAACTGGAGTTGGTGATAGCTGTAAGAGCTCAGATCTGTGATGCTACAGTATGTGGTATTTTCAGATGTGTTGTATGATTTCAAAATTAAAGGGAGTGGATATTTGTGTTTCTGTCAGACTCAGGCTGATTCATTAGACCCCACAAAGCCCCGGCTCCCCTCAAAATTAGTATCTAATCTACATAACCTGCTTCTGATTTAACTCCACTACCTATAATAATTTACCTATTCACCTATCACTTATAATAATATTAGGTCAAATCCTCATTTCATTTTATCCTCACAATTTCTTCCCACTTCAGAATTTTACTGCAGGAGCACTCTCTCAAACTTTTAAATTAGTCCATTTGTTTAATAAATTATTACTGTTACTTAATTCACAGATCTTACCTGTAATTAGAGTATTTTGGTGCATATGCTCTCTGAGAAGGTAAAGAAAATTGGCTTATCCATTACATTAAGAAGCCTTTCTGGAACTGAAACCTACCTCAACCCCCTGCTGCTGTGTGGACTCTAACAGCAGTCTAATGGTGAAAATATCATATCAATTACAAGATTTAGTGGCTTTGCCAAATTAACGCTAGAATGACAAGATGCTTAGGTCTCTTGGTTTTACCTAGAATGGCAGCTATCGTACTCATAGATGCAAAGCTGCACACCACGAAGACCTTGAAGATCATCCTTCCAGCTGGCACTGAGCATTGATGGGAGCTTCACTGCTATAGTCTTTGCTCAGTACACAAAGTGGATGTTTAACAAAGTTCATCTGCCTTTTTGCAGGCAGTCAGACGTGACAGCTCTCCAGTGTTTGAGAAGAGGTTGCTGGGAGGGCAAGGCATCTTCATATTTGTATCCAGCAGACAAGCATGAAATGGGTTTTTCATGCTCATTTACTAATGCCAGGAAAGCTCATAGCTCAGCAATATTGCTAGTTGTCAGCACTTCCCTGTCAGTTTCTGGAAGACTTTTCACTGTAATTGGGTTAACTACTTCAATGTTGTTTGCCTTAGTATTATAGTACTAATATTCATGTACACATCTTATTTCTGGGATAACTTATTTTTTTTCCCTCCTGTTCCAGAGGATCTAGGAAACAAACTTCTCATTCCACTGTTCTTATTATCCTTTGTTATGATCCAGCTTCTAATACCTTTATTAATGCTAATCTTAGTGGGATCACTCAAAGAGTAAATAATTCATAAATAGAGGAAGAGCATCAAATGTTAAATTTCACTTGCTTTGTATTTTAATACCATTTAAGCCAACAGTTATGATTCATTTATACTTCCAATAGAAGCCTACATTTTTTTCTCCTGTATTTCTCCATGTGAGCCTAGAGATACTGTAAGATTTGGTCTGTAATGTTTCTGAGTTTAGCTCCATTTTGTCAATGTCAGAAAGTAGAGATACAAATCTACTTTGAATGCTAGTACTGTTTAACTTTCTTTTGGCAAAATTCAGTAACATCAAATTTAGACTGAAAAAAAAAAAAAGGGGAAAAAAAAGTCATACTTGCACTGAGTTTGATAAAATATCCTTCGGCCCAGAACAAGTGAGAGAGAGGAAAAGAATTCAAAAAGCATTAGTGATCTCAAGCTTTAGGACATGCATTTTACTATTTTCACACAGCAGTGGTGCAGTTGCTAATAACCATCAGATTAGCAACAGTTTTCTCTCATACTGCAGCTGCTTGTAGACTGCAAGAGCCTAGGCTGGATATTCAGAGCAGACTTAGAAGGCCATTGATTGCATTCACCAGTTAGACTGGTTTACTCCAAGTGTGTTCCGAAATTTTTATCTTAAATGCAATAAATTTCCTCCTGCGGTTATGTCTTCATCTGCTGCAAGAAAGAATTACAAGTGAGGTAGCTTTTTGTCACTTCTGTGCTGAAACATTCTTCTACTGAGGACAGTATTGAATTTAAAAGTACAAAAGAGGAAATGATAATGTAATTAAAAATAAAAAATGTGGTGTTTGCTCTAGCACGTGTTTTAAGGCATTATGACACTGTATGTGTTAATCTAAATGTCAGAAGGTACAGTAGGTGTCTATAGTGCACAAAGTAATGAAAGATATTCATAACTTCTGTGCTTTTCCCAAACTGAAAGGCATTTCTTTTTTTCTTTCTCTCAACAACCTTTTACATTGAAATTATTGTATTTGTTCTTTTAGAAGTTGGAAATTAGTTCAAGAAAAGACAGTTAAATACCATATAAAATGGATCTCACAGATGAATGGAAAAGCCATAGCTGTTCTCGACAACCCTGTTGTAGAAGGCTATGCTAAATGAATTGTAATTGATCATGATTAATTTTGTTACATGCTTTAAGGATTACATGAAGTGGTGGAATTGATGCTTTAGCTGAAGGCCTTTGAATTTATGTCTGAATTTTAAAATGTCTTAATTAAACTTGATGATTATTAGTAGCCTAGAAAGGCTGTCCTTCATGAGGTAACAGGGACAACTCTGTCTGCATGAACAATCACTGAAATACCATGCCTTTAGAAATAATATGAATTTTTTATTTCTTGATTGCTATTTGCTTGAAATGAAGGAAGTCATATTAAATAACAATGGCTTGCAGATTGGCTGACATATTTTCTGTATCTCAATTAAATTCTTATCAATTTATTTCTGGAACTCCTAAGACTAAAGGTAAAGACACAATCATTCTTTGCTTCCCTGTGTCTTGACAGATTTCTGTAAATTTCAGCCTTAATTGGATTTCTAAATATCCTTGCATCTCACTTTTCTCATTGCTTGCAGTTTTTGGAGCAGAGCACTCCATGCTGAATAAAGAATGGTAGAGCCAAATAGTGATCTTAACTTATACAAGCCGTTAGCTACTCTTAAATAGAAACAACTCATGTAATAACTACGTGGCTTCATAACAGGCCTTTTATGTTGTATGCGGCCTTGTTTATGTGGGTTTGGTTGCTATTTCACAAGCTCTGTTTTTGTTTCCCTGCACTTCCTCTAGCTTTGGTCCAGTACAGGTTGACGTAAAGGTGTTGCTATGTTCGTCTCTCTATCTTCAGGTTCTTAACTACTTGTGGTTTGGCAACCCATGTAATGATTCAGTAAAACTGTGTACTGTTTTTGTCGGCATCCTTTATCCTGCACTGTGGGTTCACGCATGTCCTGTTTTGCCCCTCCTCTGGAGAGCACTGTTAGAGTTAAGTCAGGTTTTAACAGAAGCATTCATGCCTTCTGCTGTTTTTGAAAGGTCTCTCATCACTTATTTGAGTGAAGCCAACCAATACAGGGAGGGCTGTGAAGAAAAGTAAGAAATTTGTACTGTTTTCCTTTAAATGCAGGATGGCATCTTTTTGCCTGGTAGGCCAGAGGGATAAGTGTCGTGCTCAACAGAATTTCAGCAAAATTGAGCACTGCTGTTTAGATGTTAAGCCTTTGGATTTTGACACCATGAGGATCAGAGAAAATTGTTATTTAAATACGGTGTTGAAAAAGGCTATCCCAAATGAGAGTGGCATGCGACATGATCACAAAGTCATTTTATGTGTAATGAATGTGGGAGTGGAATGCTGCAATCAGCTCAGCATGCAATATATATAGGTATTATCACAGCAATTAGATCTAAATAAGTTTAACTGGAATATTTCATAACGTCGACCCGGCTCCGCCTCTTTTTGCAGTCAGCTGAAGTTCTTGCCGTTGCTTTCAGTCAGAGTGGGCAGATTTCAGCATCAATTTCAGTGTGTGTACAGCTGTGGTTTGTATTTGAGGTGGACAGAAATGTCTGAAAAAAAAGTCAGATATCAACATCTTTACAGAGATCTGTTACGCTAAATACCTGGTGTGAAGAACTGGGGAGTAAATGCTCCTAGAGCTGGTTTGTGTGTGGGTTCATACTGCCAAGGACAAGAGGTAATGGCCTTAAGTTGTGCCAGGGGAGGTTCAGTTTTGATGTTAAGAAAAATTTCCTCTCAGAAGGAGTGTTGAGGCACTGGCACAAGCTGCCCAGGAAGCTGGGGGAGGCACTGTCCCTGGAGTTGTTCAAGAACTGTGGAGATCTGGTGCTGATGGACATAGTGGGTATGGTGGGGTTGGGCTGATGGTTGGGCTGGATGATTTTAGTGGTCTCTTAATGATTCCATGATTCTGTTTTATGATACAATGAAACCAGCAAATGATTGTTAATGTTGCAGTCTGAGGCCTTGGTTTTCGTAGGGCAGTCTCTGATTGTTTTATTTGACTGTTAATATTATGAAGAAAAAAGCCCAGCTACTTAGACATTTTAAGCAATTACTTTTTAAAAATTGTGTGCCAGATAAATTGATTTGTCCTTTGTAGATCTCAGCTGTACTCTTTATCCCATTGGGGTTTCATCACTGAAACTCTTATAATATCCCACTGTGCAATATAACTTTACAAACTTCTGAAATGTAATGATTGAAATTATTATTTCTTTTACACTGCAGTTATTCCTGTGACTGCTATAAATATTCATACACCTCAAACTGAAGCAATATGTACTTTCAGAGAATTGATAAAGATAATCTGTTTCAAAAACAGTTCCTCTGTGAACAGAATCATGGCCTCATTTTCTTAGAGGGCCCCTTCAATGGCTGAGACATCCATCCAAAATTAGCTGGGTTGATGTCTGAATACCAGCATCATTATCCACAGTTGCAGTTGATTTGCAAAGACACTATGACCCTAATTACACATGATCATACATCTACATTATCAGCCCTAGGGATGTGTCCTGGTTCTCATGCTGGGGTCTGTGCTCCTTCTATATGGGGATGAGATCCAACACTCACTTCACAATTGATTTGGGTCTTGAAAAGTGTTGGACATTTCCTATGATGCTAATAAGCATGATTACATTTGTAGAAAAACCTCCTGTTGTAGGAACAAATGCCTGTATGTTTTTATACAGAAAGAAACTCAGAAGGTAATACAGAGGGTTATGAAACTGAGGGTAATTTTGCTCTCACTTTTCAGCTCCAATTTATAACACCACTTCCACCATCCCACTGCCAGTTCCTTGCATCACAGCAGCACCTAGAGGTCAGCACTGCTCAAACATGGGATGGAAAGTTCTTGATGCTGGTGAATCAAAAGCAGACTTCAATAGGAGGAAGCAGACACCAATGGTGACAAATCAAGCAAATTAGGAGAGAGCTGACAGCAGACCTTGCTACCTTCCCTGATAGGAGTCAGGGATAAGTAAAACTATACTGCTGTGCCTCTTAGAGGGTTTAAAAGGAATCAGAGATGACAACTGACCTGGTATTTTTTTCACCTCATATTTACTCCTTTATGCTAGCCCTTCTGTGAAATTTATTCTAGTTTATACCTGCATTCTAACATAGGAAAAGCAATTGGATTTTTTGAGAGTTACTATATTTCAAGTAGATGAGTAATACTTTTCCTCTCACGAAGTCTGAATAATAAAACTATGATGCCTTACTTCCTTGAAGGAATTACAGTGAGGAACTATATTTGAAGTGAGGAGAAGAGAAATCCCTGAAACCTACCTTTCTAGTAGTGAGACACAGCCTGATTGAAAACAAAACAGTGCCATTCAACAGAGGTCTTTCAGAGCATCATGTCATAAATAAAATGAGGTCTAGGATTTTTGGCAAGTAAATAGCAATATTTGCTCGCAGACATGAGTTATGTATTCACAGCTGTTGCTGTATGTTGCTGTTATGGTTTAGGATAGAAATCTGCATCAGTACTTTGAGGTTTTGAATGTGGCATATGAAAGTGGCACACACAAATATCTTCTATCCGAGTAGAAAATTAAAATTTATGAATTCTCAAAGGGTTTGAAAAGCTGTATTTATGTGCATTCTGTTCAAGAGGAATAAATCAGACTCAGAGTAACATGATTTTCAAATATGTCTGTTTTCTTACATTTGCTTGGGTATTTTCTGAGAAGCACTAGGATGAATCACTTGGTTTACATAATTGCATTGTAGATATATGCGTGTTAAAAGGATTTTCATTAACCCATTGGTTAAGGTAGTTTCCCTGGAAACTTGAGAATGATCCTTTTCCCTGCATTTTTTTCTTTTTTCTCTTTATTATTTATATTATTTTGTATGATAAAATGTATAAGAATATACACTGAGTGGATGAGTGCTTATTTTCTCTGCTTCAGGCATAGTTGCAGCCAAAAGACGACTTATGCTTTGCATCTCTGAATGTGGCACAGAGATGGATGACAGCTGGTAATCATAAATATCTCCCAGCAATAGTCTGCAGGTATTTTTGAATTAATGACTTTTCTTACAGCTGGGATGTTAAGAGAGGCAAATTAACAGAGCCCTTTACCTGTTTTCAGAACACTCTTTATGCTGCTCCAGACACTCCTGAGCCAATAACTTCAGCTGTGATGTTTGTCAGTCCTGTTGCGGTGCCCTTCCTCCTATTAAGCCACTCCCAGTCCTAGGACTCGATGTCTGTTCTCATCACCTGCCTCCCTCCTACACAGCTCCTGCAAAACATTCCTCTACTTCATTTCACGTGCAAGCATCATAATGAAGCCCTCAGCTCTGCTCTCAGTACCTTGCAGGAGCATCTCTTCTCCTCCCTCCTCTCAGTGCAGTTTTTTCTTGGTTTTGCTTGAAATGAGAATTTTAGCTCTCCTGTGATGCTATGTGCCATGAGGCAACAGTTCTCTTCCAGATGCCACACAGAAATAAATGCAAGTGCTCTCAATTTATGGGCAATAATTTTTTGTCTGAAGATTACATCGGTGCCTATCGATCTAAGCCTGGCGCTGTTTAGTGCAGCACTCTGGCTGATACATGCATGAGGGGTGGCATCCAGGGTTCTGCTTTGAAGTCTCTGGGCCTCACAGGACTGCTACCATTGCGAGGAAGAGAAATTTGAGCCTTTTTGATGATTACCATCTGTTGTGCTCTTCTGAACTTGAAGCTGCTGCTCTCTACTGGACTCGTTTGAAAAAACAGTTAGCAGGAGCTGCTGTGAGCTGCCCAGAAAAACTCTCGTGAACAGGCAAAGAAAAGCTCTCTAAAGTAAGTGGGTAAACTAAGACATTTCAGTATGAGAAAATCTTTGTGAAGAAGAAAGAAAAAGATGAAGAGACTGGAGCAAAACAAAACCAAAGAGTAATACATCTTGTTGGTGTTTTGGTCCTCTCCTTGTGTATTTATTTAGCCTGTTAGTATTTGCAAAGCACTGAGATATAGCTTATGTCTCTGGTTATTGATGTACAGTTATGAACAAGAAACGAGGCAGTGTCATTCTGGGGAGCAACTTCTTATTCTCTGTAGTTTCTTTTAGGCAAAGTATTTCTGATTAAAGAAAAAATATTTTTTTAATGAATATCATGACTATTACAGTTAATCCTAAACCATTTTCTAATGAGGTGCATGCTCACACTACCCAGTGAGATTCATGTCCCGATGTATCTGTGTTATAATGTCCTTATTACTAATTAATTTCTCTAAATGATTAGTCTAGCTAATGTGCTTATTGACTATAGTAATAACTCATTACTAACAGCAGAAACAAAATAGATCGCTCTGAAAGTAGTGCCTCCCATTTATTTCTATGGAAACTACAACAGATACAAAGAATACAGTATCACTGTCCATTAGAGAAAATTCTCAGCTATGAAACAATACTTTTCAACACAGTTGTCACCAGTAGCTGTGCTTTCTCACCAGCAGTGAACCAGAGCCAGTATGCTGCACTCATGGTGTTTTGTCAGACTGCCCCTCTGCTGCCATTTGTCACACAGCAAAAAAAAGTGTAATGGGATATTGGTGAGGAGGTTCAACCTCTACTGCCATACCACTACTATCTGTCTCTGATGACATGGGCCAACATAATAAAATAGGAGCCATTACATTCAGAGCAGGCCTTGTAATTGTTCTTCTGCCTCTAAGTTCTCCGTAAATAGTGTACTGACTTCCTTGCTATACCTACCAATTTTTCCCATGTGTACATAGTAATTCTGAGCAGAATAAGACCCACCTGCACTCCTGCTGAACTACGCAGCTGTGGGCTTGCATAAATGAATACCAGCTGGCTTGCATGGAAACCCTGTTAGTACTGGTAGGATTACTTGGAAAAGTAGAGTGGATTGTTTCGATTCCCATGTGCTATGGTATGTAAAACCACAGTGCATCTCTAAGATCTCTAGTGTGCATCTACTACTTTGGTGTCATTCGAGTTCTACCTGAAAGCACTTTTTCTGAGAAAAAAGCAGCACCTTAGCTCATACCACCTATAATCAGTGACTGAAATCTGAAACCGACAGTTCTGATAAGTAATTCCAGAGATGAATAATCATCCAGTGTGGCTGTTTGCAATTGCCTTCCAAAGAGGAATGCTTAAGCCAAGGTAATGCTATGACTTTTTGTGTAACTTGGACTTAAACGTAAACTTACTGCTGATACAGTATGCAGATAATGCTGGGATTGACAGCAGAATTGGAAAAGGTGGTCACAGAATAACACAGAGAGCTTGGCAAGCAGAACCCATGCTAAGATGGTAATACAGTCCCATGCAGAGCTGTGCATCTGACAAAAATCCAGGTTATAAGTATTGAGGAGCTAAAGAATTCGGAAAAGCAGCAACTTTGAAAAGTGCTTATAAATCAACCTTGAAATGTGATGTCTGAAGTAAGGGCAATTAATGGGAATATGGAAATCTATTCAAGAAAGCAGTGTGCAGGTGTGGGAGGGCAATTTTACATTTATATAAGCATTGATGAAACAGGTACTGGAATAGTGCTTGCAAGCCTGGTGTCAGTGTTTCTAACAGAGTAAGAAATGGTGCACAAAGAAAGCTGCAGAGATTATTTGAGCACTGGAGAAATGCCTTAGTTTGAAAGAAAGGAAGAATGCAATTTGTTAAGCTTATCAAAAGAGTCTGAAATGTAAGTTGATTGCAGCACAAAAGTACTGGCACAAGGAGATATACTTGATATTAAAAGGCTTTCTAATCTCATGTGTAAAAGCTTAAGAAAAAAACAAGCTCTAGAAGCAACAGCTGATGCATTTTAACTACGAATTTTACAAAGATTACCGTGCCAATTAGTCAGCAGAATAGGTCTGATGCATCCCCGCTTTGAAACCCTCAAACTGAAGCTGCACCCCTTCCCAAAAGACGTCCAGAGTAAGTTATTGATATCCTCACAGTGGGATGTCTGCTCCTTGAATGTAATGCAGTTTGATGTATTCCTGCTCTGCGTGGTATTTATGGGATTTTTGCACAGAGGTGGTATGTCCATACATAGAGTCAGTAGAGTTATTTTAAAGCTGATGTGTCCAACATCATTATATACAAATGATGATATACGAAGCATTGTGCATAAGACAAATGCTCACATTTGTCAGTAACGATAAACGTTTCCTAGTTGCCTGTCTAAAATAAAAATTGTTGCTCAGGAGAGAAAATTTTGTATTAATATATAAAAAGTCCACTAGATGGCACTGGAATATCCCTTTATGAGGCTCTCCTTAGGATGATTGCCTGATTATCCGTATTTTTTAATGAAGACTAAAAGGAATTTATGAACCGTAGTATGAAGAAACCAAGGGACATAACATTCTGATATTAGACAGGATGAATGTTCTTTGTTTCTGTTTGATGTACACAATATGTTGTTCACTGTTTCGTTTATGACTGAGTTAGCTTTATGCACTTACTTGTTTGGAGACTGTTTGAAAGAACTTAATCAGTATCAAATTATATCAAATGCTCCCCTTAATAGAGAATTGAACACCATTCCAATCCAAATTGGTTGCTGGCCAGATCTTGTTCTCTTCTTGCTAGAATAAATTTAGTTAAATAAATTACAGTGCTCTATTCTAAAGGGAAAGAGAGGCAGTGGTCTCCTGTGTCACTAAGGCATGATATCAAGACCACTTGGAAATAAGCACACAGTAACAGGAATTACTGTTTCAGTAAAACACAGCAAAAGTGCTTTGTATTTCTAAAGAGTCATTTCTGGTATTTCATCTATTTAATATCTTGTTTGCATGTAAAAACCTATCACTCTAAAGCAATTTTTTTATAACAAGTGTGTGTCTTCAAACACTCGAGACATCCGGTGGGAAGGAAGGATCAGCTCCCACTTCTCATTTCCAGAGAAATTGTTAGGCTTCTCAGCTATCCAGACTGACAGACATGGGCTGATGGGAGCAATGAAAGGAATAGTGAAAGCTTGTAGTACCTGGACATTCCTACACAGTAAATAAATGCAGAATGTGGACAGCTTAGCTTAACACATCCAGTGTTTCAGAAGATGCAAGTGATGTTGTGTTTCACTTTCTGATACAATTTAAGTCAAACAATAGATTAAATATAAGCTTTCTGCCAACAGTTCTATGATGAAAGACCATTAAAACCTACATGTATCAGCAGGGAACTCGAGGTGACTGTGGATCAAGAACGGTGACTTTGGCCTGTTGGAGAAGTTATATTGCCTGCTTGGAACATCGACTCAGTGGATGTTGCCAATCTGGTCTTTAGGATGTTTACTCATGAGTCATTAGAAACCTGTCCTGTAGGTATTACTTTCAAAACCTAATCATTTTAGCAATCAGTTTCATACAAAAGGAGCTATTAATATTGATCTGATATCTGGAGTATTAAAGAAGCATATAGAAATTTGATAAAAATCAGCCCCCTCCCCAGATTTTCCAAAATGTAGAAGAACCAAATAATTACAAAAGTAATTTGTGTAAGAAGCTGACAAATCCCAGCAGATACAATGAGAATGATGGGAATTTGGAAGACTGGACTATTGCTGGGGTATATCAGCAGTGCATGTCATCTCTGATTAGAACACAGTTCAAAAAAAGCAGAGCAACTACTTAAATACAGTGTCTAATGATCTATGCTTTGGTTGTCAATACAGTATCTGATCCTTTACCCGGATAACAAATTGCAGTATCACATCTCTTTTCGGAGCAGAGAACTGGAACTGTTTTGCTAGTCCTCTTTACCCAACAGCTGTTTCTTGCATTATCAACTTTAGAAAACAGGCATACAGCATACCTACCAAATCTGTTATCTCCTCATGGAAATCTCCTAGGGCTGTTGTCTGATGCTAAAATCTTCAAGACATTACAGCAGATCAGGCAGCCATAAGCCAGTTGGCTCACTCTTCTCTTTCTGTTGTTTGAAATGACTAGTGCAGGAATTGTGACTCTCTCTTACGCCTGCCTGTTGTCTCCTCTGTGCTTTTCATCAAAGTGAGATGCTTTATGAATTTAGATATATATTCTTTCTTAGGACACAAACCCAGTTATCACTGCCCCACTTCTTTAGGGACCTGCACTCATGTTCCCCACTACACCTTTTGTGGCAGGGGTTGGTCTTGAAGATACTTCTTCTCCCTTTTTTTGATCTATACATATAATTCAGTCTCAGATGTTAAAAGCAAATATTCCTTTCCCTTGGGACATTGATAGACATTTAGCCCCATGTATGATTTTTTTTTTCTCACCAACTCAGTGTGTCACTCAGCTATATATACTTCTTATGTATGTATATGCATGACATATTCTTTATTTCTTGTTTGTCTTCAGTTTTAACATTAATTTGGCAGTACTGTGAATCCAATTGAATTCACATCAGCCAATTAGAGATAATTCATGTGGGTACTGTTGCATTAGCTAACTGTAATTTTATTCTGTGGTCAGATATTTTAGCGGTTTTCATTTATATACAGTCTTTGATTTGGGCTGTTAATAATCAACAAAGAACAGGAAAACGTGGTGGTTTAACTCCTTGTTATGAGCATCCTGTGGTTTCTTTTCTGTTTTCTGGCCCGTTGGGTATTCTGCTTTTTGAGTCTTCTGCTCCTGAGTATGGCCACATTGGCTGACAGCTTCATGGTCAGGCTTCCCCAACAGCTAATCTTGTGGATTTAGTTGTATGATAAGTTCTGGGTCTATATCCCAGCATAACTAATTTCCTGTTGGGTTATTTTTCCCCAGAGATCCCCACTGTTTGCATTGGGCTGCTACTTGGAAGTGCCTTCTAGAAAGTATGACCGGGAGCTGTGATTTGATGATTAAAAAATTTCAGTCTGCTCAGCTGTGCAACCTGGTCTAGGGAGCTACTTTGGCATGGGGGTTGGACTCGATGATCTCTAGAGGTCCCTTCCAGCCCCTACAGATTTGTGATTCTTTGATTCTGTATCTTAAAGGGATGTGGTTACAGAGCAGAGGTACTGTGGTGCCCGCATGTAAGCCTAAGATAAAGCTGGAGTTCATCATTTATAATGCATGTAGGATGTAACTCTTGCAATATCTCAATCCCTATCAGGTAAATATATAAATTTTTCATTCCTTATTTTGAAGACTAGTCACTCTTGGATTGGAGAATTTTAAAGATAATCCACAAAACACATTTTTTACTTAACTTTTTGCTTGATTTTTCAAGACAGAAGCATTATATTGGTCCCAGATTGTATTAATCATGAGACAGTGATGATAAATGTATTTTTAGACTCAGAGAAATCAGTGTGTTTAACTTCTACCCTCTAACAGCTGGGTTAGTCCAACGATACACATTTTATTAAAGCTGTTGAAGGATTTGTTCAGCCCAATGGGATTTATATTGATTTGTTTCACTTTTTTTTTTGGTGAGCTTTATTCCTAGTTTGTTGTCCTATTGATTTGGAGAGGTTTATCCATTTGAGTTATTACAAATTTTTCTATACTTATGCTGTATTTCTACTAAAATAATGAAAAATTTAGGCCTTCACAACTATTTAAAAGAGTAAATAAATAAATCTGAAGCTGCAACTAGTTTTGTTGAATCAGAAATATCTCTGAAAAGGGAACGCTGTATTTCTTTTCCCCAGATGTATTTTCAGGCCACGTAGGGACATCAATTTATCATATTTATGAATCTAATATGGTTTTTGGTTGCTATTCTCATTTAATTTACCTGTAAATTATACATTTGCAATTCTGATCTAAACCATTGAGTTCTGTTTTATGTAATACCTATGGGTTTGTTCTTTTTTTCTTTTTTTTTTCTCCTCTATATGGACTGCATAACTGTATAAGTATTAGCTCATTCCACAGAGACACGAGGGATTCTTATACATAAAGCAACTGTAAGTGGAAAAAACTGAAGTTTAAAAGTAAGTTTTTTCCTGGTTGATAACTGAATATATTTAATGTATGTAAGTTCACTTAGATTAATAAAATGATCAGGATTAACTTTGCTATACTAGCAAATCAGGAATGTATAACTGAGTCCAGCCTCTAAACCCTGAAACAGTGTTGGTTTTGCTGTCTGTAAGCACTCTAATATGCAACTGTGTCACTTCGCAAATGCTCTGAATTTGTCCAATAGCCACAAGCAGTAGATACCTAACTTACAGACTCAGACAGTCCCATAGAGGTGAGAGAGATTAAGCTGTTTAAAAATTAAGTGCATACTAAGAGGGTCTCTTTTAGGGAAAAGACAAAACCTTGTAAGGAATTCTACCCCAACAGCACTGGAAACGAATAAAGATAGTTCCAAACTCTTGGAATTATCCTTGTTAGCAAAATGAATCAGAATGCTCTTTGATCCTGATGCTGCAGATCAAACCTCAACAGAAATTTGAAAAGGCAGCAGTGTCTGAACAGGAAAAAACTTCATACATCTCAGGCAGAATGTGGTCAGCTTCCAAAAAAAGATCGATTCCTACCCTCTTAGTAGAACACCTCTTGCAGTTTTATGTGTAACAGAGTTTTGAGGACTCTGACTGTAGAAAAATCGGTGCAGAACAGTCACTCATCTCACTGAGGTGGGAAAAATATTGTACATTCCTGAATGAAGAGGGTTCCTTACTTAATGGAATTTCTTCTCCAATTCCCATTGAAACAGTGTAGTCTGTTGTCAAGTGATGAACTGCTTTCAGTATGTCATCGGTTGTGGGAGAAGAGAATAAGTTTTATGATACAACCAGAAAACAAATGCTAAGTAGTGGACTGGTTTACAGTAGCTGGAGACATCTACTGGTCAGTAGATTTGTAAATTATTCTGAACAGCCATCCTGTATTACTGGAGTTGAGTTGTTTCAGAGAGGCTATTAGAGAGCTGCATTGTCAAGTTATAAACTAAATAGCCACAGCTGTTTAATACAGTTTATTTATTGATGCTGATAGCAGTCTTCCTCTCAAATAAGACCACATCGCTATCTTAATAGGAGAATGCTCCCTCTGATAAACGGTACATAGGGAATGGAGTTTGTAATATGGGAACTTGACTGTATGTGTAGCAAATGATGTGCTGTCTATTCATGAACAGAGGAATCTAAGGATAGATAGCTGTTAATTTCAGGGAGGCTGAACACACGGAAAAAGAGAAAAGACAAACAAAAACTCCCTCCCCCTGCTTTTAAATTAACGAAAATCAATTTTAATGTAAAATAAAGGCAGATACAAACCATGGTTTAACCAGACGAGGAACACAAAAGGCAATCCTGAGAGAGCCTGAGTAAAATTGTTTTACAGTACTCAAAGTCTAACTTCTATGACACTTCATAAGATGTGTCACACATTATTCACTTGTCTGAAGACTTTTTTCTGTGATAGTTTCTGGAAAACAGAAAGAATTGAATTATAGAAAATCAAATTGAATGAGTTCACTGTGTTCTTTACACAGAAGCTTTTAAACATTGCACTGTTTTTGTTTCTGAAGTTCAACAAGCATAATAAAATTAATGGATGAAGCAGAAGAAAGTTGCATTCCTCCAACAGGAATTTGAAAATGATCATGAGTCAGTAATACAAAATTTCCATGACTGATATTCTGCTATTGATGCAGAACAACAGCTGCATCTTCAGACAACTTAAACAGGGGCTCCAAAAGGAACTCTTAAAAACCCTTTGTTTTCAAAAATGAGACTTCAAAACATTTCTTCTCTTTGTGTTGTTACACAGACTGACAATCAAAAAATTTGAAGGTAGGACTGACATCTAGAGGAAAACATAATTTAATAGATTTTTGTGCAGAACTCATGGGTGGGCAAAATAAAATGTTTCCCTAGAAGGATGCAATTATAGTCTTATTTCTCCATATTCCTATCTTTTACTAAACTGACAGCTGGAGTTAAAGATTAATTTAGCTCCTGAATGCATAACAGTTTGCAACTTTCAAGAAATTAATGATAATTCCTATAACCTGTAAAGATCTTTCTTGTGCTAACTCTGTGTCTTTAAATTCTTTCATTGCTTATATTTATTCCTGGGCACTTGGAAATAATAGTTTAAAACAGATGGGAATTGAGTACACCTGCAATGTGAGGATGTTTGGCTTTGTATACAGTATAACATGCTTACCTAAAACCACTGCTAATCATCCTAAATTGCACCTTTATAAGTATGAAGCACTTCAAATATGTAGTGAGAATGGCATACCATTTGCAGAATTTTGACTTCTGTTCGAAGAGTCTCATAGATGCTTTCCCAGTCATCGTCTTTGTAATTTTCCAATTCTTTCTTAAGCCTGTG
This sequence comes from Odontophorus gujanensis, assembly GCA_013399175.1. Lineage (NCBI taxonomy): Eukaryota > Metazoa > Chordata > Aves > Galliformes > Odontophoridae > Odontophorus > Odontophorus gujanensis. Next base: position 578,316 of record VXAB01012692.1, on the reverse strand, counting down.
TTCAAAGAAATTAACCATTTTTATTTTTTTTTTAATAGCAGAGAATTGATGCTTGGATTATTTTGTTCCCTTTTAGTCCCAATTATCAATTTGACTAATGTGAGAAAACGCTCATTGATTTTTTGCATGATCAGGATTTAAGTTTGATAGTTCTTGTAATTTGCAAAGTGCAACTCTCACACGTTATCACTGGATTTCATTCACCCCTGCCAACTATGGTGACAATGCGGGGAACTTCAGAAAATGATACTTTGGGTTTTGAAAAGATGTATCTTGAGTAAGTGCTTGTTGAGATGAATGTATAGACTATGCTGTTATAAACTATGAAACATTTATGACCTTGTTAATTATCATTTTCCTTATTTGAACTTGTGAGTGTGGGTATCAATACTTGGGAAACACCATATGGTGTTGTTCTTATTTACTTGAGCATCCACATGTTGATACCAGTGAAGAAGCACTGGATTAGCTGAGACCTCTGCCTGACCCAGTGTGGCAGTTCTTGTGCAGCCAGTATTCCATACCCATCCACAGCATCCTTCTCTACCATGAAGACTACTTTTAATGTACTGATCTTTCCTACTGAAAAGAACACAGGCTTTTCCCCCATTCTTTCAGGCTTATATGATTGCCCCAGTAAAAATTTTTTGTTAACAATATTAACTGAAATTATTCTTAATTAAAAACATTCATATTTTCCTAACTGGCTAAAATCTACTAAGAAATCAAACAGTACAGAGCAAGTTAGAAAATCAGAGCTTTTTTCTTGTCTGCTTCAGGCATGAAATAGTATTTACAAACAGCACCTAACTATTTTTACCGTCAGTATGGAAGCAGTTTCAAAACAAGCAGCAACAGGAAGCTCAGTTGCTGCAGCTACTGAGCCACTGCAGCTCTTCTCCAAATATCTTCAGAGAACAGAAAGAGGCAGAAGACTTGACTTATCTAACACTGCCTACAAACCTGGGTCACAAATCCATTTTTTTGAAATCCAGAAAAATGTAGTTTATCTGGGAGGAGAAAAAGACTTTTATAGAAGAAGAGATTCCAAGGGGAACGTTAGTGTTTAAGAAACCTGTAGGTCATTTATCATTCTAAAAGTAGGCACCGAAACTTTGCTCAGCAGTGACTGCATTGGTTTAGATTATTGCTCAGCAGGTCAAGAAAAATCTCTGCCAGAGCTTTTAGAAGTCTGATTGATATGTTACATCAAGTCTTTCCATGGTTGCTGGAAGGGAAGCATCACAGGAGAGCTGAGGCTGCTTACTCTTCATACAGTTTCAAGGGTCACACAGGCAGACTGAAAAAAGGAGGAAAGGTGTTTGCTTTGGTTCTCATTAAATAGCTAATCTAATGCATCAAAGCAGAACTCTGTTTCTACTGAGGTTGAAAGAAGAGGTAGCAACTTTTTATTGCCTCTTATAGTATATAACAGAAAAAAAATCTCACCCTATTATATAAATAATGGCCGCCTTCTTCTCTCCTACTGCAGATAGACTTGGTTTTCTACACAAGAAAATGTGTGTTTGGTATGTAAATGGCTTTGGTAATAGTAAAAGGTATAGCACAGTGTGAGAGAAATATCTTAGTCTCAATGTGGTATTAGAATGGGAGCACAGGACTGAACGTCAAGTTTCTTTTGTTGTTTCTCTAGAAAACATAAATATCTTACCATCTTTATAGAAGCAGTATCAGTCCTGTGTGCATATTACAAAGCAGGAAAAGCCTTTTCTTTTGGAAATATTTCTTCTGTATTCATAACACATACAAGTGTTTGAACAAAAGGAAATTCTGAACTCTGAGAAATTAAATACTCATGGTACTGTAGTACAGTGCTAGTTTACAGGCTGTTTCATGGAGAAAAGCTCAATTCAAGGTCTAAGTTCAGCTTTTGATGTTGATTAAACCAGGTTAACCTCAGTGCCTTCCCTCCTTTTTTTTTGTTTTTTATTCGTGCTTTCTGCTAGCGGGATAGTAGAACCTCCATTTAAGAGAAACAAAAGCCCTACTTTGCTGAATTTCCTATAAGGAAAGTCATATTCTGTTCATCTCAGAAAGCGTTCTCTCATTGTCTTCGATGCAGCACTGGTGCAGAGCCCACATAGTGTCTGTCAGCTAAGAGTGATACCCATACGGTTTGGTTTACACTAAGGACAGAACAAATGGAAGATAAACAGTAACAGGTGCTAATCTGTGACTTTGAAAATGTGTTAATGTGCTTTGAAACAGTAAAGGTTTGCATATGGATTTTTAAATTTTATTTAAAATATGTTAGAAAAAACTTTTACACACAGTGACAGCACAACTCCTTGTAAAGCACTGGGTAGCAATGATAAAAGTCATTTATTCAAACGTGGTGTTTAATTTTTACATTAATCAATTGATTCTGCATTCAGGTCTTCCTTTTTTTTTTTTTTTTTTCCTTATTTAGAAGCTAGATAATTACAGTATGTGCCAGGAATATTATATTCGCAAAACATGGGCTGTCTGTTATGTTACAGTCTACACAATTAATGCATTGGAGACGCCTGAGTTACTGAATAAATGATGAAGTTTTACCAGAAGGAATGTGAGACAATGGAACTATTCAAAATAATGCTTAACCTGGAAGGAGACTTAGCTTTTTTCATTTTACTTTTAAGATAAGCAGGATGTTCATATTCATCTTTTCACTATCAGATTGAATGTGCAAACCAATTATTCATGGGACTATACTGTCTAGATGTAGGGCAGCTTTTCTGTCGCCTTCAGAAATGGAAAGAGATGTACCTTGTGCCAGAACAAGGATTGATGTGACAATTATACCCTCCTAACAACTATGATAAAAAGCAAATCTATTAAAAAAATCCAAAAAGATATTTTAGTTTTTGGCCTTACATGTCCTTTGCTGTAATTTCTAGCATTTTGATCTTTTAGATGACCATCAAATATACTTAAAAAAAAAAAAAGTAATTGCACTGAATTCAGTTTGGATTTTTAAATGACTGAATTTCAGGTAATGGGCTCCAATGAAAAGCTGGGCCGGAAGTGCCTTATTTGTGAAAGGAAGTTTGAAAAAGTCTATTTAAGATAAATGGCAATAATAAAACCTAGCCTTAAATCAAGTAGGTAGGACAATAGCATCTGAATGTTTTTTGAATGCTAGCTTGCCCAAGGCTGACCTCAGCTATCAGTGGCCCATTTTCCATTACTCTGGAATACTAGAAGTGACAAAGAGATGAAGATGGAGATCACTGAAGATGATCGATTTTGCAGCTGTGAAATGAGCACATCTATTAAATATCATTGGCATTTGTGGTTGATATGCACTCTACTTGAATTTTAGCTGTATATGCAGAAGGCAAATAGGAAAAATAATTGTGAAATCAATAGATGTTGCTATTATGAATTGAAGTGTGATGAAAAAAATGTTGCTGTCTGTCAGATCGGTCTGAAAATCATCCACAGGCTTGTAATACTGGATCAAGACTCAGTAGCCCAAACCTACAATCTAAGAATAATTTTATGTAAAGAGATCTCAAAGAAGAAATACTTTGTTCAGAGAGGTGGGTGAATATACGTTTTAGAGGTTTTTTTTATCTAAGTGGAGGACGAAGACTTGACCTGGTTATTGCTGGAACTGTAAAAAGAACAGACTGTTTCTCAGTCATATTTTAATGAGACAAGAAAAAATCTTCTTGTTCTTTCTTTCTGCCTCCAACTTGCATAAGATTGCCATTCCATTTTTTAACCGTAAGTACAAGGGAAAACATTAGAGTATTATAAATCAAATTGCTGGATGCTGGTAAAGAGAGAATAGGATTTATTACACAAAACTGAAAGATCTCTAAGAAGTTATATATAAACCCAAGAGTATGTATGTGGATTTTCCTGAATTTTATCAGAAAGGTCAGGAGAAACATTTATCAAGCTTTTAAGATTTTATTTAAGCTGAAGAAAAGAATAAAAGACTGGCTTACAGTCACAGCTAATGTGGTGGGGCCACTCGGTCTCAGTTCAACACTGGGACTAAATTAATGTGCATTTTGGAGCAAAAAAGCGAGAATAGTGTTTTGCTGGGTATCTACAATTTGCTGACACGACTAAACGGAAAATGCTATTGATACAACTGAAGAAGCCAATGAATTTCAGACTATTATTAATTAACTGGGGAAGGGAGCAAATGAGTCCTAAATGGAATTTTGTATCTCAAAACACAAACTCAAGCACTTGAGTTGAACAAATAAGTTATAAAAGTACTTGCTCGATGGATCAGAAATAGAATAAAAATTAAGATGTAGTACTTATAATAAATGCTAGCAAGAAGATATAACAAAGGCAATCAGTATACTAGGCTACGAAACAACTGGAATTAAATGTAAATGAAAATAAATAGAAGAACACTATGTATAAAAGTATAAATCTGGTGGTTTCATTGGATGAGCTTTAAGGAATATATTATTATTATTACTCATTAAACATGGAAAGTTTAAAACACGTGCAATTAAGCTGCACATTTAGAATAAGATCTTTTGCACGGACAGCAAACCAAGGGTATATGGACTGTTTAGCATTTGAACTGACTGTAAGGAGAGGTTACAGCAGAAAAGAAAAACTGATAAACATCAAAACTGAAATGTTTATCCTGAGGTCAATAAGATTCCTGTTGAAAGGCATGGAAAATAAATATGCATCAGGGATCCTTCCAGTTCAAGTATCTTGACTTTTGTACTGTGCATGTAAAATAAGATTTTAGCCTAGGTGAATTAGTGCAACTATCCTGTTACTGGAATTATTATATCTTGAAACTGAGGCTGCTTTGTTTTAAGAGGAATGTAGTGTTTTCTTAGAGCTAGAGAGCATGAAGGCGCATCCTTATTTTTCTTTCCAGTACTGGCTCTCCATTCCCCGCTCACCTTCCAGGCTGAGTGCATCTCAAAAAACAGGTGAAAGTTGGGAAATGGAGTTCTCACAATCAGCAGTGTCAAAGATGTCCTAATTTTTTTTCTTGTTTTTTCTTGTTTTTTTGTGTGTTTGTTGGAAATAATTCCTGCTTTATCTTTTCCAAGGCTTATTTACTTCCACTGTTCATAGGTGAGTTCTATTGAAGCTGTATGCTCAGACTTTTCCCCATGTCCTGTATTTAAATCCTTACATATGCATGAGTTCATGATCTAGTGTTGTATGTAAAGACATTCCTCCTCTTTTTGCTCTATAAGGACTAGAGTTCTTTCCTTTTCTTAGAACACATTCTATTCCAAAGGCATTATTGAAAAATTTGATTATGATCAGTGGTGACTGTAGTTACCTTCTTCCAGCTCTATTTTTTTTTCAGTCCTATTACTGTCGTTCCTATTAGTCATCTCCTTGCTCAAAATTTTTAATATGAATTCTTCAGCTTAATTAATAGTGGGATATCAAATACTTTACTAACATCTAGATGGATGACATTGCATTTTTTTGCCTATCTAATTGCTGTCCTATGAAAGAAACATATCATTAGTCAAATTTGATCTATTTTTTGTAAATCCATACTGCAATTTATAATTGAAGCATTTTTAACATAATTCAAGCTATAATAGTTTCACTGGACATTGCTATTAAAAGGAAAAGCTTAAAAAAATCAATGAGAAGACTGTCATTAAAAAACTCATTTTAAACCACATATATTACTCCAGAGATTGATATCTCCTGATTATAAATTTAGGATAAAATTTATTTGCAAAATGTTTTCTCAAAACCTCCAGAAACTGGCCCTAGGCATTCCATTCAGAATAGATATTCAGGTTTCAAAGAATAGCCTGCCTTTATACTACTGTGAAAATTTTAAGTAGAAATTGTCTGCTCTTAGTCTAAATAAACTTTAATATCATTTCTTGGTTGCCTTGCATAAGGCAGCATATTATTCTAAAATTAAGATGAGAAAGTAGAAAAAAAATACAATAAGTAATTACAGTGAATATAATAGTTCAATGCCATCATTACGAACCTGCTCTTAAAGGCTCTGCTTGATTCTGTCTTACACCATTTAAGTGATGGTACTTGCTACCAGCCTAGGAAATGGGACTCAAGAGAGCTGCTGCCAAAGTTTTCTCTTGCTTTTCTGTACGTGGGGTTGACACTGGCAGAGCAAATGATTAAAATAAGGCTTTTGATTTTCTTTGCATTCCTTTCCTGAAAAAGAACACTTTTCTTGAAGATATCTCTGGATGATGTGTCCATCCCAGGAGACATATGACTTTTAGGGAGCCTACACTGAGGAGGAGGTTAAAGTGTCTTGAAGAGAGAGTGCAAGAAACAGAAATCTGTATGTCTTTGTATTTTTGATCTATTAATTTGTTTGTGGTACTTTACATACTTTATGTTCAGGTCAGTAAGAAGGCACATTGTGTTGTCAGGAACTGCACAAAGAATGCTGACAACCATGAAAAATTCAGCATCTGAGATTAACAATGGAGGTGTAATCACCAACAAAATCCTCAAAACTTCCAGAGTGAAAATTATGTACTGAATAAAATGAACTGAAATGACAAATTATTTTTGGTTTATGTATTGTTAACTGGAACAGGCTTTAATTACATTATTATTTTCTCAAGTATTGAGAAGATTCAGGTTGTTAAAATCTTGAATATTTATTGCTTTTTAAATTTTTATGATTGGCTTAAAGTGTCTTGTTTTTCTAGTCTTCTTTCCTCTCTCTCATTAGCTTTACAGAAATGAGCAGTAAGCAAAATAGCAGAATTTCAATGTTTTGTATTTTCTTTTCATGCTCAGTAACATTTTAGAACTTTTATGAAAAGAACGGAAAAGATTTTAAAGAAGTCTCATTCATTTCAATTCAGTAATAAATTAAGCAACACCAGAATGTAGTTCAGAACTAGAAAAAACCTAACGCTGAAGATTGCTCTAGGAAAATTTGACATGCTCTATGAAATCATCATTTCTGATTGAAAAAAATAAAAACACCATTTTAAATGCTGCACGTACAAGCATATCTATACGGCAGTCAGTATATTCCACATACATGCTTGGAATATAACTGCAAGTCAAAGGTTCGGTGTGTAATTAATAATAAAATAAATTGAAAAATAAACTGAAGAGCAATAGTCTAAACAAGTATACAAAAGTGAGCAATAATGAAATAAAAAGCACATGCAAGATGCTGCTTCTCTTGTATTTGTGGACAGTTCCATCTTTCAAGGAAGGAGTGGAAGAGTCAGAGTTGAAATAAATCATTTTGGGGCACGTTAAACAGCAACAACAATGAATGTAAAAACAGCAACCAAACTATTGAAGGATGTGGAATAGTCCTAGTTGTGCCAGGAATTATTAATTTAGGTACGGAATGTACTTTATTCACCCATTATGTATGACTACCTTATACAAGGCAGTACAAGTGAAATTTTGATGATAGGCAGATTGTAGCACAGAAATCAGGTAGCATGTTTTATGCCATTGGAAGTACTGCTGACAGAAGTTTTCCCTGCCTAACAAAAACTTGGAGCACTCTCAAGGATGTCAAGGAACATTACTGACTTGAGATTTGGAGTTGCTGGTAGATTTGGTTCCCTTAACACAGCTGTAGTCATTCAGTGATCCTTGCCCTAATTACTTTTACTCTGTCTTGGCATGAAGATTACCCCTGCCATATTCTAGAATCATTACTGGTCATATGACACCTCCCAACTTACACCATGAGAAAATAAAATCATGTCTCTGGCAGCATTTTGGCAGGAAACATTCCCTCTAGGCAAGGGCTCAAGAGGAAGACTACTAAAGCACTGCATTTTAAAAGTATGACTTCCACTACTGCTGTATCTCATAAAAACCACAATATATAATACAGTAGCTTATATCTCATGTAAACTATAATATATTTTTTCATGGAGAATCGTTAATAATCATTAAGATTGGAAAAGACCTCTATGATTGTCAAGTCCAACTGTTGACCCATATCCCCCATGCCCACTAAATTGTTTCCCTAAATACCATATGTGCACATTTCTTGAACCCCTCCAGGGACAACAACTCCACCACATCCCTGGGCAGCATCTTCTAGTTCCTGACCGCTGTTTTTTCTCCACATATGCAAATTTTATTTAGTGTTTAGTTCTCATCCATAACTACAACTGTGCTCAACACTCAGATGTTGCTTAGCTTTATTCAGTATTGTATGTGTAACAGAACAAACCCGTAATTGCAGGACCAATAGCTGGAATTAACAGTGTGTGCTCCTCGTGACCTTTTGTAATTCTGTGATGGAATTGAGAGAAATTTTATGAAACTGCAGATATGGTATGGGGCATTTTTCTCAGATCAAAGATAAATTGCTGTAATTTGAATTAGCTGGCTGCACTCTTCAGTTGAAATACAATTTACTTTAAGATATATACTTAATTGTAATGAAGTTTCTTGCCTTGCCAGCTACATTTGATATTGATTTTTAAGCTGAGACTAGGTATGTGATACTGTAACAGACTAACAGGGTAGCCTGGGAGCTACATATATTAGGTTATTGATGATGTCTGTCTCTCACGTTTGTTCTAAGGAAGCATTAAAAACATTGGTACTCTGATCATTTAAAAAGTGGTATGGTTTCCTACCCTGTAAAATAGAGAAAATAAAATTCTGTGCTTATTTATCAGAAAGAAAAAAAAAAAGTATTTTTGACATTGTTGGTCCTATGTCAAAGAATTTTTCTCTGGATGATGTATACTAAGTACAGTGTTCAGTAAAAACAAAAAATATTTTCCTGCAACAGATTCTATGAGGGGATGGACTTCAATTAAAGAAAACACTTGTCTAATTAGGCTACAAAATGTTACTTCTCAAGCACATTGAGTACAATCGATAGTGTATCTAGGACTGTATTAATTAGAACTTTGGCTGCAGAAGATCCTTCAAAAGAGCCAAAGATGCACATAACTTGTTAGGAGGGCTTCCTTGTTTGCCCTGGGTCCTGGGGTTCACTGCAGCTTGTCTTGACAATGCTACAGAAATGCTCCTGTTCTCTCAGGTTCCCTTGATGAGGGCAACCAGAGGGGTGGACAGGATAGTTCTCTCACAGACCTGCTGCAGAGAGACTAATGGCATTGACTGAACAAGCATGTGCTCTGCTGCAGTAGTAACAGTAGTAGCACTTCATTTAGATCTTGCCCTGCATGCAGGTATCGAATAATGCCAGGTTATCCTGATCATAATATGAGGCATTTTATGAAGTGAAAAAATCTCATCATCCCTCTTGCTTTGGTTGTAAATTTGTGTCTTCCACCTGTGTGGAACAAAGTATTATTCCTCAGAGAACTAGGAAGAAAGCCAGGCTTGTATTGGTTGGAGTGACTTTGCTGGGATCTCATAGTGAATCAGTGGCAGAGCTGGGGTTTGAAGTACTCCAATGTCTGCTACTTCTGTAACTTGTACATAGGAAACCCGTTACAGAAAACTAATTATGGCAATTTGAATATTAAGTGGTATTACAGCAGTGAACTACTCCAAGGGAAATGTGTAATTTAGAAAGAAGTTGACAACCTCATGTATCACAAAACCTAACATATCATGATGGAATGAATAATGTAGAGGGGTGAATTATAACAGGCTGTCTTACAACTGCAACAGAATTGCAACTATTATTGTTATTTACATTGTCCTTTATGTATATGTTGAATGCAAAGTTTTTGCCACTGTATTCAGAATTGTGAGCTAATTAACTTTTATGTTGAAGGAATTTTGGCCATGTCTCAACACTATGTAAGAGGTCGAAGAGAGTTAGTAAAGGGGCTGATATATCATTTTCTTTCAGAAACTGGTATTCAGCAAAATATGGTCCTTTAACAAACAATTCAGAAAAATTCCCAGCATTCCCTGCAACGTTTCATTTCTCCTTTGAAAGATTTCAGGGGAGAAGAAACCTTGCATTTATTTATTCTTGGAGAGAACTTAAGAAATGAATAGGAAAGAAGTGCGATGTTAACAAAAGCTTTTTTTTCCCTAATAATTTGTTAGAGAAAAATTTGGGTCAACTCTTTTCTAGGAGTTTCTCTGCACTGAACATTACATTCTTTTGTGTATGGTGAAAATGCAGATGTCAGATTGGAGCAAACACAACAAATGAGTCGTCAGGTCAGTTCCTAGAAAGCACAGAGTGTGAAAGGTCTTCTGTCTTATTTGAATCTTCAAAATTTTGTTCTAAACTAGCTTAATTAGAAGTCAGACTAGAACTGATGGTAGGGACAGTAGATCTGCATTTAATATGTTCTATATGGAAGACACAGCTGAGCTGAAGAGATTATTGTGGTCCACCCATTCTATCATCATCAGACTCTTACCTTAAACATTCTGGGTTGGTCTGAGGTTTTTCTGTCACTTGGACTTTTTCTGCTTCTAAATCTTTTGTTGTTCCTTCAGCCTCCTTGATTAATTTCTCCAGGTCTAAAAAAATAATAATGATCTTATAAATATATATTAATCATCCGTATTTAAAGCGGAGTCTGCATTCTTTAAATCTAGCTAACATTTTTCTCAACCTTCCCAACCTTGCATTTGGACTTCTTTTTTCATGCTTTGTCTTTCATATAATAATGCACAAATGTCAGTAGGAAACAGCTGGGGTGTTTACATCTTAGAGGTGTGTCACCACAGCCACATCTGTCTGTATCAGCCTAAGTCATGCTGCCTGTCAAACGTTTAAATTTTAATAACATTCTTTAATAACAAGTTAATGGTATTTTAAACAAGATTTACATTGATTTAAGGTCAATTTGAAACACTTAATTCTCTATTTAAGTAAATATTCTAGTGGCAAAAGTGGAATTTTATTTTTCATATTCATAGGTTATGATTCAGCAAATCTGTACATCTTGGTATCAGAGGCATTCAACATAAAATTTAATGAAGTCCACAATATTTGTTATACTCATTCTAAAAAGTATAAATTATATAAATATATATAATAAATAATTAATAAATATATAAAATTATATAGAATATATGAATTATATAAAATATATAAATTCTGACATAAGGTAAAATATATAAAATCTTATTTCTATGACTTTTTTTTTTTTTGCTGAGAAAAATAACTTGACAGAAAGGATTTTTTGGAATTATTTGGAATCATTTGGAATCAAGGCAGAAATAGCACACCTTTGAGTTCACTTTCAAGAGTAAATAATTCCTGGTTTAATTCATTCTTCCGCATCTGAAGTCCATTAAACTGAACATTCTTATGTTCCACTGTGTCAATTTCTAAGGAAATAAACAATTATATTTTAAATCAAAAGGCATTGTAGTTTAAGTGTCCATGATACAGTTTGAAATATTCTTGACTACTTTTACCCTTCTTCTCATTTGGTGACAAATTACCAGAAATATAACTAAAAGAAGCTGAGTTAAAGCCAGTTCACTGGAAATTACATGTCATGTAATTACTTCCTAATTATGAAATTATTTTTAGTGTTCCTAAGGTGTTTGACACATCTTGTTGATTGAGCATGCCGGGAATTGCAGATGTTTGCTTTAGAGTTACTTAAGCAATATGATGACTTTCATTCATATAGAACCCTTTAAACATTTGAAGATTAATACTCATCTTCCAGCACTCTTCCTCCATAGATTAAGTAATTCTGATTCACTCAGCTTTTTCCTTCTTTCTCCTCCAGGTCTCTGATCATTCTGACTGTTCCCATGAGGATTGTATCTAGCTAGTCCAAACTTTTTCTTGAAATGCAACATCCATCTTAGCACCGGTTAAGAATTTAGCTGCCCTATGTATAGTGAAGGATTATTTTGCATATCTTAGGGGGTAGAATTATGTTTATATGTCTTAGTATAGTGCTGGTATTCTGATGTTGACTCATGTTCAGCTTGTGATCCATGATGACTCCTATGTCCTTGCAGAAGAATTGCTTCTCAGTCTAACTCATTTCTGGGAGACCTCATATTCTCTGTCTTAACACAAATAATAATCTTTTGTGGCTTTAATAATCTTTATATAACGTGGTATGCCACTCTTTCAGTTTTGTGGTAAGAAGTGGTTTCAGACAGCAGGAGAATGCAGTTAAAATTATTGTTTAGCAGAGTTACATATTACTGATTTTCATTCTCCAGTAACATAAGATAATTTAATGTAAGATTTACCATTTTTTAACAGAGCAGCTTCATTCTCTAAATCGTTTATTTCCGTCTTGACTTTTTTCTTAATCAGGAGTTCTCTATTGCTTGTTAGTCCGTACTCATTGTTAAACTCTGTTACTTCCCTAGTAAAATTATCTTCCTCTTCAGTCATTTTTCTCTTTGCCTCTGTCTGAAAAAAAAAAAAAAAAAAAAANNNGGGCAGGGGAAAAAAAAAAAAAAAAAAGGAAATGGAAAATTGAATGTTTAAGTGGAAAAAATGAAGTTTTTATTTTAAGCGAGGCAGACTGAAAGATACTTGTTGCTTATGCTTACAATTTGTATATGTTGTGTATTAACTTCTCCTGACCTGGGAGAACATGAAAATGGCCTACAGCTCTACCATTTTGTCTGCTGTTTTAACCTTTTGTCCTTATAAAGCAAAGGGTATATTCTTCCTTTAAAAAAATTTTAAATTCACTAAGTTATATACTTGTGTAATTGTTTTAAAGTTCACCTCATTATCAAAACTACAGTTAAGTTCTATTTAAAATCCATAGCATAGTGTGGCCACTACTTTTTAGGCTGTTGTTAAGTAAAGATGTAGTTTACTCCTGTGCAAAAGGCAGACTTGCTTTATTTCCTTTGGTAACTATTAAGTCAGCTATGGTTGATAAGGAGTCACTGTTTCATTCTCTGCAAAAAAGAATCCCAAAGAAAAGGGTGACAATAAATTACTGTAAAAATACTGACTAAATTAGATTAGAAGAAATAACTTCATATACGAGAAGAGAGAAAAAATTATCTATATTTCAAATCTTTACATTAAAATTAATCAAAGTTTATATTTCCTCAGAGGATAGAAATTTATCCTTTCAACTAAATAACATTCCTATGATATTTATCTACTTTTTCTTTCTTCCTTCCTATATTTAAGACAGGGAGTATTTTGAATGTTGAAGTAATATTACTGAATTAAAGTAAGGATTTAGTGGTAATACTGGTGATTCATACTAAATGTTGAAAATTCAGATCTGCTGATTTGAAGTATGAATATATGTATGTATATGAATATTTGAAGTATGAATATAATATATGTATTATGAATATGAATATATGGACCTTACTTAAAGAGTCAGGGAAACACCATGCAGAAAGAGGAAGACAATATCCAGGTTAGCATGGCAGTGAACTGAAAATGTTATTGTCTTTATATGTTGCAGTACCTAATTTTCAAAATGGGGATAAGTGGTTTTGGTCTATAAGAGATTATGTGGAATGTCAGAATTCCTGAAATGTGATGCTGGCCTTCCTGAGATTTTCCTCTGATACTTCTCAGTTTATTTTACTGTGGTTGAGACAGTCTGATTGAAGGTGAGAGTCTTCTGCTTTCCTTTTGCAAAGGAAATATCATGCCATCATTGGAACTCAGTCACACAGTAGCAGACATAAGAAACTAAAGTTAAGAATGTGAAATCAGCTTTATAGGCAAACTGCAGCATATATTACCTTAGATCATTAAGATGAGAATTAAATTTAAAATTCAAATAAGTGATTTAGCTACAGTTACATTTTTAAGTATGCTGGTATAAAAAGAAAAAATGATTATTCAGATTTATAATTTTTTTTTCAAAATGGATGGCTGCATAAACTTGTATGGTACAAATGAGCTATTTGAATACCATAGCTGAAAACATACCAGGTTTTTGAGAAGAATGCTTTTCTGGTTAGTAAGTTCATCTTTCTGTTTCTCCAAGCTGTCTTCGTGTTTCTTCAAAATTTCTAAGAAGAACATTTTTTCAGACAGCTGTTGAACCTTCCAAAACAAAAAGTTATGAAATAAGGTTATTGCTTTTCTATTTCATATACTTTTATATTGGACATAAGGATCTTAAAACACAGCTGGCATAGCTGCAGCTGCTGCTATTGAAAAGCATAGCAGCTCTCCCGACCACTTTCACCCAAAATCTTCCAGTTTGCCACTAAGCTTTGGGAAAGTACCCCCCCTCTGAAAGCCAGATTTGCTGCTAATCAGTCTGTCTGAAATGATATTTTTAAATCTATGCAATTCGTATAAAATAGTCTCAGGTTAAAAACAGGAAAGATATTGATCACACAGAATCTTTTAACCAACCTTAATACAGTGACCTATATCTCACTGCATATAGATTGTCTCGTGTCAGACCACATAACATCAGAGGGACAGAGGTCCAACATCATTGTTCTAACTGAGTATATGTGCTTAGTTCTGCAATGCTAGTATTGCATAGGAGAAAGAATGAGGAAGGTGCTTACGTTTTTCTGAGGACGATTGCTGAAACTCTTAGTTGAAGAAGCATGACAACAAAAGTAATGATAGAATTATGACAGTTTGGCCATAAGCTTCCCCAAAACTCATACTCTAATTCTGAATATCATTTTAAACATGTTTTTACACATTACAACCAGTAGTTTGTCTGATAGAAGAGCATGCTTTTCAACCACAGAAAGGAAAGTTAGCTGCAGAACTGCTAGCAGACCTTAGAGGCACAGGGTAAGTATCAGGAAGTAAACTGAATGGTCAAGGTGTTACATAAGCTAGTGCGTGCAGAAACAGAAAAGATCAAATCGCAGTGATATTATAGAGGTGAAAATCAGAAGATTTGAAAAGAATATAGATGATTTTGGAGAGAGTACAAAGGAAATGCATCTGATGTCAAAAGGAGGAGGATAGTGGAATCAAATGTGCTAAGACTGGAGTGAGACAATCAGACAGGAAGGGACCAGACTTCCTCATCCCTGATATGTCTGGCATGCTAAGCATCAAGGAGGTGCTTGCCTCAGCAGTATTTACGTTTCATACTAATTCAAAGAGAGTAGATGGTCTTATACCTCTGTAATTATATTACTGAGCATAACTAACTGCAGTGTAGGTTCTCCATCTGTAGGATGCCTATTTAATCTATGCATTTGCAATAGATTTTTTTGGAAGAAATCGTTGAGGCATGAAAGGCAAAATGCTATAATTCAGGTTCTAATTACATGCTACCTGATTTTACTGAACAGAGAAAATAAATAGCATTTCCTGGGAACCTTTGATTGACCACGGGCAGTCTCTGTGAAATAGATGTCAAAACATGTTTGAACTCAGGCTCATCTGCTTGCTCAGGCATAAGCCCCTGTGCATGTTCATGCTAGCATATCAGTGCTTTTAAACTGCAGTTATTTGGTGTGGGACAAATTAAACAGCATTAGCTGAACAACATTATTTAATGCTATTTGAATTACATTAACTGTTGTAGACATATGTAAACTTAATTCCTGTACTGAAAAATAAATTACTTTTAATAATTTCAATATTTATGTAATCTTTAAACCTAAATACAGTCTGACTGAAATGCATTTTCCCATTCCACTTATTTTCTGTATCATGTAAATGAATCAATGTCAGAATAAACAGGCAAGTAAAATATATTTTTGTGGACACCAGATAGAATATTAGGTGGCTAAGGTACTTAAGATTTAATTAGGAACAGTTCTTCAGCTCTTCCCATTAGTCATTTACAATAATAGCTCTACTCTAGGGATGCTCTATACCTTCCGCATACACACTGATTGTAAATCACACCACATCAATAACAAATTAGCAGTATAAACATAAAATAGTGTTCATAAATAAATGTAGGAGCAATACTACAAAAGACTTTACCTAACAAACATCTCTCAGTTATAATGTGTTGGCTAAATAAGTTACTGTGTTAAAGTTCTTTTGTGGCATGCAAACATGACTAACTGCTTGCAAGATTATAGCCTCATTTTACAACAGTGTGTATTTGTTTATGAATTTCTTTATCTGATCCTGTCATAGTAATGTTTATGCCTATGTGTATATTCATATATATAAATAAAATATCCCTTAAAAATGGCAGTAGAACCTGTTTTTGGAAGGATGACAATCATCCTCAAAACATTTATTTTTGCATCTGTGTGAGGTAATCCCCCAAAGGTTTTTGAAGATTTATTTAAATGCACAACAGATCTAACTTCAAAGGAGATACCACAAGCTTTCCTGTTGTGCATACATGTTCCATCAGCACAGGTACTTAAGCGCACAGGGATGATAACCTGACTTCATTTTTCAGGCACAAGCAAATGGATTTTTATATCATTTGTACTAACAGGTATTAATAGCAAAAAAAGGTCTGCAAAATTCGATGGTTAATCTAAACCAATGTCTGCAGTTTGGTTAAACAGAAAGCACAATAAAATCTTAGAAGTATTGAATAGGTTCGGAAACTTTCTCCTGTCTAGAGTGTCCCTAGCAAAACTCTTAAGGCCTGGCACAATGGTCAGCCCAGGCTCACAGGAAGATCTTTAGGATTTGACTCAAGATCCTGTGAAGTAAATACAGTGAATGTTTCTACATAATGTCTGTGAAACAAATAAGGCCTTTCAGGCAGCGGGCAATTCAGGAATGATTTCCAAACCTCTAATAACCACATCCTTTAAAGGAAAAACTGCTACAACAGGCTCCAAGACTGCTCATACTGAGCTGCTCACACCATCCCCAAACAGCTCACCTGCTCCCTGCCTGCTCTTTTCTGGGGAGCAGCATGGCTTTCCTGTGCCTTTGTGCTGTCTTTTTGCATCCACTTTTGGAAATGTTATCTGCAAAGTTCCCACCCTGAGGTGAGCAAGTCACTGAGCAGACCCAGTCAGCCTTCAGGGTAGGATTTGGGAGGAAAGCCACAGATAGACCTTTGCACGCATGAAGCATGTAGATTCACTGGCAGTGATCACTACAGAAATACACAGTGTACGTTTTCTATATGTTGTCTAACTCAGTGGGTGAAGCATGTGCCTTGAAAGTGTTTATGAATTTATTCCCCAACAGAACAATTCATATGCTTGTAATAGTAATGTATTTCATTATTATCTGTACTACAAACATTCCTCCTTACCTTAGTTTCTAATTTCATTTTTGCCGTGTTCAGCTCTTCTTTCAGTTGGTTAGTTTTTTCATGACATTTGTTTATGTCAAATTTAACTGCAAAGCAAGGAGAACCTGTGAGAATGCATGGTCAATTTGTAAATGTTATGTTCTTACAAAACAACAGCACTGGCAAGAAGTCTCAAGCTTTTCCAGCAAAACCCCCCTCATGATTATGTAGTGGTGCCACTCCACCTTTGCTAGGATCCTTCAGGATCTGGAGCGGCCATTTACAGCAACCAACACTGTGGGACATGCAAGACGGCTTTCGTGGGGCTGACCTTGTTGGATGAGGCGCCTCTTCTCCCCCACCTGCTTCTCTGTGAACTGAATTTGTTGGAACAAAGTATCCAGGTTCATTTCCAACTTGTGGTCAGGTCCCGGTGCGTGAGGGCTCACTGCCCTGTGCAGGGCTGGATGCTGAAAGCCAGGGGATGCACTGAGAGGAGGAGAGGGCTGGAGATGCAGCCCTTCCCTCAGAGCTCTGCCCCACATGCTGCCAAGCCTTGGCTGTGCACTCCAGCCCCAACCTCCCCACAGGTGGCTGCTGCAAGGCTCTGGGGAGAAACCACACCATAGAGGGAAACCACCTGGAAAGGTGACCACAGAAGTCACCCCAAAAGGCGTGCCAGAGGACTGAGAAAGTGAGGGCTCAGGATGAAACTTTAGGAATGGGGAACATGAGCAGCTGGGTCAGGAAGAGCGCAATGGCACAGCTGTGCTGCGGGAGCCTGCCCAGGAAACACGCCGTGGGAACAAGGCAGCAGAGGAGCAGTAGAGCAGGGGCAGGAGAAACTTCGTCGAGTCAAAAGGCCTCTGATCCTCTGAATGTTGTCAAACCTGCGTGTGTTTGTGAAACCTTGGTTCTCAGTCAGGGTGCAGGGATTTTTGATCAAACAGCTCTGACTTTATTTCTCTAGAGCCAAATGCTTTATACTGCTCTTGCGTTCAAAAGCTGTTTGGATTTTTTTTTTTTCCTTCTGTCTTCCTTTTCTGTGGAGTGTTCACCATCCATTTTTAATAACATAGCTGTTCAGATTTATTTGTCTTTCGAAGATTGATGCCTAACCTTAGTGGTTATGGAAGTAGGCTAAAATCTGCAATTGTCATACAATTCCCCAGAAAATGGGAAAACTGACTACATAAAAATAAAGTGATTAAGCTCAACTCAGCTGCATCACTGTTAATGGGAAATGACAGCACTTTTTTCCCAGTCGGGCTCTGTACACAGGATCCAAACCCAGCCCGCTGTATGCTATTCTGGGGCAGCCTTGCAGATGAGATTACTGTGCTCTGAGCTTCTGCAGCTTTTTGATTTGTACATTACTGGATCAAATACCTGGAAATGTAAATAGCTGGTTGAAAATATAATTCATATTACAGGATTTGTTCTTACACCTTGAAAAAGACGAACTACATTCCCTGCAGGGCATACCTTTGTGAAGTTGGCCTATTTACTCTGAGGCAGAAAAGACCTGGAGGAAAGGAACTTGGTATCCTTCCAGCCTTTTCCACATTGTGAAAGATTAGAATTATTGACAGCCTGTCTTGTTAGAGTTTTCCTGAGAGGAGATACTGTCATAGAATAGACTGCAGCATAAAAATTCAGAAATTAGGAAACCTTTGACCACAAGAGGCAAAGCAGTATAAGTGAGAGTACAAGTGCTTTAGTGTTGTTCTGAATTAATAGAACGAAACTGAGAATTCTGTACAAATGTTATGTTGTAGCTTTTGCTACTTAAGAAGCACCACGCTCTAGTGGTAGCAGGCTACAAAATTGTGCTTTTTAAGAGATGACATTGCACTATGTAAGAAAGAAAATGAGGGTTCTGGTGACATGTAAAAACCTGAGTCTCACACTGTACAGTATGTTGCAGGAAATGCAATCATTTTTTAAAATGGAGCAAAGTGTAACTGAAGGAGAAGAGTTCACAAAAGTGAATTTAGAAAATGTTACAGAAATAAAGCTTCCTACCCAAAGGCCAAAGCAAAAGCAGATGAGTCAAAGGGGAGCATTTGGTGATTGAGACAGTGATTTGTTACACAGGTCTGATGACTGAAAAAGTCATTTCACAAAATTCAGGAAAATGAACTGCTCTATCAGTGGATCAAGGAGGAAAGAAAATGAAAAGCATTCTTTGAAGTTTTTGAGACTTGACTGCTTTTGTATTTGAAACTGAAAAAACTTCTCTAGACTGGGATAGTGCTCAGTGTCACTTATTAAAGAAACGACTGTTTTTTGTGAAGGGTGCTTCAATGTCTAATTATGGCAATGGAACTGCTCATCCTAGAAAGAAGAGTCTGGCTCCAACTAACTATACTTCTCACTGTCTGAGAATGACCATTTAGCACCATTAACAGTTCTGTATAAGATTCCTTCAGATACTGGAAAAAAAAAAATCAAAGTGGGACAAGTCTTTGGAAAAAAGACTTGATGATTTTTGACTCCTGCAGATATGTGCTTGATTTTACATTGTAAATAACTCATCAGTTAAGGATCATATTAAGTGAACCGTGCATGTACAAATGCTTCAGAATCAGGATAAAGGCCACTATTTCAAAGGTGTGTAATTTCCTAACTTCCACAGAAATGGATGAGATGGTATGACCTTAAATGTTTCAGAATAAAAGTAAAATGTGAATTACCTTTGCATGACTTCCACTTCTGTAGAGTAAAAATCTTTTGTAAATCACTAGCTGTTAGAAAGGTGACTTTAATTTTGCTCTTCCGGTCATATCAGTGCATCCTAATCTTAATCTATATCTGTATCTTAATCACTGTGCTGTAATCAGGTCTTGCCTTTCTTGTGCACTTCAAAATTAGTAATTGCCCTTCGTAATCAGGCTTCTGTGCTAATAGTAAAGTTTCTTCTGTGAGTTTCTCATTGTTTGTGTAGGAATAAAGAAAGATTTTGTGTGCAGTTTCAAGTCAGTATAAAAATTTTATCAGTGTAATTTATTTCTAAATTTTACATGCTCAGATTATTTCAAAAATTGATTTTCTGAGAGCTAAAGATGAACAAGGCAAAAGTAAAACAGTGGCAGGTTGCAGATTAGATGATACCCTATGGTCTTCATAGTAAAAAAAAATACAAAGTGAAAATTAGAAATCACGGGATTGTAGTTACAAATCATTTTCCTCTTCTGTTCTTAACACTGACAATATTAATTTTTAATTTTTGCATTTAAAAATTACACCCTTTAATTTTAAGCCTTTGTATTTACACCAAAACATCTTTGCAGCCTACAACTCTTTGGTCTTCCTTTGCCCATGGTGACCTTTATATTTGCTATCCATTTACCTAATTTTTTTCTACCTTTCATTGAGGAATAAAACTGAATTATTCTGTAGCATAAATCTCCCTTCCTTCTGGTCACACACTGAATGGCAGGGGAGGCTGCAGATGTTCTGCTCTTTCCACAACCTGGTTCCTCCCCAGGCCCAGCAAAATGTGGGGAACACAGGCATAGCAGAACAAACCCTTAGTGATCTCTGCTTGAATACATTTGAGTTCCTAATAATAATAAAAAGCAAAAGCTAAATCTCAGCTATTTCTGAAAACTTAGAGCAGGAGAGCAAAGAAGAGGAATAATAAGCACAGTAATAACCTACAACCTATCTCAAATTTCCTGATGAACTCAGGTTAAACACAGTCTTGTCTTTATCTCTGGAAAAGTAGGAGAAAAGGGCTAAGCCACAGGCTGAAAACGCTCCACTTCTGCTGGACTCCTCAGCAAAGGATTCATGAATGCACACTTTGTTTCCTCCTTGTTACAGGGGAGTAATTATGAAAATCCATACAATAAAAAATATGGAAAAATGTAGAAGTAAATCTTCAACAAATTATTTGCAATTATATATTAATTATTAATAATATATATCTTTGCTCAAAATTCCTTTTTTTTTTTTTCAGTTGAAAGTTTTGAATTAGGGAAAAATCACATACATTTATAGTATGTGAAAAAGCACATTAAGAAGAAATATTGTAATCCCTCTGACGTGTCTGGTTGCAATGTAGAACCCATTTCAGTAGGAATGTAAACGTTTTCACAGCAGATGTTCTTTACAAGGAGAGAGCCTGCTATTTGCATTGTGATACCTCCACTTGAGTCTTATATCCAAGATTTTGTGCAATTCCATCCAGAAAGGCTTTTCAGGTCCCTTGAATTACAAAAGGAAAGATTCGTCTTCTACAATTCAAGTTTTCAGTTGTCCTTGGCTATAATAGCACTGCACCTGTTAGAAAGGTATCCACATTGTTCTCTGCGGTGTTTTAGAGTCTGGTGTGGATGTCTCTTCTGCTGATAAATAATTATCTTGGAACTTTTTTACTTTCCTATTCTGTAGCATTTAGATAAGTGACAAATGAGGCTCTCATTTTGAAACATTTATCAGAGCTCTTATTTATCTTAGCATGATGGTTGTACTTTTGCTGATGGAGAAAGAATTTTTCAGATCAGAAGTGCACATCATAGGACAAAATACTGCCTTAGTTTTACATCTTCTTAGTACATTGTCAGTTCTTTGGCTGGAAAACTGAAGTTTGCTTTACATATGCACTACTTATCATTAAGTAGGCATCTGAGAGAAGCTACGACAGTGAAAAATACTTTTTAGAATGTAATTATTTATGTCTTCCACATATAAAAAGATTACCTTGTTGAATTTTATTAATAGACATTATCCATTATGCTGCAAAGTTCGATAAGAAGATGGGCGCCTTTAGATATTCTCCATTAAGAGTGTTAAAGAAACCCATCATTTTGGTGACTCTGTGGACTTTCATGCAAGATACGTAATCTTGAACTGAAGTACAGTAAACAACCTGTTGAAAATCCTTTATGTTTCATCATTTAGGTATGATATGTTTCCTGTTACCATACAACACCAGTATGCTAGTTAATCTCTTCTTAAGCACATTTAATTTAAAATAAATATAGAAAAATCTTAATAGACACTGAAACACAGAAAGTAATTGATTATTTTACAGTTAATTCACAAAAACAAAATAAATGCTTTTTATTTTTTTATTTTTTTTTACATTTAAATCGATTCTCAGTAATGCTCCTAAGTTATCAGATGAACAGCTGCCATTATTTCTTTACTCTTTTTATTTCAGGAGGCTTTACACTATTCTTGTTGGTTCTTTAAGCTTTGTTTCTACTTGCTACTGCCATTGTACGGAAGATAGTATTTCTGATGACTAAAACTGCATTATTGTCTTTATTCACGACAGGAGAAGTATTTAGTACAAGATTAGACAACTATTAAACCTTTGTGGTATCCATTACAAGGCCAAATGAATTTGTCAGCACGTTGCAAAAAAGCAAGACCAAAAAACATTCAACCTCTATGCTAATAATTTTCATAAGATTAATGTTATCATTTCATCTATCGTGTTCCTGCTTATAAATATGGCAGTCTCCTTACACACTTGGCAAATGCAGATGGCCTGAGTCAGGCAGCAGTAAGGACTTGGTGTTGATTCTTTACCCTCTCCATGCCTGTGCCCGAACCAAGGGAATGTTGCCTAAGCAAGGAGCAGGAATCTCAGTTTGACTGAGATATATATCCTAAAACTGAAAGCTTGCTCTTAGCATAAAACTTAATGATCTTATGAAACCTCTCATCATAATTGGGCCATACGGTATTTTTCAGTTACAAACCATTTTGTAGGAAAGGTCCCAATCCTATTTCTTTTTTCAGTCATAAGTTGTAGTTCCTACTCCTTCAAAATAATCTGAACAGTTTTCAGATTACTTTTTTCTTCCAAACTATTGTGGAAAAGGTCTGGCCAATCTTCAGGTTTTAAAAGGTGCTATGTGTAATCCAAGATAAAAAAAAAGACCCAAGCTGCCCTCTTTTCCATAGATCTTTAGTGGAGTCTGCTGTGATAGGGCAAGGGGAAATATTTTCAAACTTAAAAGAAAAGGGATTTAGACTGGACATAAGGAAGAAGTTTTTTTACAATAAAGTTGGTGAGGCACTGGAAAGTGTTACCCAGAGAGATGGTTGGTGCCCTATTCCTGCAGACTTTCAAGGTCAGGCTGACAAGGCTCTGAGCTCTCTGACAAAACTGTAGGCATTCCTGTTCATCTCAGGGGAATGCACCAGATGACCTTTAAAGGTCTCTTCCAACTCAAACAATCCTTTGATTCTAAGATTCTACAGCTCTTTGTGGGAGGATTATATTCAGTGAGAACTTAACAATAGTTAATAACTTAAGTGCCTGTTGATATAGATGTTAGGTTATATAAATTTTGTCTTTCTATAAAGAACAGACCTGCAGTCATACTTCTATCCCTTATGTATCCCTTTCCACTAATACTTCAGGAAGATTACTTGCCTTTAATGCTGGAATTTTGAAAGGCTTTAAGGCATACTTTTGCATATGTATTCCAGAACACGGTGCATAGTCAGGATAATAAAAACATTAAATTCAACTAGAAAATCACATTCATAAATTAATAATTTGCATTGATACTACAGTGACTTCTTTCAGAAGCATTAAATATCTATTCACAGATTGTGTGAAATGCATGTAAATAATTCTTGTGGGTTTGTCTTTTTAAAGCTTTTTGAAAGAAGATAACAGAAGGAAAGTGAATTAGAATAAATAGAAAAAAAAAACTTGCTTCCTTTGAAATAATTACATTTTTCCTATTTTGAGTATTAAATCAGAATATTTAAAATGCCTTCAGCAAGTTAGTTCTATGAATACAAAAGTGATATCCATAGTTGAGGTGGCAGAGGTTATAAAAGAGAATGAATAACAGTGGTTTTGAATGTGTTTTCACATACTTTGGCCTCTCTCTCTTCTTTTTTTTTTTCAATCGTATCATAATTATGCTTCTGTTGATGCTGTTTTTAACCCTCCTCTTTCATTGCTAAAATAAATAAGCATAGGTTAAATATCATTTGAGAAGTAATTGTTGCTGATGGTGAACACTTAGATCTCCTAGCACTGGAGAAAAGAAAGAAAAAAGAAAAAAGATGAAGTTATTTAATCAAAGATCTTAATGAAGAAGAGTTCAGTACACACACATTGTTTTCTTGTAATCTCCATAGGAATAACCAGTAAAGACCAACTGAGTAGGTAACATCAGAATCGGACATGGAGCACTGAAAAGCATTGCAGGAGATTGTCCACTTCAACTCCACAATTAGGGCAGAAAAATGCACTCAGGACTGCCTGATGTATGGGGACAGGGAGCAGCTGCATAGACAGTACTGCTAGGAACATCAGGAAAACTGCTGTCTTGCCTGGTTGTCCCTGTCCTGTGTTCTAAGCCAATACACCCAATTCTGCCACCTTTTCTGTATCATTTGTTTCTCAGCCTCTTGTTTCTTTCTTTGTATTCTTAGATCATTTTTGTCTGGGCAGCTTGTCAGATACTTCTTATCCTTCATGTGAGCATTAGATTGATTGTTATTAAATATCTTGTGTTCCTCTTGCCTTTAGTGAATATTCCTCACTGCTTTTCCCATTTATCACGGTATTTGGAATTTTGTTTCTTTCCTCCAAAACACCTTTCTTCCCCTCCTCCTCAAGACTACACACTGAGCTACACACATTGTATTAGCACACTCTCTATCTTCCAAGACTTCAATAAAAGCACTGACTAGAATTGGCCTGGCTCACACTCCTGTGTGATCCCTTTTGTGAATCAGTCATTGGAAACTACTGACCATGAGCAAGTTTTCAATCATCTGGGCACAGTAATAATAGCAAGTCCTGTAGACCATATGGAAGATCATGATTATGGTTGCACTGACTCAGACCAAAGGACAGCCTAGCCTGTCTGTGACAACAGCCAACAGTGGAAGCCTAGGGAAGGGTATAAGAGGAAAATAGATGAGCACACACTTTCCCCAGTATGGGCTTCTATTTGTCAGCAATTTGGATTAAGGAATTCATTTACTTACAGGACAATGATATACAGAAGTATGAAAGATCCAGTATTGATGTGAAAATCATTTATCAAAGGTCAGCTACAACTCAGGTACTATTTCAGTTTCACCCATCTAGCCAGCTGGTGTTTCAAGGAAGAAAATAACAATAGTGTGACATGATTTGCTTGTTGCAAACCAAGGTTGACTAGTGGTTTATATGTGTTCCTTTGTCTTCCAAGCATCTACAGTTTATTTAACAAATTTTCTTAGTACCATTCCCAAAACTTAACCTGTTGCAAAATTGTTCCAAGCAGTAAAGAAAAACACTAAGTTTTGCCTGCCATACTTATTTGGGAACTTCTCTGTTCCTCCATATGTTCTTTAAGACAGGGTCCAGCAATTCAGAAGTATCACTACAAATCTGTAAGTTGAAAATGATATGGTTTTCTTAGTCTGACCTTATATATATATGTTTAGTCAGTTATTTCTCTATTCCAGCCAGCATTCCTTACTTGTTGAAATTAATGTAATTCTGGATCTAGGCACTTTTCTGGGGAGCACTAGAGGCAGTAGGAGACAGAAAAGTGTCAGTGTTCTCAATATCATATTCTATATCCTTTCATAGTACATAATGGATCTTCTCAGGAGTGATATAGAATTATGAGCATGGCTGGGAACTTGTCTGAGTTGGTTTGCACAGTTAAACCAAACATGAAATAATTCTTCATAATTCCCTTTTACATAAAGGGAGCACAAAAGTAAGCAATAAGGAAACACAGGACACCAGAAACAACACAGAGATTACAAAAAAATCTGGGAATGATAGGAATGATTGAAATAGCAAATGGATACTTTGTGTCAGTTTTCAATGGGAATAATTTAGTGCCTAAGAATAAGATACTTAAAGGGAATTAAGACAGATTAATAAATGCTTCTATATGCAAGCTAGCAGCTAAACATAGCCTACTTAATATGATGAAATGTTGAAGGTTACAGAATAGCTATTTAAGGGTATGAAAAGAATCTGCAAATAGAAATCATGGTTTGCAGGTAATGCAATTGCAAAGACTCCAAGTCTGCCTGTTCAGCTCAAGGCTAGCTCCATCCAGATAAAGAATAATAAAGTTATTCCTTGTTTTCAGAAAAGGGGAAAAGAGATGGTCAAACAAAAGGCAGAGCTGGTAGTTTGACCTCAACACTAAACAAGGTCTTAGAATAGATTTTGGAGGAAAAAGATTATCAGGGACTTGGTGGTAAATGGAGAGTGGGATAAACTACAACATGGTTTTATCAAGAGCAGATCATGTCAGACTAACTTAATATCTTTCTTCGATAAGATAATTGTCTTACAGAAAAGTAATGCAGTGGACCTAATCTACCTTGATCAAAATAATCATTATACTGTTCCTAGAGGGAAGTTATTTAAGGTGGAGAAGATGGGCTTTGTCACAAAAAAAAAGAACAAATGAAAGATGGATGAGAAACTGTCTAAGGAGTTATATTAAAAGAGAGCGTAGCAGAAATGCTAAGTCATGGTTTGAAACAGTGATAGAGTACCTGGTGGGAGGGCAGGGCCAACCTAAGGGAGCTCAGGTGTATACAATGTACCTGAGTGACCAGAAGGAGAGACTCCTGGCTCCTCCCCCTCCCAGACCTCATTTAAGGGTTGGCAACTGAAGTAAGAGTGTTTTGCTGGAGAGTTCTGTCTACCTGTGTGAAGGTAAGCAGGTTATTTCCTTTGTTTCTGTGCCTGCAACTGCTCCATTTGAGCAAGTTCTTGCTTGCTGCAGGCTGGGACCTTGTTGCTCTGCTGTCATTGCTGAGCTTTCCATCATTTTACAGCAGATTATGTTAAAATTAGAGATATCAAAATGAAAGGGAGTTGATAGTTGAATTCCTTTAGTTCTTGGGCCTGATTTAAATAATATTTTCAAGCCTGGTCAAACTAGGAGAGTAGATATGGCATTAACAGATGTTCCAAAGTTGTGTATGACTATCATTACCCCCCCCTCCAGAACGTGCTGAAAGAACTGGAGCTTTTCAGCCTGGATAAGAGACGGTTCCTGGGGGACCTAATAGTGATCTTCCAGTACCTGAAGGAGGCCTACAGGAAGGCTGAGGAGGGACTTTTCATGAGCACGCATCAACAGGATGAGTGGAAGTGGTTTTAAATAGGAAGAGGGTAGATTTAGACTAGGTATAGGGAAGAAATTCTTCACAGGTTGTCCAGTGAGGTGGTAGATGCCCCCTCCCTGAAGGTGTTCAAGGCTAGGCTGGATGGGGCTGTGAGCAACCTGCTCTAGTGGGAGGTGTCCATGCCTATAGCAGGGGTGTTGGAACAAGGTGAGCTTAAAGCTCCATTCCAACCCAAACCATTTCATGGTGTAAGAAAAAAAGTAAATAACTTTATGATCTGGTAGAATAGAAACCTAACAGCATGCAAAGTACTACTATGGGATAATTATCATGTTCTTTTGGTAAAAGCTGGTGACTTGATAATCACTAGTAGCAGTAGAGGAAACAGTTTAGTCAGTTGTATGGTGACTCTAAGCTGTGGTTATGTCATGGTCATTAAGTAGATTGTTTTTATATCAGATGAAGGGCTTTTCTTTAAGTCAGTGAAGTGTTAACATTGTTTTACAAGGCACTGGAAAGAAAAACCCTCTCAGAATACTGTTTACAGTTCTCATGACCCACATTAATTCACAGCAGGTGCAGAGTGGGATGGGTAGAAAAAAGGAGTACCTGTTTTCTCAGCTGAGATGCAAATAGCTTATCTGGCAAAACAAAACTTGAAAGGGCATATGGTTACATCTTTATAAGTATGTGTGGGGGTAGATGTGATGGGAGAAGAATGTTATGCTAAAACTTAGCACTATTTCAAGATCACATACATACAACCAATTGTGAATAAATGGGATATTTAGAAGAATCTTGGCAATCTGTGTAAAGTTTGAACAGTTTTCCAGGCAAGGTCACAGAGGCTAGAACTGAATTATTTCAATATGGAAGTTTAGACATGAATGAAAGGGTATGTGTGATGCAGTGAGGTAATGATGAGTCAGAATTTAAAGCTTGTGTTATAAGGCTTTGGATACTTACTGACATTGAGAGAAGCTTAATGGGGAGCTTGTTTGCCCACTTTTCTTAAAAGGAAATGTTTTCAACTACACCGTTTTCTAGGACTTCTACTATTCCATCAGGGTTCTGATGTTCCTTCTTAGTGTATAGTACATGAGAAGGGGAATGCCCTTTCTTAAATGGTAGAAGATTGGGGCTGTTGGGATGTCAGATTGGGTATAAATTGTTTGCATGCTCAGATTTGAGATGATCAATTGATTGGGGCCAGGAGGTAGTTTTTTCTCAACTTATATTGACTGAGGTTGCTTTCCTCTCTAACGTAAGCCCTTCCAAGAATTTCTTCTGAATAAGAAAATCTTAGCTTCTTGAGGTAGCATGGAACTAAATGGGAGGCAGCCAGGGGTATTTCATATGGATTGGTAAGTTCTGAAAAGAAAAACTTTATTAAACAAACAAAAAAAAACCAACACATTTTGTGAACCAGGATCCTCAGTTCTTTCCAGTTTAGGTATTCTACAAAATCTCTTGCAGATGCTTTCTCACACTACTAAAGAATGCAAATTCTTCAACCTTTATAAAACATACTTTAAGGCAATTACAGTCACTGCTTTTCTTTCTGATTTAATTTCTTGACTTCTACTTAAAAGAAAATGATTGAAAAGTTAAAGTGATGGTGCTCTATTTCTTCAAATATGTGAAGAATCTATAGCGACTAGACTCCAAACACACCTATTACAGTCAAGTGCATGCAATTAGGTGGGATGTAAATGCACTGTACTTAATCTCTGTTCCTGAAGATTGTTGTCTACACAAATGTGGATACTTAGTTTAGAAGATACAAACACAATGGTGTTAAAAAAAACTATTAGACATTTCAGTGTGATTTATTGATATATATGCTTGTAGTGGCCATGATGATGATTTTTTTTTGCCCCTAGTAAGAAAAAGATTGCTCTGTTCATTACTGTATTGTTTCTTGAATTATGAATAATAGTACTCTGAAATTGGGCAGTTTATTTCTCATAGCCTGTATGGTGATATCGATGTATCAGTTCAGTGATGTGGCTTATCTTTTTAAATCCAGGAAGCTGGAGTTCAAAGGTCTCTCTTAAAGCACAGATTACTAAGTGTCAGTATAATCTACTGCTACTCAGTCTGTGCAGCTCCTTACACTTCTTGACAGAGAAATAAAATAGCAGATTCATAAGTCAGGTCAGATCTACTCTATCTCTTTTCTTGAATCCTGTCTTGACACGCTCAGATAAATTATCTCTCAGTGTAGAAATGGCCTGAATCATATACAGAAAATGAATGTCTCTAAACCTGCCAGTCCTCCACAAATCCTCAGGTTGCATTTCCTTTGAACTGCCTTCTCTGCTAGTGATGCTAGCAGTGAAAACACGGAATTAGTTTTTCTTTCTTCTTTGTAGCTTTGTCTCTGTGGAGTCCAGTGTTACAAGCCATGGAACCTTTTAAGAAAGAGTTGGCAGTTGCATGGTATATGTAACTTTCTAAATCCACACCCCACGTAAATGGAAAGCAGTTACTCCCACATTTCTCAGTCCCTTTTGGCTACCATCAGGAACAACAATAAAATAAAGCTAACTCTCTATCACCTTAGGTACATAAATCCAGCTGAAAAGTTATGTTTTTTTCCTAATAAATTGTGTGATCAAATTTAAGCTGAGAAGTTTCTGGTGAGTCACTTTAACTACTTTTAAGTTTTAGTTGAAAAAGCTGTTATTTTAAAGCTATCCTGTCATGTTTTTTAACTTTAGTATTTTACAGAGAACAGCACTCTTGTTGTTTTTCATTGTTATTGAAGTTATTGTTGTCTGGCATTTATTTTGCTTTTGTGTCAAGGGAGAACTGCGATACCTAAATAGGGGTTTGGGAAGCTGTTAGGATCCTGATACAAAAGTAACAAAAACACACCAAACCCCAAACAACCCAAAACCAAACAATAAAACCTCCTGATAAAGAGATACCAGTGTCTGTAGGCTGAAAGCTAGTTACCTTCTTGACCTCTTACATATATACAGAGACTGTGATGCTGGACATCAAGTTGTACCACTGTTGTGGGGTAAGAAGAACATGCAAGGTATGGTGCAACTGGTTACGATGTTCTGCTTCCAGGATTGTATTCATCAGCAGAGGTGTAAAATGCATATAAAACCTTCAGAATGCTTCTTCCAGATTTTTATTCTTTATCTTTGTTCTTTTGGTATCACTGTAGGCTTCATTATTTCTTCCTCCAACTTTTCTTCCTACAGCAGTTGCTTTCCAGACTTGGAGCTCCCTCCTCAGATTCCCAAAGAGCAGTTTCCTGTCACTGGTGTCATGAAACTCTTGCCCCAGTTTCACTGACACCATGATTTCCTCTTGTATCGAACTCTGCATTTAGGATAAGCTTTAGTCTTTCTTTCTGATTCAGGACAGTGTGCAGCTCAAACAAAGCAGAGCAACGTATCACAAAACTAAACCTAAAATATGGTAGTACTTAGTAGCTCAGGTGGCATTCCATCCCAGCAACATCTGTAGGCTTTGCCTAAACAGATGTGAAGCTGTGTTTTCTCAGCCTAACCTCTGGTCTATTCACACAGATTTGAGGTTGTTAGGCATTTCTCAAGGATTTCTAGTGATCTGGTCTTCTTGGCAGCACCTCATTTAAGTTGCCAGAGAAGGTAACAGCTGGGGTAAATTTCTTAACAAGAATGTGTTGTCATTATGGTGCTAGCATGGGGAGACCAATGTCATGCTTGTTTCATAGAGTGTTAGTTGTACACTGCTTAGGTACAGATAGTTGTCTTGTGTCTTACACAGGAATGTGGGAACTCTACCTTAGTGAAGTGGTTTGCAATACAATGCCTCCTTATTTATCTTAAAATTGTAGGCATTTTTCTGGTGACCCTGACTTCTCTAATCATTGCAGGTATGAAAACATTCTTGATGGACTTTACAATACAATAAACTCAACCAAGAAAATATACTTTATTTTAGAAGTAATGTTATGTCAAAGGAAAAGTTATTTTCCAATTTACCTCTTAAGAGGGGGGAAAAAAATGGGATTTACCGATCCCTTTGACCATTATGTTTCATTTTCAGTTTAGGATCTACTCGAGACTCCTTTTAGTTCAAAGAATAAGTCAAAGATGTTCAAGGAAGTACAACAGTTTTAGGGGTACTTCTGTGTGCTTGAAGCTTCTTCTAAACATTTTAGTCAATATTCATCAACCATTCCACATAAAGTGGAAATCTTGCAGGAAGAGCACTTGTGGTTATTCCTCTGGAAGACGAACAAACAAATAAAAACATTTACCTTCAGGGATTAAATATTATCATATTATGCCATGGGCTATAAGATTATTTTAGCAAGGGAAATATTTATTTTTTAATTTTTCAAAGTTCTAAATCTCAGTGTTAGATGAGTATTGACTGGTCAGTCAGAATGTATTCAACTTTCATTCAGTATAGTGTCTGTATGCTGAAGTGAGCTATTTCAGATGGCTGAAAAATTATTGCTTAATGCCTTTAAACACTGTCAGAAATCAATAACTTTGAAATCTGTGTGATCTGTAAACTAAGTTTGGCATATCACTAATTCAGTCTGTTTACAATTGAGTATAAGTGGTATGAACAGTTGTCAGAAGGACAAATGTCAAATACTATTTTATATTTTAGAAATAATAGTTTGGATATTTTAGAAATATTGCTACGTTGATATATGAAATATTAACAGAACTTTTATTGATCTGAAAAATAGTGAATTAAAATATATATAGGAAATAGCATTGTTTTTATGGTTGCATATAGCTTGTGGATAGTGACCACTATTCCTATTCACAGTATTTTAATATTTTAAGATCATTAATGAATACAAAACACATTTTCCAATTATTTTAGGTGAGCAAACAATTGGCAAAGAAGTACTGTGCATCACATGATTGAAGCAGCCAAATTTCTGTAACAGCAGGAGCTGCAGTTGGTTTAATGACCACTTGTAGAAAAATTAGTTGTGACTCCAGCTTTCAGACATGCCTTTCAGGTTGGCCTGATGTGTTCACTGCTTTGGTGTGTACAGTGCTCTGTGGGCACTCTGCTGTCATCAGGATTTCACAGAAGTATTGGCAAAGAAGCCAAGTAATGGGATTATCTGGTATTTTAATAGAACAAGCAGGTCTTGATTTTCAGCACTGTTTTCAGCTGATAATCAACTGGATTACATGAGGATTATCTTATTTGCCAGTAAAAAGATTCTTCCTGAACTGCAAAATTGAAAACAAAATCACGTGTTAATTAAGGAGTCATTGTTACTGACTCAAGAAATATGTAGTCTTTTTTTGCCCCACATTTATTGACTCATTTTTATGACAAAGCATCTACGTTGAAATTGTTTTACATTTATTTTTGCTTTTGCAGAGTTGTTCAGATTTTTTTAATTAAGAGAAACATGGACACACAAAAAAAAAATAAAAACAAAACATCTGAGCCTCTCTGAGTATCACAATACCTTTAATATAGATACTGCCACATGCTGCTGATGACAGATATCTAAGAATAGTTACTTTTGCTTTTTCTGTAGGACAAATTCTCAAGGCATTTACAACATTTTCTTCCACTTTCATTTCTTCTTGATCTCCTTTCACCTCAAATATTAATCTCATGAGACTTTTTGTCCCCCAAATTTCTCACCTCAGAGAAAGACAGAAAAAAAACAGATTTTAAAGATTAACATTGACAGAATTGCTAGCCTTTTCAGAAATCTCGATTAAAGTTACAATTTCAGTGATGTTCACCATCAGGAGAAAAGTTAATTTTGCTCATCAGAGCCAGTCTAGCAAATGTAGAGAAAATACGGTTTTGAAAATCCAAGATGATAATTTTGCCTTTGGTTATCAAATTTTAAAATGACTTTTAACCTTCATGTATCATTTTTGACTTCCCTACACAGGGCATGAGTCAGGGCAGATTTGGTCCTGCAGTTTAGAATAAGTACAGAAAGTGAAAGAAAAATCTTCCTCTAGGATTTAATATTCTTTGCTCTGCGAACGTGTGCATGTGCAGTGTAGCATAAACCATGAAGCTGAATGCCCATCACTAGCTAGAGCTGTGCACATCTGAAAAGAGATCCTTAGCACTCTTTCCAGATCATTCTGTACATGGGCACTTTAGCACTTCAAGTATACTGTAATGCTGTACTTCTACAGACCTAATTGGAACAAAGCATTTTCTTTTGCTTTTGTTTTTTGCCGAAGATCGTGAGATTCACCAAGGCAAACATATTTGGCATGGTGTGAAGTAGTGTTTCTGCTCTGTGCCTCAGGATTGCATGGTTTCCACAAGATTGCACTGCTGGTAATCATGCAAGTTTAAGACAAAAGGAAGATTGCTACCAGGAAACAAGCTGAGTGATATGACATCAGCTGAATCACAGTACCTGCTAATGGCCATGGGATGTTAGAGGCTGGAGCTCCTGGAGTAAGGGTTGGAGTCTGAAGTTTCAGACAAGGGTGTACTAGCATCTAATTTGTGTTCTTTAGGTTTTAGAAACGTGGATTAATAACACTTAATATACAAAATTTTATATTTATGTATCTTTAATATTTTTCCTCACTTCTCTAAATCAAGTTTCTCTGCTGACTGTTGGATATTCTTGTGCTGTGAAATTTAGCATGTCATTTCGCTGTGGAGGCATCATGTCCCACGTTAGCATGAATTGCCTCTGCAAACAGCTAGGGGGCTGTATTATTCCACTTTTAAAGCAATAAGACATAAATCGAGGAATATACATGTTATCAGGCCGTCTTAACCACTTCCGTTTTTTCCTTTGCGGTTTGGGCAAACATCAGTGTCTATGCCTGTGTGTGAGTATTTAAATTTTAATGGAGTCATTTGTGTAAGGTATGGAACATCATAATAGGCTGCAGTTTTGCTCGTGTCTTCGCATCTTTGGGGTGAATGTATTTGGAGAGGTGTACATTTGTTGCGTTTCTTATCTGCAAACTCCCTGAATTGCACCGTAATGTTTTAGCCCTTATGTATCTATTCTATTGAAGTCAAAACAATGTCATATCTGATACGAGTTCATGGAGAAATGACTGAACTTTTTTTCCTCCAGGTGGCTTGGTACTGTGTGAACACAACTTCTGGTGAGGACAGGGAAGCAAGGTAATAGGAAGAATTTTGGGCCAAGAACAGCAGAATGAATTCACCACCAGGTCAGTCTAGAGGTGCAATAGTTTGGTTTTCCTTTATTCTCTCTTCTTTGTTTTGTGCAGGTAGTTTTATTTTAGTATATTTTTGCATAAATTGGGTCACTCAGTAATTTGGACTGCGCTTCCACATGGTTTTTATTTGATTACTGTGTGAATGCTCATTGTTTACTTTGCTTTTGTTTTATGTTTTTCCTGATACTTACTGAAAGCTCTAAACCCAAATAAATGACAAGTTCAGTAAAAACTCAATCTTGCTTTTGTGCTGCAAAAGCCTATTCAAGGCTTCATAAGCCCCTCAAAATTGATTTTTGGAGCACTGTTATTTAATCTGTCCTTCAGAAAACTTTAATGCCTTGAGCAAATCCTTCTTGCCTTATTCCCACCACTAGGTTCTCTGACTTCATCGTAAGCAGATAAACGTAAGACAAAAAAATGCAGTGTAGTCCCTAGTAATTCTCTTAACTTGTCTACTCTCCCTTTCTCATTATTGAATAAAAGCTCCCATGTAAACACTATTTTTTTGCGCTTTCATGGCACACAGACTTTTTCCCCATAGTCTCCTGTTCTTCCCCACCTGCTACATCTGACTCATTAGTTCATCTTCAGCTGTTTTTCACCTTTTCGTTTCCCCAAAGAAATATATTTAAAGTTCAGGGCACTGTTTTTATTCTCAGTATACTTTCTCCCTGCACATCTAACACAGTGCAACTTTTCTCTCCAGCTACGTGGCTCTGACTTCAATATTTTCTTGCAGAGTTCAGTATTTAAAATGAGGTCTATGGCAGAAGGAATTAGCAGGCTAGCTGTGGTCCAGTCAGTATATTAATGCAACCTTGTCAGCTTACCATTACATTGTTATCTGAACTGCAGCAAGCCATAACAACCTAACATAGTGTTCCAGCACCACAGCTCTTGCACATGAGACTAGCTGCAAAACAACATCAAATAGCATCTGAGTCAATTTTTTCTTCCATGTGAAACCTTTCTGAGAGTTTGCTGTCAACTGCTAATTTACATGCAAATGAGTAGGCAGAAGGAAATCCAGTAAGACTGAATTCAGAAAAAATAGTATTCTGACTTCACACGTCTTGTATGAGTGGCCTGAAGTACCATATGGCCCTGACTACAGACTGAGTTTGATGCTCATGCTGCATTCAGTGCACTTAGGTTCAGTCTGTAAGATGGAAGGAAGTTTAAAAATACCCATTTTAAGGAGTCTTGAAGCAGTTTTTTTTTTTTTAAGCAGAAGTTTCAATAGCATTATCTTTCCTCATTAACGTATGTTTTCTTTATTAAAAGTTTCCAAAGTAAAACCAGCTAATGTAGATAACTATGAAAACCCAAGAACCTTCAGTCATGTAAAAACCAATATACTAGCAGTAAGTGCTGGCAGTGAGTAGCTCAAGTAGTTAGTACTGATTTCCACATTATTTATACTGTAATGGCCTTTAAACAATAATTCAGTAGTGATTATGTTGTCATCTGTCTTCTAATGAAATGTTTGTCCTTACCAGCTGCACCTTGTATTTGTTATATTATAATCATTGTTCTGGAACTTCTTAGTGAGTATCAATCAACAGAATAGAAAACTAGTTTTAAATGTGACTATTTTAAAGATATTTAAGCTTTTTTTTCTCTTCTAGTTACTTTATTTTTTAACTGAAGAACCGTATGTTTTGAGGGATAGTCACATATAAATGACAAGATGGGTCTTGGTTAGACTAAAATCAACAGCAAAACACCCATTGACTTAATTTTACCCCAGAGAAGGCAAATAGAGAAGAACGTGGAGTGAGCATGAGGATTTCAAGTCACAAAATGGGTTTGGAGTTTTCATATCAGTGAGAAATGGCAGATAGATCAACTGGTGATATTTCTCAAGGTGAGGGATGGGAAATATGTGAAAGCCACAGATAAAACAAGTACTATCAATTAATGTATTGTTGGTATCTTCCACTTCAGATAAACAAAGTCTGCCAGTTATTGAATCTACAGATTGGACTGGATACTGATGCAATAACCTGAGTCAGGAATTAGTTCTGTGGGCAGCAGAGCTCTACTGTTCTGCAGATGGGGCACTTCAGTTTTGAACACTTTCAATCTGGCACCTTGGTAAATTATTTTAAAGACTTTGAAAATGGTTTGTAGCTACAGTTAGCAGAAGAGCACACATAATCAATATGTATGCAATGGCACTTGAGGTTTGCTGCATATCTCAAGTGTTAATCTGGTGCAAGTCCAAGCACAGGTGAGTTCAGCTACCCAAACCAGTGATCCTCCACGAAGAGAGCAAAGAGCTGTGTTGTCCCTGTGCTGTCAGGACATAGAAATTAGCTTAGACATAAATGGGAAGGATGGCATCCAGAGGCTAATGAATACTGCATATAAGTCGACAAATTAAACAGAATTTCATCTCCAAAAGGACAAAAAATGTGGTGTAATTGCACTTATGACCTGCAAGATGCTTTCTCACACCTACAGTCCTGTTAAAAAAGCAGCAGATATTCTGAGCTACTGTGTGCCATGGGCTTTCTCATCAGGTTACTTTTCTCAGAACATAGTTGCTTTGAAGCTTTTCTGGATTAAGGAATTAGAACTTTTTCTTCACTTTTCTAGAGACGAACCAGAGACTGGCAAGGGGGATGTTTAGTGACAATCCTCAGAGTTTTGAATGCATGCTTTTCCAGATGTCTTGGTATTTCTGAACTGTCAGTAACATTTTTATTTTTAACACTTTTAAAACATGATTTCAATTTCACTGCAGTGGTAAACACCCCACAGAAGCTGTGTTTTATAGCAGTGAAAGTCACTGTTAACGCAGGGTTCTGCAGTGTGGTATTTCCCTGTGCTAAATAATACTGTATGTGCATGTGTGAATTCAGGACATTAATGCATGAGTGGTTTGGATTTCACTTCTGTTTTGGCCTGTCCTGCTGTGGTGGGAATGTTGTAGCTGCTCCTGACTCACACCTCCAAATTATAGTATTGTTATTAGGTGTACAAATAACTTCTGTACTAAGCTGTACCAAGTAACTGCTATACTTCTGCATGCCATTATGATGTTAAAGTTTCCAATAAAGAAGTAATCACCTTCACATTTTGTTCACTTCAACTCACACTGAAGTGTTTGGAAGGCCATCTTGCTTCATGGCTTATGTAGCAGCTACTTCGAAAGCAAAGGCTGACTGCCATCACCAACTCGGCATCTTCCAGTTACCTAGGCATAATCCCAAAATCTGGCCATTGCCTGTTCATCTTTGACAATATCCTTATATGTGTGGCAGGTAATAGGTTTTTCTCACCACAGAAGAGCCACAGCCCCCCTCAAACTAAAGCAAACACACTGTCATGGTTTTATGATTTTTGGTACTGGTATTCCACATCATAACATCATGTAGTGCATTTAGAGTTAAAGAGTTAAGGTTCCAGCTCCATGGATCATCGATAGTTCCAGGTATACCTGTCTCAGAAGAGAAGAAGAACTACATTCCCCAGGGGACTTTGCGATGCTTTGCGTTCTTACATATTTACGCTTAGAGGGGGAGATAAAAACTGTCTGCGGTCACGGGACACTCTCTTTCCTTTGGGATGGACTCAGCAGTGGGTGCTCGCTGCCGTCTCGCCTTCAGCGTTAGCGTAAGGCCTTCGGTTTATCGGACACTCTCTCTTGCTCATTTTATTTGATTTATTAGCTTTAATTCCAATTATATTGTATTATA